>WHPX01001205.1:315000-660000 GCA_011057435.1 Actinia equina
TTACTGATATTTTGATTATCTGTATTTTGTCAGTAGTATTATATAAAGTAATTGTATTTAGATTGTTTTTATTAAGTTAATATTGTGGTCTCTTGTTTCTAATTTGTTAACCCTAACTTTACCTTCAGGGTAATTTGGAGCAAGCTGTCAACTGCTATACTGAGTGTATACAACTTGACCCCAACAAGGCAGTCAGCTATACTAACAGGGCACTATGCTACCTAAAATTGAACAAGGTTAGTATCAACATTCTTGGTATGCAGATACTTCATGTACTTAAAGAAACAAAACAGAAAAGTGCATGCATGCTGTGTTATAAAGCACATAGTGATTGGCAGGTTTCAAATGGCAGAACACTAGAGAACTGTTAGGAAAAGCACGATACCTTTAAACATACTTGGAGCTGTGGAGCATGAGAGAAGTGAGAGAAGAAACTCCTTATACACTCTTTTTGTTGGAACTTCAAACAAGTGCTTACTTATTCTTTGGACTGAAAGTCAATCAGCGAAAAAATTGCTTTATTTTATGTAAATATTTCCCATGCCGCTAGCTCACTTTTCCATTCATTTCTAGTACAAACAAGCAGTAGAGGATTCCTCCAAAGCCCTGGATGTTGAGCCTGGTAATGTCAAGGCTTTGTACAGACGTGCACTGGCCAAAAAGGTTACAATACTGAATGCATTTTATTTTTCTTTAAACTGTGTTCTTATATACAAAGAAAGATTTCTAAGACAATGAAAGAAACTCTGAGTCGTTAAAGAATTTCTAAGGAACCTTTTGTTTGTTTATGAAGGTGGATTTGCTTGACAACCCATACCAGAAATCTGATTCCCCTCCTTGTATAAAAAAATGGTTCCTCTCTTGTTTTTCATTTTCTTCTTTTTATTGTTAAAGTAAGTACTGAAATGTTTTCGTATGTCCCCTTTCTCTTGTTTTTCATTCTCTTCTTTTATTGTAAAAGTAATTACTGAAATGTTTTCGTATGTCCCCTTTCTCTTGTTTTTCATTCTCTTCTTTTATTGTTAAAGTAAGTACTGAAATGTTTTCGTATGTCCCCTTTCTCTTGTTTTTCACTCTCTTCTTTTATTGTAAAAGTAAGTACTGAAATGTTTTTGTATGTCCCCTTTCTTGAGGCCTTATTTTTCTACTAGCTCTCCCCCCCCCCCTCCACAAAAATCCCACTGCATCCCCCCCCCTTTTCCCAGTAAAAAGTAAATAACACAGTCTTTTTTGTCTAGGGCTTACGAGAATATGATAACGCAGCTAAGGATCTCCTGAACCTGATCAAGATTGAGCCAACGAACACAGCTGGAAAGAAAGAACTGGACATCGTGCTCAACCTGTGTAGAGAGGTAAGAAATACTATCACTACAGTGGAAGATCCAGAACGATTTCAAGGGGGGTGGCTGTTAGGTAGAAAGACATCACATCGCGTCCTCTTTAAGTTGTACTTCATCCTGTATTCTTATCATTTTTCAACTGCAAAGTGGATGGCTAGCCGCCTAACCAACAACGTTAGGAATCATGAGTTTATCACTCAAGTTTATTCCCGTTGGGCTGCTTGTGTTTTAACTTTCAGGAGCGACGGGAAAAGCAGAAATCTGTACCTGAAACCAAAACCAAGAATAAAGAGAAACCAAGCAAGGGGCCAACCAACCAGCAGGGACAACAGAACAAGGCTGCTCGGCGACGACGGGTACACATCGAGGAGGTTAACGGAGAAGAAGAGGTTGGTTATACCATAACTGCTCTGTTGTTATTTATATCTTTCTTCATTGTGCGGCATAGCCACCCTCATCATTATCAAAGCCTTCATCATCATCACCATCACCATCATCATCATTATCAAACATCATCACCACCACCATCACCACCACTGTCATCACCATCATAATCATCTTTCCCATTTGACATCATTTGCAATATCATCCATCGTCTGTGCCATCATCATCATAATCGGCATTATCACCACCACCACCATGGTAATCATGTCGTTCATCATATGCCTTCACAGCATCATTACCCATTACATCATAATCGACATCATCCATTGCCGTCACCATCATCACCAAAGCATCATCTACGTCATCATTAGGTTGATTGCGCTAATCATATATTTGATTTTAGGACTCGGGCGAGATCAAGGCAAAATCAACGAGCTCCAAATCATCTCAAGAATCTTCTTGTCCACTAAGGTCAGGGAAGACTACCAGTAAACCACGATACACTAGAACAAATACAGAACAGGCTAAACCTGCTAAAGACGCCAAACAGAAGAAAATCAAGCTGGATAAGGTAATAATGATGGTGATGATGATGATGGCGGTGATGGTGATGATGATGATGACGGTGATGGTGATGATTATGATGATGGCGATGTTGATGATGGTGATGATAATGACGGTGATGGTGATGACGGTTATGGTGATGATGATGATGACGACGGTGATGATGACGGTGATGTTGATGATGGTGATGATGATGATGTTGAAAATGATGGTGATGATGATAATGATGATGACGGTGATGTTGATGATGATGATGTTGAAAATGATGGTGATGATGATAATGATGATGACGGTGATGTTGATGATGGTGATGATGATGATGATGTTGAAAATGATGGTGATGATGATAATGATGATGACGGTGATGATGATGATGATGATGATGTTGATGGTGATTCTTTACAGGTGACTCCGTACGATTTCTATCAAGCATGGAATTCAGTCAAGCAAAACGATTACTCTACATATGCTGACATCCTGCGACAAATCCAACCAGCTTTGCTTCCTAAAGGTATTTCAGCCAATTATCATCACTAGACACTCCCTATTATTTTACTGCCCCCAAGTCCCGGCTCACTATCGCTTGACCCAAACCCCACCCTGAGGATTCACGGAGAGCATAACAAATTTATTGAAATCAAGTTGACACGAAAGTTAAAATTAGGATTTATGGAGGTTGATTTTTGCGGAGAAAGGAAAACTGAAAACCCTCGAAGCACAGGATAGACTTCCGTGGATCATCTACCATGGTCACAGTAGTGAGTGTCAATTACTTCACTTTGGGCTTTCGAGACTTCTGTCTTCCTAAGGATGAGTTGACTTTACTGACAATGTTTTGAATGAAATCTCCAACGAATAGAACCCCAAAGAGAAATTATTTAAACTTCCGGTTGACGTCGCCGTCGTAGATTTCTCAAATCTTAAAATCCCTATTAGCATCGCACCACCACCAGGACTGGTATTTGCGATCGCTCAAAGACTATGGTGATTTTGCTAACTTGGTATTTCTCTGTTTTGTAGTGTTGAGTAACAAGCTTGATGCTGATATGTTACGTAATATTGTTCGAGCTGTGTCTGATCACATTCTCCCGAAAGGTAAGGATATCAAGCAGAGCCTATTGCATTTTGTTATTAATATGTTTCCTTCCTTGTTAGCTGATTAGCCATTCCGTGGTTGAAAGAAAAGATGGATCGAGATGCCATTGCAATGCATTGTGGGACTATTTTAGGAACATTTCGAAGATGGCGTCTATTCAACCCAGTTATTTCCTCAGCCTCAGACGTAATGTTTGTTTGTTTGTTCGTTCATTTATTTCTGTGTTTTTCTTGCACATGAAAACTTTTACTTTTCGGACCGTAAGTCTTCGTACAGCGAAACGGAAGAGGTTCGCTAACCCCTTTCTGAAGTGACTCTACGTCATTTTAATTATGCAATATTTCATTTCATTATAAGGCGAGGATAAGTTCGCGTTTGGAATACTGCAGTACGTGTGTAAGGCAGAGCGGTTCAACATGGCGTTGATGTTTCTCGAAAAGCAAGATATCCAAGGTAAGCTAGAGGGACTTTTTTAATCGAAATCTCTGAATCGCTAGCTAAGGGAAGGGGGAACGGGGGCACGCGCCCTTAAGTTTGTTCTCGGCACCAAAATTTAATCCATTCCTGCGGGATTCCTGTGGTTTTGGCGGGAGAAAAATTCCACGAACCACATGGATATTAAGAACGAAACAAAGGCTAAACTTGAGCAACAGAGCATTTAAACTTGGAGAAGAAATCTAAACTTTCTTCCTTTTCTTCTTGATTCACAGCAATTTGTAAGCTCTTCGCCAAACTCGACTCAGCGCACGCCCAGCAGAAATTCGTGGATGTGGACACGTTCAATAATGTTCTAAGCAAGTACCAAGTAAAGGCTTAGGACTGTAAATCTTTCATTGGTATAAAGTATCCAATATAGAAAAAAATCAAGAAATGTGAACTAAAACTTTCCTACCAACGTGCAAAGAGCTGACAATAACTTTCATTTAAATTAACCCAATTGACCTCCTCGGCTCGGGCGTAATGTTTTCCCATTTCAGACCACATGTCATTCGCTAGAGTATCATTTCTTTGTTTAACGATTGACACGTGAAAAGACACAAGAATATGAATACAACTCCAACAAAGAATCTTATTCTCCAGAGAATGAGAATGAAATGAAATAGTTTTCGACCCGGAAGTGATTTCGAACGAATGACGTCACACTTGTGCTCCTGCCACGTGATGAGTCCATAAATGGGAAATTCATGTGAATGGATAAGAATAGGAATCTCATATTTTCTATTTGACTTTATATGGCACTTGAGTTACTGCTGAGAGTCATTGCTTAAGCACATCGGAATCTTTATTACTGATTTTAGTAATAATAAACTTGTTCGTTAGTTAAAGTTTTTTAAGGAATTTAATTTCAAATTCATCGGAATTTTGTTAATAAAGTTATAGTTCATCGTATACAAGCCTTGTTTTCTTAATGATATCCTATATATTATTTTCTCTCTTTGTTATTAAGGAATGATTACAAACTACCCATCTTGTTAAACTGTGTCGTCTAACATTGCTACCTCTTTTTTTTGTTGAAGATTTTGCCTGAACTGACGCTTATTAGAGTGAAAAAATCAAATTTAATCACGCATTAATATTTCAAAGTGCTGGAGAGGCTTTACTTAATCCATGTAAATATTTTACGTTAGCATGAGAAATTTTGTTTCACGGTGTGTAAGTAAATTAAAGTAAAGTAATTCATATTATTATTTCGTGCATTCCATAGTTTCTGCTTCAGTTTCTTTTACAACAAAACGTATTATCAAAAAGTTCTGAACAACGCTTTATCAAGCGTACATTAAGGTCATGCACGAATCAGTACAATACAAAATTAGTTATGCCCGACGGAGCTAACAAGATAAAGCTTAGCTCTTTAATCATGCATTTAATAAACAAGAATAGTGAAGTCACGATAACTGAAGACTGAGTCAACAGAATTTGCCGAGCTTCGAACCACACTCACTAGCAAACGAACTTGTATGTCCAAGTAGTTTGCACGTTGGGTGGTTTCAGAGTCAGAAGATGGCAGCAGATTTAAGAACGCGTACAAAAACCTTGGCCGAGTTTGAATATATTGAAATTCTCTCCAAGAATCCAATACGGGAAGAATTATACCAGGCTGTCTTTGAAGAAAACGCCGAAGATATCAGTACTATTTTGAAAGAGAGAAAAATAGATCTTCAAGAAAACAGGCAATACACTAATCTTCTCGTAAGAACAGCTATTGAAAATGATAACAATAAAGTTCTTGAAATTTTGTTCAAAAATGGAGCCAAAGTTGGTGGTTCGCTTTTCACAGCTGTTAGAATGAACGCGTATAAATGCGTTAAAGTCATCGTGAAGATTGTCAAAAACAGCTTCGATGAGGATGATGTAGGTCCAGCACAGACGAAACACGAAGGTTTTATCACTCCACTGATGATGGCACTACAACTAAACTACTATGACATCGTGGAATACTTTATTGCTGAGGGATATAAAATAGAAGAGCTGGAAGACGAGGAAACCGGGGAAAAAAGTGCAAATAACCTGAACATTGACTTGGTAAAAATTACCAATACATTCGGAATACGTATGAAGCCTAAACACCTGAGAAATCCCTTCCCTAAAGAACACAAGGTGCTGTTTAAGATCAACACGTATCAGGCAAAGGCCAACCCTCTCTATATCTGCTACATGTTCATTCACGAGAAGACTACTGTCAACCCGCTGTTTGAGATCTTCAGGTTGAACCAAGTTTTACTCAAACAATCCAGGTAAATATTTTACTAGCAATAATTTCGAGATATTTATTTTTTCAAAATTAAATAATTAAATTTAAATGTAGGAGTTTTAAGGTCGAGTGAATGAGAGTTATTTTGGGTGCGTCATTAAAGTGCGTATTCACGGCGCATCATACCTGTTGGGGCGTAACCAGCTGTGCGGGTATGAATAGAATGTCTATAAACTATAAAGGCTTTGCACCATCACGTGCCCACACCCATAATACAGCTTGGACTACCTGTGGTTAGATAAACGATTGTATTTGGTCCTGCCATGTAACATGACTGCAGTGACGTGATGGTGTAAAAACATCTAAAGAGTCAAAATTCTGGCACTTGCTTTCTTCATGCAACCTCTTTCGTTCTCGTCGTCCGTGCGTTTTTCCCACAAAGCAAAACAGATATTAAAATAAACAAGCAAAAAAACAGAGGGAACTGCCAAAATTTGGTATGAGTTTCTCTGAACTAAATGGCAAGCGAGTGCGAGTGCATTTGCTCCAGGATAAATTCTCGTGAGAATAGAGTTCGATAGCTCACCAACAAGACTAAAGTCGCGATACACGGGGAGCAATTTTCTCTGGCAGAATAGTCCCTTTCGCAGTTCCCTGCGCCATCTTAAAAGATAGCCTTGCCTTTGCATCGAAGCGAAACGAACGGTGAGCTTGCAACGATAGAGACCTTTTTTAACACCTTGGATAATTATTCACGTCTTTATCATTGCAAGCTCGCCGTTCGTCTCGTTTCGATGCAAAGGCATGGCTACCTTTCAATACTAACTATGCTTTAAAGATGGTGCCGGTAACTGTGAAGGGTTTTGTGTCGTAGCAGCGATGCGACACACGTTGCGAGAGGGGTTACAGGGTGCAATGGAGACGCATGCAATCGTTGAATTACTCTTTTATATTTGGCAACTTGTCTTGCAACATTTTTTTCAAATAGCGCAGCGCACTGATTCTAAAAATAGCTTAAAGATTCGGACAAACATTGCATTCTGTTTAACCGCTACGAGAATTATACGAACCGATTTTATTATTGTTACTTAAAGTTACAATAATAACTCATGTAAACTAAGATCAACTGCTATCAACTGCGATCGGCTTTGAAAATTATATGCTGAAAGTATACTTGTAAGTTTGTTTGTCCGAATTTCGCCTTTGTCTTCGTTTTTATGACGTCACGGTTGCGCTGCGCTATTGGTTACATGCTGCAATATATGCTCCATGCAATTAAGGGGCCCACAACCTCTCCTCACCTAGACTAATATCTTTTTCCATTGCAGTGTTGATGAGGAATTTAAGGAACACTATAAAGAAGAATCCGAGAAATGTGAAGATTTCGCCGTTGATTTGATGGAACATTGTCGAACCTTCAAAGAAATCAAGATGTTGACAGACGTCATTCCAGAATTCGAAAAGAAAAAGAGACACGTCCAGATTAAGAAAGAAGCTGCAAAGGACTTGACTTTCCTGAACCTGGCCATCAAAGGGGGCAATGAAAAGGTAAGGCATGTAGTCCGTGTGTGTGTGTGTGTAATGAAAATATATTTCACAAATAAGTGAGAAACATGGCCTCCAGCTACCCCGCTAGGAACCTACTTTTTTTACGTGTCATTCCCATGAGAATAAGTCCGAATTGTATGTATCTAAGGCCCCGTCCACACGTATCCGGAAATTTTTGTATCCGCAATTTTTTTTATTCTATTATTATTTGTTTTGTTTTTTTTTGCGGATATTTTTTACCATATCCTGAAATTTTCGAAAACGGTCTCCAGAGTGGAAATTTTCGAATACGCTCTGAATACAGATACGTGTGAACCAACGGTAGTATTCGTTAATTTTCGAATACGCTTACGTAAACACGATTTTCCCATGCTCAATAAGAAAAACTATCCGTCAAAGGGACTAGGCACTAGCGTACATCAGGGCGGATCAAGGAATTTCCGGATACGTGTGGATAGTGAAAACGATTCGAAAACGATTGGAATACGCTGCGTATGGACGCGAACTAGCTTCGTATCCGCAAAAAAAATTGGCGGATACAAAAATCTCCGGATACGTGTGGACGTGGCATAATTGTGTCAAGACATGTGTTCTGTAAAAAAGAAATATTACATTCGAGGTTCATTTTGCTGCCAGCTTTCTGTCATGAGAAGAAAACAAGTTTTTTCAATAAAACATTGCCGTTAGATGTCTATATTTAACGCATGAGGTTTTCACAAGGTTCTTATATCTCATGTGAAGATGTTAATTTTTAACTCATGAAACTATCATGTATTAATAAGCGTCCTTCCTTTCTTCCTTCCTTCCTTCTTTCTTTCTTTCCTTCCTTCCTTCCTTCCTTCCTTCCTTCCTTCCTTCCTTCCTTCCTTCCTTCCTTCCTTCCTTCCTTCCTTCCTTCCTTCCTTCCTTCCTTCCTTCCTTCGTTTGTTCCTTTATCTATTTTTTTCTTCAGCTAGTTGCCCACCCCTACAGTCAACTGTGTCTCAACATGGTCCTGTACAAGAACATCTACACTATCTTCAGCTTCGAGCCCAACTGGAGAGACAGGAGTCACTTGAGTATTTTGGCCTACACTTTTCGTCACATTCTTTTGATGCCTTTGTTAACCTTGATACATGTGATTGCACCTTGTACGAGGATTTCCAAAGTCCTGGGGAATCCGATGATCAAGTTTATGAATCATTTTTGGTCGACGTTGTTTTTTGTTGCCTTACTTATTCTGTCAGCTTTCCAAGACAAGTTTGATAAAGAGATAATGAAGCCATCGATTCCAGGTAAGCTTGGGTATGAGTTTATAGTTAGTGGTCTGGATAGGCAATAGTATAAAGCTTAAGATAAGCAGTATCAGTAAATGGATGTCTGAAAAATGTGAAGAAAGAAGGAAGGACGGACGGACGGACGGACGGACGGACGGATGAGTGGATGGATGGATGGAGGGGAGGAAGGAAGGAGGGAAAGAAGAAAGGAAGTATAAAATAGATGGTCATATACTCATTTAGTATTTAGGCCCATTTCTAAGATTTGGAAAAGGACATTAACATGAATTGGTTCTGAATTGCCTTCTCCCTCGAACTACCTCAGTCTCCTTAATCTCCTATAGATCTACTATGAACCTTCTAGGATAAACTTCTAGATTGTATTTGCAAGATCGACGGATGTGGGTATGTGTGTGTGTGTATCTGATTCAGTTCCTTTGATTCTTTTCCATGAAGATTGGATCATTCTGGTCTGGATTATGGGGATGATCTTTCAAGAATTCAAGGAACTATGGATCCAAGGAAAGAGGCGTTACTTCGGGCAGTGGTGGAACGCAGTGACTTTCCTAATGATGGCATTCTTCGTGGCGTCCTACTCACTAAGGCTGATTGCGTACGGCATAACAGGCAACTGGGCTGTTTTAGATCCTATAAAAGGCATCGGCTTCTCCTCTTGGTACAAGGTCATCTTGCTCTCCAACAGCTTGTTTTCTATTGGAATGGTATTGAGTTTCATTCGTCTTTCAGGCGCTTTTCAAGCTAACGACATACTTGGTCCACTACAGCTGTCTTTGTACCATCTTATCCTGGATGTCTTCAAATTTATGGTGTTTTTTGTCTTGATATTTTTGGCGTTTGGTTTGAGTTTAAGGAAGCTGTACTCCCACTACATCAGTACCCAGATGTATATGACCAAACAAAGGAGGGCATTGAACAATACAAATTCTGAAACAGAACACCAGTTTTCAGAGTAAGAATTATTATGAATATTCATTCCATTCCCCTATCCCCTCCCCCTACACAGACACCCTAATGATAATAATAATAATGGCTAAATGATAATAATAACTGATAGATCAAGCGCTTTTTGTGTGTGGAAAAAGATACGGCAAATAGATTACTAGAAGAAAATGGGAAGCGATTTCAATGTCACGGCATGTCGTACTGTGTACGTACTGTAAGTCAGTATCGTATTGTTTCCCACTCATATACGACAACCATTCTCAAGGGAAGCCATTTCAATGTTACGGCATGTCGTACCGTGTACGTGCTGTAAGTCAGTACCGCGTATGTTTCTCGTACGATAACCATTCTCAAGGGAAGCCATTTCGATGTTACGGCATGTCGTACCTTGTACGTGCTGTAAGTCAGTACCCTATGTTTCCCACTCAAACGATAACCATGGGAAGCAATTTCAATGTACGGCATGTCGTAGTGTGTGCGTCTACCTTACCTTTTATTTTTTGTTTGTCAATCATCCAGTGTTGGAACAGGGCTCTACGGTTTGTTCTGGTCGCTCTTCGGACTAACAGATCTACAGAATTTCAGCACCAAAGACAAGAACTTCACCATCACCAAGGAAACCGGAGAACTTCTTTTTGGGATTTTTCAGGTTCTTGCTGTCATCGTGGCTATCAATATGCTTATAGCGATGATGACGAGATCTTTTGATGAAATCGCGGTAAGATATAACTCTTGCAATCATGACGGCTATGATGTCAATCGTATGATAGTGTAAAATCGACTTCGGGTCCAGAACAAAAATCAGTATGAAGAATCTTCGAAGTTTTTCTTACTTAAAGTTCTTCATGACAAGATTTGTTGTCCAAAATTCTAATTGTTTCAGGTGAAGATTACAACATGGAGAAAGTTTTTACGCTTTATTTTAGCGTTTGGACCGAAACGTTAGGTCTCAGCTAGCTCTTAAAGACCCCTTGCATGTGATCTCGACGTCAAAAAAAGCACAATTTGGAGGACAAAACCAAAGAATTTCAATCTCAAGAGAAGCAAAAGCTTATTGTTATGTCTCCAAATTGAGCTGCATTCTGACGTGCTGCAAGGGGTCTATTGCTCGTAGGTCCTATTTGTCTTTTGGTTATATTTTTTCCAGAGTAACGCCACCAAGAAGTGGAAAGTGTCACGAACTAGCCTGTGGATGTTCTGGGTGGAGAAGGGTAGTATTTTACCGCCTCCTCTTAATCTCATTCCTAATGTTCATTATTTGTACCAACAAATAAAACGAATGGTGAAATCATGTGAAAAGGTAAGAAAGTGTACAAAACTACATGATTAGCCACCACAATGGCGTATGTAGCTAATAGTGTTTAGGAAGTGTGCAAAGTTTGGCATGAAATTTCCCGCCAAATCCACGTACAGAACGCATCAGTGCAAACTACGGCAGTAATAACGGCGCGAGCGTGAACAATTGTCTAAACCTACTGAAACAGACAAGATAAAACTTTAGTTGATCAAAAATAATAAAAGCAAGAAAAGAAGAACAAAGATAGCAGTGAGTGAGTTGGCAGCGCGTGGACTGAGTACTAAAGTAAATGTTGCGCGAAAAGTTGTTTTCGTGTAACATCGACACACAAATGGCGCAATAGCGTTGCACGAAAAATCGGCGTTGCAAGTTGTTCCGCACAACACCACCTTAAAAGAAGCACAGAGCTAAACGGCGTGATCGCGAGCGTTAGTTTGGTTCGAAATTTCCCGCCAAATTCATCGGAACTTCATTAGTGTAAAACCTTAAAGAAACAATTTTCAGGTTATTCGTAAACGATTTTTCTGTTCTTCAGGTAATTTTCTTAAACATTTTGAAATTTTTTGTCAAACGATAAAATGGGAGCCCCGAGTTTTAGGAAGCAAGGGCCCCTGGGTTTGCTTCCTCTACCTTAAGCCACTGATCCTGTAGCTTTCTAATAATAAATGTTTTCATTAAAAAATATTAAATCTATCTTTTTTAGGAGACTTTTGATGTTGACATTACTGATGGATTTGAGCATGAACTGGAGGTAAGCCAAGTCCAAAGTCTTTCAAATTATGTAGAATCAAGGGTGGTGTATGTGTCTATATATGGGCCTTTGATAAAAATACACAGGTGATTATTGAAAATCTCGCGCGCTGATTGGTCGAGAAACACACACTATCACACGATAATCACCTCCAGCGATAATCCAAAATGGCGGCCTGCCGTTTCGTTGCTGATACCGGAGAGGAACTAGAAATAATGAGAGAAAATGCTGTCCCTAAAAGGACTAAAAAGGCTAACGAATTTGCACTAACTTTGTTCAAAGGTTAAAAAAAAGGACCTAAAACAATCAAATAAGCTCAAACAAACTGTTTTGTTTCGCAAAGTCGGTGTAACAAAGGCATTTTTATTTGAAACCATTTGTTTCCATTTTTCCTAATTTTAAATCGGTCTTTTATATTCTTTTTTTGTTGTTGAAAGAATCACTTGTGTATTTATACTAAAACAATTATTTGCCTCAGTCTCAGTGAAAAAATAAATGTTAAATATGTATATTCTCCAAAGTTACTGCTAAACAAAGGAAAAAACTCAAGAGAATGACGTGCCTGAAACGAAAAAAACCCCCAGTGGTTCGGTCTATTCTTGCCGTATTTCAAATCTTTTACTTCTCTTTTTTAGGAGAGTGGTCGAAGTAGCGGCGAATCGAAGAGACATCGTAAACTCAAGGATATTTTCAAAAGATATATTGCTACAAGGAAGATAGCAGACAACGTTCAACCAAGGGATGAAGAAATTAGAAGACAAACGTCTTTGTTGCAGGAGCTAAAATCGAAAAGCGGGGATAAAACCTCCCAGACACATTTATAGATACTCTGTTGCACTTTAGTGATTCCAAATCTGGGGAGGGGTAAACAAAGATCATAAAAAGAGATTAAACAAGATGATTTGTCATACTCAAGTATTCATTCATCAATATGAAAGCCTAAAGCAAAATCGTAATCGCAAATCGCTCACACAAATCCTAACATTTTGCAAAAGCCGAGTTTATTTCTTTTGACAACTATTTGATTTTGGTTTTAACATTTTTCTTTCCAATGTTTTCATTGTTTCCTTCCCAAAAAAGATTCGAGCCGCCATATTCATGAATCAATGGTTGCTAATGAAAAACCGTACTCATTCTCACAAACTTATTCGTAGGTGATTTGAGAATATTTGCACTGTGCAGCTGCAAGTTCTACCTATTATTTCCTTGGATTTCTGCATTCCACTGCGCATGCTCACACTCCTATTTACACGCGGTTCTTTTACAGTTGAACAAAACAAACAATCAAAATTTGGTGCTTAGTTTAAGTTGAATTTTTTATGGCCAGTAAAATAAAGGACGATCGGTAAGATGCCAAGACTCAGCTAAAAATCTTGGATTTCATAGCTGAAAAACCAAGAGAAAATGAACTAAGAGAAGGAATCCCCCCTATATAGCCTTGTAACCATCATGTGCACAGTTTGATGCTATTTTTAAACCATTTGTTTTTCTGCACGCGCATTTACTGCGCGCGCTCTACGCTGTTTGAAAAGAAAAGAAAATCACAAAAAACGTTAGCAAACAGCGTAGAGCGCGCGCAGAAAATCAAATGATCAAATAAATGATATCATTGGATGATATTTTTAGAATACATTCTAAAAATAGCATCAAAGTGTGCACATGATGGGGCACGGGGATTCCTTCTCTTAGTTCATATTCTCTTGTGAAAAACTAAATAGGTATTCACTCGTGCAGCGATGTCTACTTCGTTCTCAAATTCTGTCCTACGAGTTGAATGGAAACAACTGCACCAAGGCAGTCACAAAATTGACGTGGAAATCTTTGATCTAGTGGAAAAGAAACAGATTATTTTTTGCGAAGATTGAAGTACGATGAAAAACTCGTCGGTGAAAACAATCATTCGAAAAGATAATGGTAAAGTTTTGAAAATTAAAGTATTAAACTTGATAGTTGATAGTTTGGTACGGTGTTAGAAGAATAGTGGAAAGACAGAAAGAAGGAAGAAAGAAAAAAAAAGAATGAAAGACAGTAAGACTGAAGATTCAATACTAAACTAAATATGCTGAAATGTTTAATATTTTGGCAAGAGCATTTAAAAAACAAACAAAATAAAACAAAAAACGAAAGCTAAAAACGACGCCTACGAAATTAAAGGAGAAGACCACAAAAGACCGGATTTACTAATATTTATTTATTAATAAAAAATAGTCTTTTCCAACACTGATCTCTAACATTGAAGACACGTCGAACCGTGAACGCTTTGAGTCTTTTTTCAGCTGATTATTTCAGATAGCTAATATTTTACTTAGTTTTTAAACGGCTCTAAGTAAAAAACAACAAATTAGTAAAAGCAAATTAAATTCCTGCCGGAACTTTTCCCGAGAAAAATTTGCTTGTAAAACAATTAACATCTTTAATAACTATCCAAGCACAAAAAAAATTCTTTAAATTTCTTTAGATTAAATCCGGCTTATTTCCAATCGACTGCCTTGAGAGATGTGTTGCAGGGTATGCATCTCAATAAAGTGACAAAAAACTCGTCGAAGAGTTTAAGGTTATTTCGAGCGTCCTCGTTCTAATACAAGATCAACAAAGACGATTTCTTTAAGTTCAGTCTTCTCAGTGCAAACATGTTACAAGAACAATATTCTTTATGACAGCACATTAACCAACGCCGCCTTTGTGTTTTAATGCTTCAATCGCTGCATATGCTTCTAAATTGATAAGCAAATAGCTCTAGATTGGGTGTATTATAACAAATGATAAACACAGTGTTGCCTCTCTACACACCACGCGCTGTCATCAAATAATGACAGGATGAAGAGAAGTATTTTTTTGTTTTGTTTTAATCCTTAAGCAAATAGCTGCTGCTTATCTGCTCTAGGAGAATTAATATCCGAGGATTTAGTAAAGCACGTTTTAAGACAATAATGAAAGTATAAGGGTATCCTTCGTATAAGTGACGTCTAATTAAAAGATACGAAATATGACAGGGTATTTTACGGGCATTTTTAAAAGGAGTGCTGAAATTTTAAGATTGAATGAATGCGGAAGGAAGGAAGGAAGAAGGAAGGAAGGAAGGAGGAAGGGAGGGAGGGAGGGAGGGAGAGAGGAAGGAAGGAAGGAAGGAAGGAAGGGAGGGAGGGAGGGAGGAAGGAATAAGTGAGTGAATAAATGATAAAATAACCATTCTATGGCAATTCATTTCTATGTTACAGCTTAAAAAGGTATAACTAGCTAAAACTAGTGTGAGCTGCGTCGGTGTTTCTAATGAAACAGTAATGATGAAAAGGTAAATTATACACCGTGAAAAGATGAAAAAACTTACTGACGTTTCGGACGCTAGTCCTTCGTCGGAGTAAAAGAGGCATCTTTTACTCTTTTACTCCGACGAAGGACTAGCGTCCGAAACGTCAGTAAGTTTTTTCATCTTTTCACGGTGTATAATTTACCTTTTCATCATTTATGTTACAGCTTGTCGTACCATGTACGTACTGTAAGTCAGTACAGTAAGTTTCTCACTCATACGATAACCTCTCTAATTCAGACGGTATTTATCGATATAGGACGCGTCTATCAATATATTATTACCAAGACCTGGCTAATATCTAATAGAGTATCAAATTGGTTTGAGATGCTGGTCATAATAACTTGATGATGAGGTAATGAGAGCTGGCTGAAATGAAAGAGATAAAAAGTTTGCCTTGTGAGGGTCCGGAAGGGGTCAAATTGGAGCTGAGATTCGCCTTTTTGGGGGTTGGAAAATGAGATTTTATGCACTGGGGATTCACAACCAAAACAATCAAAAAATTGGAATGGGTTTGAGATTTGAGGAAAAGACAGGCTGGGACTTCGGGATTTGGTCAAAGTGGGGGCTGAGAAATGAGATGATGACTGCAGTGCCTTTAGGACCCTCTGTACCACTAGAAGTCCTGTGGCTCGGGTCACGATTTTTTTCACTATTCCTGCAGAAGCCACATGTGAATAAACACTGAGAGAGATGAGGCGGTTAAGCCGTGTGGGATGGGCTCGAAAATCATATAAGAAATAGGTAAATTACGAGCCTGGTATGAAATGACTGAAGAAGAGTGCCAATAAAAAGCGCATAAAAATGAGCGCATTAAAAATAAGATGGCTCGTAACTTACCTATTACGCATGTTCTTATGCGTGAGTAAACAAAGTTTGTTTGATATCTACTCTCGGCCTCGATTACAGGAGCTAGCTTTTCTCCGGGTTTTCCTTCCTAATCAACAAATGAGTTAATCTCGTGCATAGAATATTGAATTTAGTATTAGTGTGTAAAAAAGTGAAAAAAGGCCAACATTGCTTTGCCTTCTCCGTCCTTTACCGCGAGAACGGCTTTTTTCCGGGTTAATTTTCCGGTTTTCTTCTCCGTGTAAAAATCAGCATTTATAAAGTTGCGAGTCTCGTACTGATAGAATAATATTTTGAATATTAGTTAATTTGTTCATCCACTACGAATATGAAATCGGAAACGAAAGGCGAAGCACAGTAGACCGCGCGCTCACGTAACAGATCATGTGAGTCGACGTAATTGTTCTCAGATCAAAATACGGTTCAAATACACTAAGTTCAAGTAGCTTCACACCTTCCCTCCTATTCTCTAATCCGTCATGAAAAAGCCTCTTTTGTTAGCGAGCTTGTAGCCAGTGATATGATCAAAGGAGCTACTTCAGAAGTCCCACTGTGAAGTGCTTTCGAGATTTGACAGAATACAAAGGAGCCAATTTAGGTGTTTGTGTTGCAGTCTGGAGTACTTGACTAGCGTTGATGTAACTCAATTGCCCGGGAATTTAAAACAGTAATGTTTTTTCATAAATAGGTTATAATCTCCATTGATACTGAATGCTTCTTTTCTTTGCTGATCCGTTTGATTGGTACATGATATTCGACCGGTTGGATCTCCACGAGATATAGCCGCGAGCTTGTTCTACGAAAGCTAATCGAGCGTCTCAATCAATGGCACTATGAAGATTCGTTTGTTTTTGATTGATAACGAACACGTTCACTCCTGCTGTGACGCACAAAAAAATCTGAATCGGAGTGAAAAGTCACTAAACAGGTGTGTGTTATCATTTGAACAAAAAAACCAAACAACCCACCGCTTGTATTATCTAAATTCAAATTATACTCTGTCCTGCTCCAGTGTCTGCTTCAAAGGAATTTCCTGATTCTGATAAATCACAATTGTTTTGCTCTAGGTTCTCTTTGGTATTCTTTTTTTTATTCTGAAATCCTAAAGGCCGGTTTAGACGGTACGATTTTCGCTTACAACTATCGTATGCGACACGCTCGCGCCATCCTACAACTCGAGTCGTAGCGTGTAAATCAAGCCTACAACTCGCCTACGATAGACGCGACTGTGTTGTATACGATAGTTGTAGGCGAAAATCGTACCGTCTAAACCGGCCTTAACACGCTAAATCCAGTCCCAATCGATCTGTGAGCCGCCGGCTTGCCTTGCCCTGAGTTTGATTCGAGTAAGCCCAAAAGTTATATCAGTGTTCGATAAAATAGAATACAGCTGGAAATGTTTTGAATTTGAAAATTAGTTTTTCCATAATTCCATGATTTCATTAACCTAGAAATACCCAACAAGGTTATTCCGAGCATTACGCTTGAAAGAAACAGGAAATTTCAATGATTTTGTTAGGTTATGAGGTTATGTAATATACAGTCAATGTCATTAATTAACGTTCTCCACTGAAAAAAGACATTTACACATTTACATATTTAGACTAAAGTGAGCCTGAACTTTAAATGTAAAATTCAACTAGTGAATCGAAAATCCAGAATGCCCCGACCATTTAGTGAGGATTTAAGATGGAGAATTGTACTTCAGCGTTTGTTTTATGCCAGAACGTTTGAGGAAACAGGTGATATTTCTTTTAGTCTAAATGTCTAAATGTGTAAACGTCCGCATTTTTCGGTGGACAACGTTAATGACATTGACTGTATTACTAGATATACTAATAGACATATCATAACCAATTCTATCCACCTGCAACTCAATCTCAGTTGTATTTTTGTCTGATTAACCCTTAATAATATAATATGACTTTTAAATAACTTCGTAGTCTAAGGTAATATATAGAGATCATCACATGTTAAGAACTTGATATCGTTTTTATTCACGAGTTTTTCTATCATATCGCGAACGAGCGAGTCCTCGAGCGAGTGAGCGATATGATACGGAAAAACGAATACGGATAAACGAGGTTTATTTTGTAATAATAACAGTGAATTCAGATTTAATTTATAATTTGATACACGTTTTACATTTTCGTGATTGATTCTGAATTTGTACACAAAATTTTTTGATCCCTGGAACCAAAATTTTTTGAATAATCTTGAAATATAATAAAGAGTTCCGATTCCAGAAACAGTTGCTTGATCCTCCGATTCAATCTTGCAATCCCGAACCTTCTGTATGAATGTTTCGGAGTATGTGGTCCAGATCCCTAGAGTGCATGAAACCCCTGACCTTGCTCTTAACTAGTATAATTGATTTGAATGATGAAGTCAATTAATCGAGTATATTTTACAGGTGGCAATAAAATACTGTCTTTCACTCATGTCAAATCACTCATGATTGTAAGCTGCACGGCTGCTAATAGCGCCTTAATATGCAGCCCATAAAGTCCTCCACTGCAATGTAAAGCGCATTGAGACCATGTTATAATGCGCTATATAAGCACCTCATTATTATTATTACTGACTTTGATCAGCCCATGAGCTGGGTTGTTTAAGAGTATCAATGATTTTTTTTGGGGGGGGGTATTAGTATATAAGTAGCGGTGTAGCTTTAATTAAAAGCAAGCCGAACCTATATCGAACTGATTCGTTGAAATTACAATGCTGTTTTGATGAATGAAAAGCTGTATGTCATTCACATAAGGGAGGTAATTATTCTTTTTGTGTAAAACTCATGAATATTGGTTGCTGGTTTTTAATATATATAAATTGAAATTAGATTAGATTAAAGTAACAATTCCTCTTCAAAATAAGAGAAAGATCTTTATATTTTTTTACAGATAAATGTTGAATGAGTTGTTAAGGATTTTCCTCAATAGATCACCTTAAATCGATTTTTAATAATATAAGGTACAAATACGTTCTCCAGTTTGGTACGGCGTACAGATGATAACCGATTATCAACCTGTAAAATAATACAAATAACAACATAAACAGTGATTTACCAGCATCTATTCAAAAGCTTCACCTTCCCTAAACAGTGGCCGTTTTTGAACTTAAAAGACGCGTCTCAATGGCTTCCCCTGTTGTGAAACTCTTTTGTTTTGATCCAACTCATAGCGTCCTAGTTACCATCAGCTCGTAAAGCCAAGATCTTTTTATCGCTTAGTTTTATTCCGAAAACTTATAAGAAATTGAAAATCTACATAATTATTTAAGGCACGAAACACTATTTAAGTATGGAACGGATTTATGAGAAGGGATGAAATCTCTGAGAAAGTTTTGAAAAATACGCTTTTTCGGTTAAGGTTGGCATTCAAATTACGCCCCTTCCAAAATTACCGTTTTTGTTTTTGTTTTGTAGGCATTATATATCCTTAGTCACAAGACCAAATCAAACAATTGATTTAAAGAACTAATTTAAAAGGTCAAGATAAACGCTCTTATTTTCATGTCAGTACTTTATCATTCGTCTTTTGTGAAGGCGAACCGTCATCCAAGATCCAGCCTTTGTAAATAACAAGCTTCGTACGAGGTACGTCAATGAAATTTTTCGTACAGTTTTAAAATCCTGTCTCTGTAAAGTCGTTTTCTTTACCATTATCTATTCGTTTGCATTGAACTAAACGAATTTTCATTTAATAAAAAAATGCTTTATTGATGAATCACTTTCATTGTTTGAATTCGTGATGGCGATAAAAATAATTTGTCACATCTGTAAATAGTCGTATTGGTTTGGGTAAGGATTACAATACTCATTTTGGAAAATAACTGATGTATTGCTGATTTGTTCGTTATCAAACTCCAACCTTTTTTCCATTATTAAGTACGAATGTATAATAGAAAACTCATTTACACATCGAATTCAAGGCCACTATATATTTTCGTTAATTATGACAATGTCAAGCAAGATTTTTTTCTATATACAAGGCAAACTATAAAAAAATTAATTACAATATATTACAATGAGACTTTATATCCCTCATTTTGAATAAATATACAAGTCAAAGTGTTTTGCGGTGGTCGAGTCAAATAGCTGTGGCTACTTTACTAGATAAGATCTCAAGTCTCTGGGCCACTGAAAACCCATTCACAACAGTTTCAGTTCTATTCCTTTTCCTGAATGCGTTGCCGGCTCCAGTTGCTTCACCCCTTAAAGTGTCAGACAGCGATCTGATATAGCTACAAGCGATCCTTAAAATCTCAAGCTTGGTAACCCTTCGTTTGCTTTGTGGCACGGGAATGCATTTCTTAAGACTTTCAAGCGCCCGGTTCAGTGACCTCATTCGCCTGCGTTCTCGATCGTTGGCGCGAAGCCGTCGAATTCTTTTCATGGGTTCTAAACGGACACGTGGACAACCTAAGCCATTGTTTACCTCATCGTCAGCACTGCTCCACGTGCCACCAGAGGACTGCTCACAAGAACCGCTATCCTCACAAGGACTGGAATCGTACGAAAATATCTCGGTGTAACTCTGTAGCATTTCGTCCTCAAATGAAGTATTTTCCTTGGTTGCCATTATTGTTCCTCTTTTCATTGTTTGCAGTTCGTGAATACTGCACTGTTCTGAAGTATTGCTATTTAGTGACATATTCTCTGGTCCGTCGCAGGCGTTCGAGTTTTCCTCGCCTATGTTGTACATTCTTTCTTGTCCTTCTTTGTGGCGCATATTAGCATTCGAATCTTGTTCATATTCCATACACGATGTTATCTCACGACAAAACGTGTCCTCGAATGAGAAGTTCGGTTCTGCATACAGCCCTCGATTGTGTTCGAAGATCTCTTCCATTGTTGGACCTGAAGTGTCAAGAGTAATGCGAGAAAACTGAGATTTAGTATAATTGGCTAATGAGTTAAATGCCGAGTTAACCAAAGCATTGGTGGATGACAATCTGTGTGCAAACTAAATTCGTACAAGTTTTGCAGCAAACTACATAGCTTTAAAGATGACAAGACGTGAAATGAATTCAAGTTGCCCCAAACGCATAACAAAATGTCTGGCCAAAATCAAAACTTTCTTCAAAAAAAGAAATAGAATTTGTTTTTGAAACTGAAAAGTGATACACCTATATACCAATGATCTGTTAATAAAGGTGGCTCTACGGTGTTAAAAGTGCTAATTGTCGTCGTTAATACGAAAAATAAAAAACACACGGGAAACTAACCTGAAAGACGATGATGTTGTGTCCTCGACTCTTTGCTTCAGAAATGAGCAAGACAACGCGAGTAGACTTTATATGAGTACATCACGTGGGATAGGGGCAAACTTCAGGACAATAGATGAAGAACAATAAGACATTCAAAAATTCCCCACATTTACCACGAGATACAAGGTTCATGCATGAATAATCAAGAGAGACCAATGTAAATGTGGTTTGTTTTTAGAATAGGTAGCATCATGAAGCTGGTATATTGACTGGCAACGGACTATGTAGAGAATAACCAACACTTTTATAAACAATCTAAAAGATTTCATAATTTTACCCTGAAATTGTTAACCATTGATTTTCAGCTGATGACTAGTTAATATTGGAAACAAATTCTTAACGAAAACGTCTCGAAGTTTGTACACAAGGTCAAACACATTCGTTCACTCATAAGCACGACGCTATTCCCATTCAATATCACTGAACAATGTACAATTTAAACTTCGCTGAACATTTGTACAACCCAGACTTCAAGTTTGTTAAATTAATTTACAGGAAGATTACCGGGCTACCTTTGAAGTTTGGCACCTAGAATAGAAATGTGTGCTATTCATATGGAAACATGGCGAAAAACATAATTTTTTGTTTTTAAAAACTAATTTACAACTCTGAAAAAAAAAACCGATTCTGAATCTTTATTGATAGTTCATTGTCTTGCGCATGCGCGTGGATAAGGATACTTAAAACCAAGTGGAGAGGGTTGAAAAGGAAAAAAGGTACGGGATGTGGATGTATTATGTTAAAACATTTGACCAGTTTCATTAAATTCAAAGTCTAATACGTGTAATCAAGCTCCAAACATATCTACGAGGCGTCTGGAAGACAGAGTGAATCTCATTAGCATTTCGGCAAGTCTTCACTCTTATTCTTCTCAACTAAAGCTGCAAGCGTGGAGCCCGACCAATTGTAATTACCTAATACAGCACGCGTTGGAGATATTGATATAATTCACACAGTACTGAAGCTGGGATTGGATTAGCTGTAGTCTGTTTACACGAATAATGCTAGAAAAGATGAATGGTGTACTGAAGGGAGAGTCTCCTGGCCTAATTAAAATAACAAAACTCGCCGAAATGAGAGTGCATATTTACCAACCGAGTTCTGACTGTGACCTTCATGGATCGAAATAACTCACAAGTTTATATCCCTAAATTTCGTCTCGATTTGAAATTTATTGTTGAGGTGAGAAAAAGAAGGTACAGCGAAGCTCCAAATTTGGTCCATGATAGAAAGTGGTTGGAGAAAGGCCAATCCATTTTGGGATCGAGTGACGTTGGGTTTTAGGCTTATCATTTCCCCTTCAATCTGTCTTTACTATCACAACATGTTCCTTAAAAAGGCCTTTTGTTTAAGCTTAACAAAAGATACATGTCTAGAGCCTCAAATACTAATAATTGATATTTTGAGATGCTTACATCTTCTAAGGCACTTTTTATTACACAACACAAAACAGACTCCGGGGTGGGCGAGGACAATTGTACTAGCACGTTTCACCATCTGATAAAGCGTTTTCCTCCCTGCCTTCAATAACACTCGTTAACAATGTCACTTGAGGATGGCCTGAGGAGGGATAACAATACCAATCAATTAATAAAGCAACGTAAATCTGCTCATTTCTTAGGTAACCTGCGGATAAAGGCGACTAGTACAATCACCACCACGTGCAATCGCCGGACACGTATGGCGCTATACTGTTAGGTTCACATGCTTTAGCAAAGCAAGTTTAATTCTTGTTCCTTTGCAAATGATGACAGTGAAGCACACAGAGTTATTTAAGTTAGAAGAGTGGTGTTAGGAGCTGTCTCGCTCAGGGGGAAATGCTGAAATTCAAAAGGGAACCTTGCGTGTCCTCGTGTCCTTACACGCCCCTTTGTCTAACTTGTCTAACGATTGAGAATGCTCTATTAGAGCTTGTTTCACACATTTGATTGCTATTTGTACCCTTCTTATTTTCCCTTAAGCCTTTTATTCTTTGCTTCGTACATAAGTTGGAACGATTTTCGAATGTGGTTGTTCTTCCTGCAACAACCTTAAAGATGACCTTGCCTTTTGTGAGAACATCTCTTGAAGATCTACCTTCCTTCCTTCCGTCCATGTCTAGCGTCTTTCACTTTTCATTCACACTTAATAAAAAGCCATTTTACTTGAGTGCTTGTTAGGACCACTTTTGTGTAAACATTTTTCATCTATGGTCTTTAGTAATGCGTCCCTTGTAAAGTTATAATCGACTCGGAAATGGCTCAAAAGTACTCATAATAATTAATGAGCGAATAATGTCACTAGGATAAGAAAGCTGAACAATATTGAGGTACGGTGACAAATGTATTGACAGTGGGAACGAGAAATCCCCTGCACAATATAGCAATGGGCTCTTACAAGGCTATTGTCTCTAGCGTTCGCTCGTTATATTTACGATAATTTCATTTATTTTATCCCTAGGACTCTTAACATCATTCAACTTGTATCATGGTATATTCCCCCATGGTATGAGCGATATCTAGATTGCAGGTAGGGTAACCAAAAATAGGTGTCAGCTAACTTTATCTTGATAAGAGCATTAAAATACTGTTATGCTTCTCGTCTTGGCGAATAATGTTGTCGTTGTGTGTGGAGAAGTTTACCCTAGCTCATGAATAATCATATCAAAGTAACGTGAAATTTATTTATTTCTTAATGACTTTGCACTGTTAAAAAACGTTTTTGTTCTCATTTAATTAACAAATAAGTAGAGAACTGATTCACCCCATAGAATAGCACAACCACAGGGTTGGGCTAATGAATGCTTATTAAAGGTCCAAAACAGTATTAGTTTTTTCATGGGAAATACTAGGAATAAACTTTTAAAATTGTGAAGTAAAACGAACCACTGAGAAATTCTGAAAACATTTTTGATTGATGTTGCATCAAAAGGATGAAATGATTGTGTGAAGAAATATACTTCGTATAAGCATTATTGGGCGACACGTGCGATCTTATTTGACCGTCAATAAACTTGGTTTAACAGAGTTTACTTGTGACATAATTTGATGCATAAATACTGCCACATCATTACAACATATTTCCAATAGCCTTAAGAAAGAAACTGGTTTGAACACGCCGTGAGAAATACACTACTGTGTGAAATGAGAAAACCCTAGAGATTACAAACACAGCACGTGTGGGTTTGAAAAAAACACTTCGATAATTCGAAATCATTTAAAACTGTAAACAAATTTTAAAGATGGTGTTCGAAATTTTGATAGCCGACACTGAACGACCTTGAAGAAGACAACGACACTCTCAACATCCACTCGTCTTGACACAGAGTTTGCTGCTACGAAAAGTTGACAAAAAGGCATATAATAGTTCAAAGCAATTAACCATCTCCTTTTTAGTTGTTTTGGTTTGACGTACGTGTTAGGTAATACGAATTTGAGTGTAACTGCGCGTTTTAAACAAAACCTTCAGATGCCACTCCCATATATACCAAAAGATCAAATAAGAGCCACCAGAGTCTTTTTGTATTTATATCTCAATTTTCCCTCGCGTTTGAACTTTGCCGCGGCTTTGGTGAAGCTTCAGGTCGCTAGGCAACGAAAAACGTCAGATCTAGTAAAATAAGATTAAAATTTGAGCGCTGTTAGAACTCTAGCCTGTGAGTGAAATTTCTCAGTGCTGATCCTTTTTAGGAACTGAGAGTATATTGTGTTGTGTTAGACTATACATATATTGTCATTCAATTAACCAGTCATTAAACCATGGGATTTTAGTCAGAGAGGATTATAATTTAGTCCAGTGAAAGATCATTATAGCTAGTTGAGTTCATAACAAATAAAATGTGAAAACAATAGCTAAGGAGAAAGAAAACATCTGGGATACATTTGCCATGACCAAGTTGGCATTGGTCTAATAAATACAACACAGACTGTTAAAGTTGCATTATCACGAGTTTTGTATTACAAGAAACTCTACTTCTGAATAGAAGAAAGACAAAAACTCAAGACTAACATTCAAAACAGAAATATTCAATAGTGAGTATTAGCTGAAATCAGTGTTACAACAAGGGCGTCGATCCAATTCAAGGTTCAATCATTTTGGGAATAAAATTGTCCAAAAATCGAAATGGCGATGTTTTGAGTTAGTCAACAAAAACAAAAAAACAAAAAAAAGCTAGAGTACTAAGCTATCTTGGTGCATGGCAGTGCACAACAATAGGCTCACCTTACCCTTTTACTAAAACGTCTTGGATATCAATGTTGTATCAAACCCAAGCACTGACAATGAACATTCACAATACACACTAGGTGTAAAAATGAACCTAAGAAGCGCGAGAATCATCATGTATTTTTATCCACTATTAGTAAAACAGATAAATAATTGCCATAGCTGAAACGAGCATGCCAAAATCAATAAAATTTCGAAGCTTGAAGGGAATAAATTCAAACATACCAATATGTAATTTTTCATGTAATTTGAAACCTTTACTGAAGGCAAGAAATGCCTCCAAAAAGGTTTTCATACAAATTTTTTAATTTAAAATACCTTATACTTATACTTATTTTCTGTCAAACTTGTCAATTTTGCTAATCTTAACATGCTCTTTCCAGTTATGGTAATTATTTTTCTGTCCTGTGGGTTTTGAAATTACATGATTCAGTAAAAAATAGTTGAAGTTTTTTGTCTTATTCTTTAGTCAAAACATCACTGAACATCAAATTTTTTTTTCTCGCTTCCACAATGTTCTTTGTTTCTTCCATTCATGTGAAGAGACGCATTATTTTGTTCTCCTTTTCATTCGACTGCTTTATCACAGGACTATAAATACCCTTTCTTTTACATTTCTTTGTAATTCGATGAATCAGCTTATCTTATAAACACTTTCTATGAATTGAAAAGAAAAACAAAGTTTTTTTTTGAAAAAGAGCCTGAAAAAGAGCATTAATTTTCTCTGAATTCGTTCATGAAACCGTTAAAAGTCACGACAAAAAGGTTACGAAGAAACAAGAGAAAAAAAAGAAAATATAGAGAAAATAAGCTAGTGTAAAAGTATCGTGGAAACAAAGCTACAAAGAAAAGAAAATCAATACAACTACCTATTTACTTAGATTTTTTGAAATAAAAGAGTTATGCCGAAGGTGTGCAACAAAATAAAACGTTCTTAACGCCACCTACGATACTGAGGCACACTTTAACACAAGCTAGAGAAACCAATATCACTGACACTTTCATGACAAATTGAGAGTAAGATTAAAGAAAACCTGACCGTCCAAGTATAGACTTTTGCCCCAAGGCATCGTTATAGAAAGAACAGAACGTCCAAACTACACGATTCATAACTTTGATAAATGATTTTCTTAATACCCCATTATCGTGTGTTCTATAGCCACAACGTAACAGATTCTAGCCGTGGGGCACAAATAAGTTATATAGGAGTATTTTGTAAGTGTTCTTTATTTTACCTACGGTATCTTAATCCCGCTGTTACGGTCATTGTTCTCGTCAAAATGTTCCCAGACTCTTCGCCTTTTAGTCAAATCACTGTATATAATTACCATAATTAAGGTTCAGCTTATTTTATTAGTTTATTGCGTGAGTTGTTAGGGAGAAAAAGAGAATAGATAATCGGTTAATTACTGCATAATTATCATGATTACCTTAGGACATGAATCAAAAGTTTTGTTGCGTGTGTTTAGAAGTTTTTTGGTGCACATTAGCCCAAATAACTCTATCATTACCAAAATTATAAAATCTATTGATCTTAAACTTTGTCTCTGATTATAAAAGTGTATCCGCCGCTTTTGACTTTACCTATTCTGCCGCAGATATTTTCTAGGAAAAAGTCATGTCATGAATATACGTTGGTTATTATTTAAGGAAAATATTTTTAGGTAATAAATTGTTTTAGCATAAACCGCAAAGGCGTGGATGTAAGAATTGCAGGCTCAACATACATGAACGTTATGCAGTATGATTTTTTCTATGATCAGATGTCGTAAGCATGTGTGAAAAAATCACGCTTGTACGTGATTGTGACCGTCTGTGTACAAGCGCTCTGATTGGTTAAAATATAACTGTAACGCCCTGTGATTGATTACATCCCCCTATTTTAGCTGGTCAGATTTTCTTTGCAAAACAAATAATTAAGATCAATAATCCCCTTCACAGTTCCCTGCGCCATCTTGAAAGGTAGCCGTGCCTTTAAATCGAAGCGAGACGAACACCTTGGACAATAGACCTTTCCCAAAGTTGCTTGACTGATCACGAAACAATGGTTTGAAGTTGAGGTTGAACTTGACGAATAAAACAATCAAGTCCACTCTCGACTTGAAACCATTGTATTATTTCTTACCAGCAAAAATTTAAAACAAACAGAGATTTGAATCCCATCTACAAGCTTTGTAAATGATATTTATGCATTGCTACAACCAGGAACCAAAAAAAAAACACAACGGTGTGACCAATAAGAATAATGTGCATTGTGAACTTTTGGCCTGTTAGCACTCGGTAATTAAGCCAAGGCAGCCCCAGTAATACATTTGTGATGCGTACGAAGAGATTCACAGTAAATATATGGGCGAAAAAAACGTTTTTGTTCAAATAGATTTTAGCAAACCTTGCTCCTGTGTTGTAAGCCTGCGTTCATAATGTACGGCACAATGTCATGCAAAAAAATACGACCCCCCCCTCCCCTAAGCAAGGCTTGTAGCTTCTTCCAAAAATTGTGCATCCCATCCATTTTCCTGATAAAAATTTGCCAGTCCACCTTTTTCCTACCAAAATGATCCCGATCCCCCCTCAAATTCACCTGCCCCCCCCCCCCCCTGCCATACATTATGAACGCAGCCAAACAGTTATTTTTACTTACTTGTGAGCTAATTTTTATCATAGTTAATATTAACTATGTTTTTATATATGCCATAATCATTTCAGTCCCAGGTTCCTTTAAATCAGTCTGTACCTTTCAGACAATGGACGTTTTCGACGATACGGTGGCCATCTTGGATCGCAAGGCAATATGGTGCGTCCAGGGGACAAATAAAGCTGTGATACACATTAACAGCTCATCATCACAAGAGAATACGAGAAATGGCGAATTAAGGAATCGAAATTACATATTTTGCGCATAATTTGAATAGAAGTCTACACTTGTAGCGCATTATCCATTTGCCTATTTTCTAGAGTTTCTTGAAAAATGTGGAGGTTCGATTAATTGTTTCAGTAAAATATGGATGGCTTTGAGAGCTTTCTACGTTGTTTACATGTTTTTACCGTCAAATAGGTTTAATTTTACGACTTCATTGCGTATTGCAGGAGGGAAATTACATATCCAACATGCTATCCAAAGAGGAAAGGGCGAACGGGACTCTAGGTCCCCTGCTAGGCATTTCCTTTTGACTAACGATATAGATAAATCAATAGAGGATTGTCTTAATTGGTTTAATTAATTAAGTCGGTGACTTAATTGTCTTACTGTACGCGCTCCCCAGATGATTATCATTGCCAGTCACTGATAATATATTTGATTAAAAAATCAATGAAAGCATATAACCTAAAACAACATATGGGTATTAGTCTGATTTAATCATACTCTAGCTAATCTTAACAAGAAAAACATAAGTAATCGCAATTAAAGATCTATATAAATACCTACATATAAAAAGGCCAAAAATAGTTTTTTTTGACGAAGACATTTTAGCTTACAAAACCATCAATTTACCTTCATTTTTCCTTGAATTCATTTGCTTAAACAACTTTGCTTCAGATATAAACATAGAACCGATCTAAAGCCAGTACTAAAATCGGTATCTTTATCTTATTATATCTGCTTGATTAATTAACAAAAAAAATTAGACTGTTTCACATAAACCGAATAAATCAGTCAAATTTGACACATATCTGATAACAAAAAGGCCTATTTAAATCCAAATAAAGCTTTATATTTTAAAAACTAAAAATATTAAATTAAACGCAGCCTTTATAATTATTTTCTAATACATAAAAGCAGGAATTACCTTCTGTTTCAGCTTCAACCAGTTCAAAATGGCGACCATCATGGCGAAGGAGTCGGCGGACGAGCTGTGCGTTCTGCTGTTGCACGCGCGCGTTATTTTGGCGGGAAATCGAGGCGCTGAGGAACTGGGTCCAAGAAATCGTGGGGCAGTGCCATTGGCAGTGCCGATCATTTTTTTTTTTTTTTAATTATTTTTATCGTTGAAATGGAACGATGAATCAAATTTTGAAGGGAAAAAATATTTTTTACCAATCCGAATTTTAAGGCCTGGACAACGCTCGTGTATTTTAGGGAAGGGGAGGGAGGGATAATTCGTGAAATGGGGAATGACCTAGTCCCTAAAATATTTTGGTTACGCTCCCGAAAACTGATCCCTTAACTCAAAACAATTTCTTTTTACAAACGTTAATCGAGGAAACAGAAATCCAGAGAGGTGACTTTGAGCCCGTATAGCCCTTTAGTCTTTCCCGGAAACATAATTTAATTCAAATCTTAATCATAACACAAACGAGTTTAACAAAAAAAACTTTGCTTTCGTGGTAATAGATGGTAACGATCCGAAGATGCATACCCACGGGAAGCGGCCCCAAGCTCGGGATAACGAAAAATTCTTCTTGCAGTTTTTTTTAATTGAAGGAAAAGAATTTAAGACTTTAAAAAAATTCATCTTTTCCTAGTTATTAATTCTTCCTTTTCCTCCGGACCTAGGCTTGTTTTAGGAATGGTTGTCATTGGCGGATCCCTTTCAGCATAGTTAATAGAGGGGAATGATTAGGAAACCTATTGTTATCAGGTCTTTGTTCGCTTTTGATGTTGAACCAATCTTGACCGTGCACAATGTTTGATTTATGCTCGTCCAAAATTGCAAAATAAGTAAACATAAACTTTGTCTATGGGATTGTTGTAAGGAATATTCAAATATCTCTTATAAATCTTTAAGTATCTTGAACTAGCAGCCAAAAGAAAGATTTGTCTGTTCACTCAGCCATTGCCAACAATGGTAAGACAATAGTAAAACAAAGGATTGTGCACGGTCACGTTTGAAAAAAGTGAACAAAGACATATAACAATAGGTTTCATAACGATTCCCCTCTATTAACTATGGCCTGAGGTGAATAATTGTTTTAGTATAATTTTAGAGTTAAATATCATAGACAAGTAAAAATTCAGGTTAAGAAATAGCAAAAAAGTGGGAGGGCTATAGCTCTACCTACCCCTCCACTCTCCATGGATCTTACCAGGAAAGAGATTAAATGAGCTATGCTGATCTGAATTTGTCTACAGTAATGATGAAAAGGTAAATTATACACCGTGAAAAGATGAAAAAACTTACTGACGTTTCGGACGCTAGTCCTTCGTCGGAGTAAAAGAGGAATTTGTCTACTACAAGTTTATTACAAAATCTTTTCAACTTTTGTAAACCCTTTGTACAGTAAAGAAATATCTTTAGAAAATTTTGAAGGATAAAAAGGAGAAAGATAGGTTATCTAGGGAGGTGAGTGAGTTAACTCTTGAAGAACAAAGGAAACCGACTGAGCCAAGGATGAAACATGCTTAGAACATGTTTGAAGGATAAAAAGGAAAAAGATAAATAATAAAGAGGCCACTTCAAGGAAATCAAAGCAATTTTTCTAGCCATGTTCAATTTTTAAGTTTCATTTAACCACAAATAACATTAAATATTATTTAAAATCATTCTGCTATTTGAGAATCATCACTTCTCCATTACGCAGAGATAGAAAGTAGACTGTCTCCTTCACTAATCTGGTATGGAGAAGTTAAAGAAGATCTGTTAACTGATTATTATAAACTAAACTAGCTCTAATCATTTTTCATAATCATATCATCTGATTGGTTCAAATGAGTGCGATTAATTCCCAAATTACATCCTTAGAAGCTCTTAATCGCATCCTAAAAAATTACTTTTTTAAACAATAAGATAAAACAAAATAAAACAAAAAATCAACAACAATCTTTTAGATGTTTTTTTGTTTGCATTTAGTTCTTCTACTACATTAAATTGATTATTCGTGTCTTTTCTTGTGTATGATTACAAAAAGGATAGGATTAAGTGGTAATTGAACTTTGTGTTGTGCAATTTTGGTCTGAAATCAAACTTGCAATTACAAATTGCACTCCCGCTATGCAGTCGTGCAATTTTGTAATCACGCAATTGATTTCAGACCAAATTGTACTCCACTCAGTTCAATTACCATCATTTATTTGTCACCTTTTTCCATCCTTAAAATATTATTGTTTCCACCTTCAAATGTTATCATAAATCAACCTCTGGGGTGATCAAAGTTAACACACAGCTAGCTTCCAGGTCGAATTGGAATTTATCTTATTATATTATGATTTATTATATATATTTTACCTGAGTATTGCTAGAGCACAGGATACTTCTTCATTAACCAATTTGGGTTGTTGTCCGGAACCCTAATACTATAAATACTTGTAACTTTATATGATTGTGCAGTAATAAGATAAGTGTGGAAAATAAAAACCTTTCAACTTTTGAACCTTTGAAGTGTTAGGCTTTGCAGAGGGAGGAAAACTGAAAAACCCAGGAAAAAACCTGGAATTGGGGGAGAGACCTTACAAAAACATGTTATGTCATGTTATGCCGAACCTAGGTTTTCATTGTTCCCAAGAGAATAAAATATCAAAAGACATGATGGCCATGTTAAAATAAATCACTTGGTTAAAGTACTAGATCAGATATGACCCATGTTCAGGCATGAATAATTGATGTTAGATCCAAAGTCAATGTAAATGATCAATCCTAATAGTCATTCCAATAAACCTAGACACTTACTTTGGTCTAACTTGGAATAAAATTGGAATAACATGAAAAAATTAACAATTACTCTTTCCGGATTTATAGTACACTTAACAAAATTACTTGACTCTGATTGGTCGAGAGGAGTACAATTATAGCGTTAATTGTCGAATTAAGTTGCTATGGCAACACGGCCAAAACAATGTCAAAACAATGTTTTCTATCATTTTGTACTTAAAAAACATATTTAAAAAAATTTAAAGCCATAAGAACTAATCTTTTTTATGCATTTCATAATGCGATGGACTGAAAATCGGCCGCCAAATAGAAAAAGATGAACGGCGTCGCTTGGCATTTTTTTACTGAAATTTTGTAGAGTGAACTATAAACAAAAAATCGCACAGTCTTCTCGTACAATTTGGAATTAAAAGACATTACTCATGTATATTAATTTCCAAATTGTACTGGAGATCATGTGATTTCCTATACAAATTAAAACAAAATGGCAATCATAGATTAAAGTTTTGCTTTGTTTGTTATTGGTTTCAAGACAGTCAAGGTTGGACTTGATGAATAAAAGAATCAAGTTCAATCTCAACTTCAAAACAATGTTTCATGGTCAGTCAAGTGAATTTGGTACAGTTCTATTCATAATTAATAAATTTCGATAAATTTCTACCAAGTTTATAATAAAATTTTATAGGAAAATAATTCAATAATTTGAATTATGCCTTAATAACATCAGCTAATGCATTTATTTCAGTCTATTTTAGCTAGAGGCTATTAGTATAATTCTACTGGTTTATCACAAATCCTTTGCTCTGATTGGCTAAGCTACTAGTGATAATCCAGCAGCAAAGAGTGCTGGTTTTGAAAACCAAAGCAATGCAAAGATATATTAGTTAAACCTAATATATTTCACAAGTGTTTGTATCCTTTTATTTGACCTAGTAGTAGTCCAATACTAAAACAATTTAAACCTCTTGATCTTATGGTCTACAAGTCAATAGTTATTACCCCATTTGGCCTCCAAGGTCTTGTTTGGGATAAAAGTTAAGATCCCTAAAAGTAGAAAGATCTTAGTTTGATATCCCTTATCCCTATCTCAAAATACATATACTTACCAAAGAATTAATACAACAAAAAGGATTAAATTAGCACTTGGGCAAATACATGAGTAAAAGCAATCAGATCTGAAACGTAGGACATGAAGTTCTGCTCTCTGTTCATGGTCTACACGGCTTCTATTTCATTAACAAATCTAAAAAGTACTACAAGTCGCCATCTTGAATACCGAGGAGGCCTGAGGATGAGCACAACTAAAAAGTAGTGCCAGGTTCCAATAATTTTCCCTCGCTTAGATTAGATCAGTGGGGACTAGGGAAAAGGAAGTTTGCACTGAAAAGGTATGTCCAAGTAACAAAACAAAAAACAAAACAAAAAACGCACTACAGAACAATGCACTACAATACATAACATTTATTATATTAGTCTATATTCCACCTGGACAATTTCAATATGACTCTGCATGATCACCTGTAACCAGGAAGTTTATTTGCCATCAAAAATGTTTTTACACCTTTTTTCATACGGAATTCCAATGTCGTTTTTAGTATTACTTTGTTTTTTATAATTTATTTTATTTTTTATCTTTCGTTTTTTCTTTCTTTTCTTCTTCGCTTCTTTCTGCTCCTAATGTTATTTACAAACTAATTTTCCCCCCTCTTTTTACTAATTGTATTGATTTTTATGTTTCTTCGACAATTTTGTAACAAATATTGAAATGTGAGCAAATGAAATTGTATTTATTTGTGCATTTTGACTAATTTGCTAGTGAGTATTCATTCCTTATGAAGGTTACTAGGTTGTACTACTCTTCCCAGTAGACCGAGAAAGTTGTGATTTTTTAATCGCCTTAGTAGCGTCTGTTATGATATCCGCAAGTACATTTCAAATCGACCACGTGATGCCAATGTACCACGTGGACAAGTTTTTTTACACCACGTGATTGAAATTTGACTGAATTTCGATCACGTGGTGTAAAAACTTGTCCTCGTGGTACAACATTGGCATCACGTTGGCGATTTGAAATGTACTTGCGGATAACATAACAGATGTACGAAGGCGATTAAAAAATCACAACTTTCTCGGTCTACTGGGAAGAGTAGTAAAAGCCCATACAACACGGTCACTTATTGTATAAACTTGCCAACTGAATTCATGTACTCTATAAGTCCTCGTGCATGCACACTAATACGTATTTTCGCCAAATACACAGAGAAAATTCAACAAAATTTGCTCTTAGCGAAACAGTTTAATATAAAATGGCATGGTTTTCAGATATAATATGTGCTAAGAAATATTCTGAGCGTTTGTTGGCTTAATTCTACTTCTCTTAGTGGATTGATACGGGTTTTAGAACAATTTTTGGTGAATTTGCGTTGATATGAGCCCCTCGGACGACCATGATCCTTTGCGCTTAAACAATGAATTGTTTTGATGTGTCATCAAAGTGAAATAGGGCAATGAATGAAATTGAAACGCATACTCTTCGATGCCTTGCCTCCACACATAATCAAAACCATCGAAATCGCACACATTATAAGACACTATCCAGAGCGAAAGCATTTGAAAACGGAGGCCATTAGTAAGAGTATTCAATGTTCTTCATTTCCGATCGTATTTGTGTTTTTGATAGTTCTAGTGTGGACGCATTGAAAACGCTAGTGTGGAAGCAATGATGCTGTTTTGGGTAACAGCACATTCATTTCTGTAAAAGAATGCTCAAAGTTACCTTTCAATTTTAATTGTCATGCGAACCAAATCAGATCCACTTCCAGTACGAGATCGAAATTTTCTTCGAAACGCAATTTCACTATTTTTTTCATTACTTTACTTTAATTTAAAAGGCATCCCACATGGAAAGAAGTGAGAATGGAAGCTTAGTCATCAGCGATAGAGTCAACTTATTAGGTATGCTGGTCATAGCAAGGGGTTAATCATCTACGGTCTAGGGTCTACGGTCTAGGGGCCGACTAACTCCTCCCTTAGGCTTCTGCCAAGCTTCCTGATCAGTCTGTAATTCTGTGTTGGGGTCGAAATCTCTGGCATAGCCGTAAATGCTTCGCGCTGCCATACGATGCTTCAGCATTCGGGTCTGGGAGTATGGTCCTGGTTATCATCTTGTCAATAAAAAAAACAAACATCAGTACATTCTAGCAAGTGAAGTTTTAACAGATTAATGTGAGAAAGGACGAGAGGAATCTTAAGTGCGCATGCGCATCTTTTAACGACACATCAGAGAAACGTTGCGTAACGACAAATCAGAGAAACGTTGCGTAATTACATGAATGATTCGCACAGTGACCAGTATTAAAAAACAGTGATCGACTTTGAGGAACATTTTCCTTTTCTAATTATTTTAAGGAAACTCATCCATCCATCCATCCATCCATCCATCCATCCATCCATCCATCCATCCATCCATCCATCCATCCATCCATCCATCATCCATCCATCCATTCATCCATCCATCCATCCATCCATTCATCCATCCATCCATCCATTCATCCATCCATCCATCCATCCATTTATCCATCCATCCATCCATCCATACATCTGGTCTATAAATCCCTACATGGAATTCTTTGGGTTAATTTGACGTCATGGATGTCATGTTGGTTTGCTTTAAAAAAGAAGACCATGGTCTTTTGTCGTCAGTTTAGTTAGGCTTACCGGTGGGAAGAAATGAAGGAATGCACGAATGGAGGTCCGAAACCAGCTAATGACTTAGAGGAACCAAATTAATCCGTTCTTTTGAGTCAAAAACCCGGCCGCCAAAATACTATGGTATTGAATGAAAAACGTATCTGTTTTCTTTTTAAAGTTTCACTGTCTTTCGTAAATATTTGAGATAAAATGTTATTGCCATAGTGATAGTTGACACAGGCAACCCACCTGAAGACTAAACGCTAGATGCAGAAAGATACTAATAAGTGGAGGCAAATAAATAGCTTATTTTGCACGACTTTTGCTCGCAATAAAGTAGCGGTTGCTTATGAAGGCATCTCAATTGTGTATTTATGTGAAGTTGATTAATATGGATCTTATATTTATTATCTATATTGGAATCTATAATTATTTGACTGAGCAAATAGAGTGAACGTAAGCCCCTTACAAGAACATAGAAACGAGCTTCAAAAAACTAACCTCCAATGCAAAAACAAAGTTATTCACTCAACGAGATTTGGATGTTATTAGAAATAAAAAAGCACAGGGTATTGCATTTCGATGGTTTACTAGTAAAAAACTTGGCAAATCACATCTAGAGAAAAATTAACAATGTAAATAATGTCCTTTATTGCGCGGCTACACAAAATAGACGATTTTCGTAAATTCCGCTCTGTTCCTTGATTACAGTTTCATTGGCTCAGAGTTAGTTATATTTCAACATCAAAATATTCTTATCAAACTTATTAATAATTTATGAGGAAAACACGACAGAAATCACGACCGTGAAGAGTTCTGTAAATCAGATACAGAATCCTGTTCATTTGCATAAACTTTAAGTTGGATTTTCTTGGCCAAATTCACTTTTATCCTGAAAATTTTAGTGAAACTAACTAAGAACTAACCGAGACGTTTGATAAGTAATACACAGTATGAGTGTCCGTGTTGTATCCGATATACAATCACTCGGCTACGCCTCGCGTTTGTATATTGGATACAACACGGACACTCATACTGTATATATTACATAAATACTGACAACAAAATGAAGAATAACAGGACCGTAACCAGAACTTTTACCAAAAGAAAGCAGAACAAAAAAAAAAAGAAAAAGAAAAGAAAAGAAAGAAAAGAAAAAGAAAGAAAAAAAATACAAAAGAAAAGAAAAGAAAGAAAAAAAAAGATGGATGAGCGGACCTTAATAAGCTTTTATGGGGGTGCACGTGCACCCAGTGCTCCCCCTGGTTACTGCCATGAATACAAACACTTTTAAAATACTACGGACCTTGACTTGAAAAATTGATTTTTCGCGTTCCAGATGAGTACGATAGTCTTGAGTATAACTGTAAGAGTCCTCCCCAGTCCTTCTCAGAACTTTTATCCTCCTGATCAGTACTCTAACGCTTTCCTGCTTTATCTTCCGACGCCAGCCAGCTGACCAAAACGCCGGTGGACTCTGCGTTCGAGATTGTGTCGTGAGCTGAGTGGAAAAAAATAAACGAAAAACAATGAACATTTATGCGAAAAGGAATTAAAAAATAAATTAATAAATATTCATTTAAATTGCCTCTTCAAATTTCAACCATTTTTTGATAAAAAATATTTGATTTTGAAGTGCGAAATTTAAAACAACAAAAACTTATTTGTTGCTTTTATTGAGTTTCATTAACTCAACTGGCACTCATTTAGTAAATAAAAGCTTGGCAAATTCTGGAAAATGAGGTGTTTATGTACTTCCGTCTCAGCTTCAGAATTTTCAGTTAATTTCTGAGAAAATCAGTTTTCAAAACCTGCTTTGGATTAATTTCTTGTAGCTCAAAAATCCGTGTTAAAAACTAATAAAATAGAATCAAATCAAAAACCAACAACACACGACAAAACAAAGCTACAAACAAAACCAGTCTGATTCTTGATCAGATGATTTTAAAAGTGTTCAAAAATACCCACAAATTTAATCAAAACTTAGACAAAACACATTTTTTAAAGATAACACTAATTATCTTAAAAGATCTTTAAACTATTAAGCTAATATCTCAAAGAGAAAACAGACGGCTTTTGAGCTGGGCCTTTTTCGATGATATGGCAGTTTGCGCATGCGCAGCTTATTTTCTTATTTTGGGATTTATGGTGGACTTAATATTATAACGTTTATCTTAACGATTCATCTTCCAAAAAATGAACACACTTCTTTTGTTAAATTATTTATGTTACCTAATGAGCAAAAAAGTTGTTTTTAACGATATCTGGTTATTTTTAATCTCATTTCAAGGTATGACTGTTCATAATAGAGTGTTTTTGCCTTTGGAGTCGGCCATCGGCGGTTATTACTTTTTAATCAATTTCTTCTATTCATCTGTCTTTATTGTGAATGGTTTACTAGTTAACTTAGACACAGGAAAAAGGTTCCTGCTGTGTTTAGTGTCGGTGGCAATTGGAAATCGTCAGGGGAGGCGAGATTAAGAGCAGGAGAAGTTTGAATCCTTGAAAATACGTTTGAGCTAAACAAAAAAACTCCGAGACGAGTTGAGAACCCATTCAATCTGTTTGTTCTTTTTTTCTTAAAGCTTTGGATTTGAAAAGGTTTTTGTTGACTTTGAAAACTCTGAAGTTTTGGTAAATACAACAGCTATTTTAGAAAACTTGAAAACAGTAGATTTTGTGTGAAAAAAAGGGGTTTAAATAAGAAAAAATAAATTGAAAAATTAAAATTCGATACATTTAGCAAGAAAACAAACGTTACTTAAATACTATGTTTTTGACTCCGAGTTTCTAACAAATTGTCCTGTAAGTTTTTATAAAATAAATGACCTTTGATCTACAAACTTCAATTTTTCATGATCAACTCGTCGTTATTCTTAGCAACACATGTTCTTTAAGGATCACTAAATCAATGTGCTATCGAAATCATTATCGTGAACTTCACATATGGGAAAAATAACTGGCTGTTGAAACACGATTCACGTCGGCTTTAAAATATGCAAATGAGCCCACGTCTTTTGGGGATATTATATTGTAACAAGAGCGATTCTTTAATTAATCACAAACATTATCAGTAATATCGATGGTAGTGTGATTACAAAATCATCTTCGATTTTTTTTTGTTACAACCTGATATATGCCGAGCTACTTGTTAAATCGAGTATACTTTCAGTAAATCGCAGACGTGCATATTTGATTGTGAAAGTCCCTAAAAGGAGGAATTGCCAAGCTGAAATCACGAGCAGCACGCCTTTTGTCCCTGCTTTTAGTTCTGCTATTGTTATTGACGTGTTTAATAATGACGTCTGTGGGAGATCAGAACTCTGTCGGTTATAGGGATGTGAATTTGTTGGGCTATTTGATCGGATCACGTAGGGTAATGCTGCAGACGTCTCGTATGTAAACCCATTTCCCTGATTCAATATTCCTCTCTCACTTCAATAAAAGGAGGAGGTTCGTATTTCACCACTCTATTTCATCACGTTGTTCACAGGTCAAGAAAGTGTGTGGCCTCTTAAAATAAATCTGGCTAACAAAAGGAGGAATCTTCGGACGACACATCATTAAAACGTTGATAACTCCTTCCAATTGTTCTCTCAAAGTCCTATACTGTAATCTCCCTAATGTGCTCTGGATTTGCAGGATTTGGCGCTTTGGAGCTCGATGGGCTCACCCCTATTATTCCTCGACGCATTCAGAACGTGTCGAGTTTATTCAAACAAAACTCATGAGAAGATAAAAGAAAAAACCACACCTCAGCTCTTTGGAGAAAAAGGGGAATTTTCACAAAAGAATAGAGGTAAGTGACTCAAAAGAATGACCATTCAGAATCCTTGCTCATTAGATATGCACGAGCTTGCTCGCTATGAAAGACAAAACTCCTTGATGACAGTCTTTTTGAAAGGAAAATAATCCGGAAAGACTCAGAATTCATTTGTTATACAGCTGAGCTTGGTCCTTGTTGAACGAGCAGCATTTCCCAGATTGTGACAAACTTCCAAGAAAGACTCGCCGTGCAAGCGACCTCTTCAGCTGCAAAGGTGTTGCATTCAAACATACAGTTTCGCCCTTATCTTCGGTGTCCATGTGGTCCATTGTTCTACATGATTTTCACATAATCGACCAGATGGCAACTATCTTAAAATTAACTTGTTCCAAACCACAACAATATATGTAATTAAGCTGGTGCCATAGCCTATTTCTTATGACAGGATCAGTGAAGGTAGATACGTAACAAGACAAGTTCATGTGCTATTCGATATAGCCTCAATAGGCAACTTCCATTTAGCTCTTTGTTCCATCTAAACCATTTATTTTTAGTGCCACGCACAATAACATACGATAGCTGTAGCAGTATTGATACGGTAAACTCCCTTTCTGTTCACTCTTAGTTCCTTGTCGACGTGCACCAAGACAGGATGACATTATGACAACATTTGCTTCCCAATCGCAGATTTTCAATCGACTTTGTTCGAAAAAATCCCAGGTTATTAGTATTTCCAAAGTCAGCCGCTAATTAGGACATGAAGGAAGGGACCATTGAGAAAGTTTTATTCATCCTAGGGCTCATTGTATAACCTTTCTATATTCATAAAGCCAGGTGCGCCTTACAACTGTTACTGGGGAGGGAGTCTGTGCAAGACCAACAGTGGTTTTTGTCACTCCCTTTGAAAAACACAACTCAAAACATAATGTTCATCTTTATTCGTGGGGCTATGACGTGTTTGGAGAATTTTTAATAACATTGTAGCCTTGGTTAAGCCCTTAAAAGTCTGTCAAACACTCTCCGTCGTAATTTTTCCTCTGGCTGCGCATGCGCACGTGGTATTCGTTTGAGTCTGGTTTCAATAACGGTGCTTTACCCAACGAATAGGGCGAAAATACCCTTTTTATGTCGCTCTTGAGGGAAAAGCCGACTAGAAAACAGTAAACAATTGCTTCAGTGCCGATCCTTTCGACTTGAACCTCCGCCCTTGCTTCGCCACATGCAAAGACTCCCATAGCGTGTATTTCACAAAACTTGACGAAATGAAAAGCCCTGAATTTGTTAGTTCTTTTGAATCGGTGGCCGTATGTGAGGGTATATCAAAGAGAGTAGACATCAGAAAAGACTCTGAATTGTATTTGGACCGACTATTCATCCAGGCCTCTGGTCTGGGCCTCATTGAACATGCGTCAATATGTTGGCATTTCCCAGCTCTCCTCAACTCACACCATAATGTTGAATAGCCTTAATATATCTTTGTTATCTGACACGGAAATTAAATAACACTGTGTGCACGTGCTTTTTGAAGGAGAATTCGTATTGTAAGATTCATTATCTTGGTATTCAATGTTCTTGAGACATGAAGTGGACTGTTAGTTTAGCCCTATTGGCCATGGTCGCGATGTCGGTATTGTTTGAACCATAGCCCAGAGCTCAAAACACGTGCCAGTCAATGTGAACTGCCTTCATTCTCACACCTAAACAGATCTAGTTAGGTATCAACCTCTTAAAACCACTATAACACTGGTCGGTGCAACAGGGGGAGCAGTTTGAGCGAGGTAGGTCCATTTTTTTTTCAAAACTAGGTTTTTTATTTGTTGGTTTTTCGAAAATGATATTTATATTTTTTGCCCCTGCACTTGAAAGAATACAGCATATAACGAGATTAAAAACCACTCTTATTTTATCAATAGAAATACCAACGCTTTACGTCTTGATTTTGATAGGTAAATGAGCTCGTCCTGTAAGCTGCTCTAATATTTTGACACTAAATTGAGATTTGTCTTGTTGCAGATTGTTGGCTGTGTTTGTGAACTCAAGGACAGAAGAGTGTAGATTTTTAAACATGATGAGCTACGAAGATTCCGTCGTGAACATCTCAACAGCAGTGACTCAAACTACGAGGTACTGTACCCACACGAACACAGATTTAGTTAAGCGAGTTCAGGACGTGGCATATTCCTATAGTGTCGAATCACAGAAGCCCAAGATCAAATCAGCGGCTGTCAATTCTGTAACAAGTGTAGACAAGCTACATAAAGACGGAAGCGAAGTTCATAGGATCCGTCGTCATTGTCAGTCTAATGCAAGGTCCACTCGACAGTTGAGGAGAAATGAAAGAGAACGCGGTCGTAAAGCAAGGTTGAATGCAGCTTTCCAGGTCTTAAAGAGCGTAGTACCAGACAACATTAATGCAGGATCATCAGACCGAAAACTAACTCAAGTTGAGATACTTCGTTTGGCTAAAAACTATATTTCTAAGTTAACTGAGCTCCTGAAACAGGACAATAATTATTCCTTTTCTGTCTTCAACGCAGAGTAACAAAAATATTGCAAATACACGGATTATGGAGTCAAATTGGGATCGACATGGCGTGACCAATGATATATGTGTATATATATTATATCATATATTTCATATACTATAATATACTTTCTAAGACGTTTGTATACAATTCATAGTCTGCTACAAGAGTAATGATTTCTCCCTTCAAGGCGTGTAACACCGGAACAAATACGTTTTGTTCAAAATTCACTCAGCAATCTCTTCGAGGGTCGGCGAATCCCGAGCGAAGATTCTGAGTACCGATCAAGCCTTGAAAGGAATCCAGTCACGTGACGACAAAAACCTTCGTAAAACTCCCACAAGACTGACCAAGGAGGAGAAGTATTCTCCGAGATTTTTGAAAACTTGCTTTACCAAGAATAATCGACGAATAACGACGCCCCTGATTTTGATATGAATGCATGAATAGTACACGAATGACTCTATGACTACCGTTTTTTTAAAAGCCGGTCACATGCCTAGTATAATAGGGTGATGCCCGATTTAATACGCTAAGCCACCGTGAGTGTTGACCGAAGATTGAGACAAAAGAGTCCCAGCAGAAAAAAACATATTGAAGCATCATTAAGATGTATCACGCTACAGTACAACGCCTACATCTACACGAATCCATAGCGGAACTTATGACCGAGTTGAAAATCAAATTACACATATAAAAGAAAATCCACGACCTTCTGCATTAGCCAAGACTAAAACACTGGATTTCATAAGGCAAAAAAGCCGATTTCCAAAAAGCTTGCTTAATATAGACATAACAAAAAGCAAAAATAAACAAAAGATAAATTAAAAGGCTGAAAAGAACGAGTTAATCTGGCCTTGGATCAAATAACTTTTATGTAGTTTTTTTTAATGAATGTTGTAAGATATAGCCGTAGTTAATATATATACTGAGTCAAACAAATTTTTATAATTAATACATATTTTTACGATAAAATACTTGTATTGCCCTTTTACTTCTTCGACTTTCTTCTTTTCTCGATTCTGACGAGGTAATAGAAGTCTTTGACAGCTCTTTGCTGTATCTTGGTGTGGTTAGCACAAAGGTACACAATGGCGAACGTTGAACAAACCTGACTTAAATGGCCATTGTCAAGGACAAAGATCAACTCTCCTTCGAGGAAGGTAAACTAAACTCAACACACTAAAAGCAGTGCTCAGATACATTAGAAGCCGAAAGCTTTGTTTGTTTAAGGAAGCTTCATTCATGTACAAAAGATTTTAAGTTGAGAAAGGTTTATTTTTGTTTTTTTGTGGGAGGATGTAGCTAGAATTATTAAGGCTTGTCTGGTTCCTATTTTTTTATCAAGAAACCATCCGAGTGTCTATTTACCTAAAAGCATCATTTCGTAAGCTGATCTGATATATGAAGATGTACATTTATCTCTTCTGAGTAAAAGTCAATTGTTTGCATTTACATACGCATTACGACGTCTATGCTTTGATCATGAAAGAAAGAAAGAAGAAAAACAAAACAAAAAAGCTAGTTTCCTATCGTATCGTTGCTACGAAAGTGAAAAACAAACCGCATCCTCAACCTGTCCAACTTTTTGAAATACTTACTGACCATTTTATTCAAAAATAAAGCGAAAGAACTCAAGGAAATGAGAGAGAGTTGTGTCCATTTGGCTTTGCTCGGGCTGTGATTGCAAATAAATGTGACAATGGATGTTATCTCGTCTCAGAAACTTTGTTAGCCTTCATGATTGAACATAGAAATAACGAATTCACTGCAAACACAAAACACAAACGACAGATAAACCGACCAAAACCTCGTCGAAGTTCATAAGGCTTTCATAGTATTACTTTTACATCCTAATATTTAGAACTGGGTCGAGTTTTTAATTAATTAGAAAAGACAACCAGTCAACATAATAGATTCTAAAAACCTATTAAGTGTCGCTAATGTGGATTTTGCTGCACTATATATGCTGCGCTTTGAGCAAGATGTTTACTGGTTTGAAAATTTACTCTGCGATATGTAACACTCGTCAAAAGTTACGGTTTTCCTTGTTACAACTTTAAAACTTTCACATATTTATTATAGAAATATTAGAACTAAACTGCTATAAATAATAAAGAACACAGGTTTTATTCAAATAATTGAAGTAAGAACAGCGGCCGGAAAATATCTAAAAATATGGCTACAGAAACCTATACTATTTTCTTGTTCAGATTAGCGGTCTAGTGGCAAATATATTTTCCAGATACCAACCACTCTTTATTCTGGTTATGCAAGCCCTTCTCAGTCTTCTAAATAGTACGTTTTGTATGGAACAAAACCAAAAGTTATCCAACGATTGACTTACACGTGTAATGTTTAGAACCACCAGTAAATAAATACAATCTTGAAGTTTTTTCTCTTATTAACTTTTCAAAAACTTTTGTGATTTGAAGCGATCTCATTCAAAGCATAATCAAAGCCGCATGAAAGCCTTATTTTAATACTAAAAGTTGCGTGTAGTCGTCTGCATTCTGGCATAATTCTGAGAAGATAAGTGTCTCAAAGTGTCGAAATCACAGAGCTGTCAAGTTACCATTGATCGTGAACTCTATGACAAGGAATGATATCGTTGTATATATTGTTGAAGTAGTGCAACTGAAACAAAACTTTAAATTCAATTTTACCACAGTCAAAAGCATTGACACTGTTTATCGTGTTTAATTGAATTCTTCGTGGTAATTTTATGGAGTACTTGAAAATCTGAGCAGACTCGGAAAATGCTCGACAAATGTGAATTTTTTTGTAATGACATCGTATGAGAGTGAAGTGATTTGAGACACTTTTAACCCGTCCCCTTGGCAACCCTAATCTGTTAGATCAAAAACCGCAAACTTCATCAATGAGTGATTTAATCGTTAAATGCATTAATCAGGAAAACTACCACTTATTGTTCTATCTATGTACATACCGAAAAGATTTAAATTAAAAAAACCTACTGACGAAGAACTAACTTTTGAATGGGTTTACACTTCTTAATAATCATATTCTAAGAAAAATAAGTCATTCTAATAAATAGATTTATGTTTATCACGAAAAACAAAAAAATAACTGATTATGTTTATATCTACTGAAAGAAACAACTACTTAAAAACTGGCAAATAACTGATCCTTGAAAGATTTTAAACCCACAAGGTACGCTTAATAATTTTCTCTCATTAATCTTGAAAAATATCATCTATTGTTTTAACTCTGACGAAACTGTTCAAGAACTACCCACAGTTCAAGAACTACCCAAGTTTAAGTTCCGAGTGGTTTTTTCATAATCAAGAAATATTGGATGCACACGTGCTGTTTTCTATGTCTTCAAGAAACTATATGAACCTAATTTGAACATTTTAGATTAAGTTAAAAAACCCCAAACGTATCGTGCCCTTCATCGTAGAGACAATGGTATGAATTAATAGTTGATAAATATGTGAATGAAATGAAAAGGTCAGAGAAAGATGGTTTATAAAAGAAAGGAAGGTACAGAATATTAGTGGGATGGATTGGTAGATGGATGGAGGGATGGAGGGTTGGCTGCATTGGGTGGGTGGTTGGTATATGATAGTATGGGATAGGATGAGATAAGATGAGATGAGATGGGATGGGATGGGTGAATGGGATTGGTAGATAGATCGGCTACTGAATCCAAGACAATTTCACACATTCAGCATTATGCAATAACTCAAAATATCAGCCCAGAGGTCGTTTCAGGGTTCTATCTGTGAGTTAGCCGTGCACTAACTTTGATAATCCCGGAGGTTGTTTCAGGGTTTGAACTGTGAGTTAGCAAAGCCCTGACTAAGATCAGCCCAGAGGTTGTTTCAGTATCGATAAAATTTAAATTTTGCTCAAAATTTTGCACTATCGCGGAAAGTGTTGGGTTTGTAACGGTGTCGCAGGAGCGTTTGCACGAGCGTTGTGTTTCCACGTAGAATTGAAGTACGACTGCAGGTTGATTTCCTTGTTCGAACTTTCTTCCCTTTAAGTCCTTAAAGAAGGTACCGGGAATACGAAGGCAATGCCAGTCAGTGTCTGGGCCACCGTTCTTTCATTAAAACGGGCCCTGCGACAGGGATTCCAATTGCTGGTTACTTTGGATGACTATTGCTTGTTACTTTGAATGACTATTGCTTGTTACTTTGGATGACTATTGCTGGTTACTTTGGATGACTATTACTGGTTACTTTGGATGACTATTGCTTGTTACTTTGGATGACTATTGCTTGTTACTTTGGATGACTATTGCTTGTTACTTTGGATGACTATTGCTTGTTACTTTGGATGACTATTGCTTGTTACTTTGGATGACTATTGCTTGTTACTTTGGATGACTATTGCTTGTTACTTTGGATGACTATTGCTTGTTACTTTGGATGACTATTGCTGGTTACTTTGGATGACTATTACTGGTTACTTTGGATGACTATTGCTTGTTACTTTGGATGACTATTGGCTGGTTACTTTGGATGACTATTGCTGGTTACTTTGGATGACTATTGCTGGTTACTTTTTGCAGTGCGTTAGGGAAACCCTTTGGAATGCTTCAAAGCTCACAAGGCTTTAAGTGAGTCTATGTCCATCTTCATGTATTTAAAGCCTTGTTCACAATAGCGTCGTAATCATCGTAATTGTAGTCGCAATTGTAATCTTAAGAAGCTTATACGATCTATTGTAAATGAATGCGACGCAAGCCAAATCGTAAGCCTCGCTTCCTTGTTATTTTCATCATGGCAACGAGCGTAGTGATTGGTCAATCCTTACGATTACGATTATGTTTTCTTGGTCCACACTCGATCGTAAGGTGAGCGTAGTCGTAAGGAAAACCTTCTGATCTTAGCTTACGATTACGACGCTGTTACGATGCACCTTACAACAGCTCTTAACACTACGATTTTTGATTCCCACTGAGTTTTAACGCTGCTTACGATTGCGATTACGACTATGATTACGATTACGACGGTAGTGTGAACAAAGCTTAACTGTTAAAAAACGATATCGAAATCGATTACAGACTCATGTTATCCTCAATTCATTTTTTAAATATTGAAAAATACTATACCAACAGATAAGTAAAGAATGTACTGAACTTCAACAAATTAATATTATAAACACTATCAGTTGGGGCATGTGACGTCATGATAGCCGCCATCTTAAATCAACTAACATATATAAATCTGAGATAGCGAACAACGGCCAATATCTTTTGATATTCATTACACATGGTGTCGTTTGTACTGAAGACTACAATGCACCCTGTTTATGGAACTCAGACTACAGGCCTATGGCGGTGAAAAAGGCCGGTAATGAACTAACGCACATACATGGCTCAGTCAATCCTTGTTTTTGACATACTGAAAAATAAAATAAAATAAAATAAAACGCCTTAAACTGATTATAAAAGCAGTAAGGACAAGGTTGGTGTAAAGATAATGTATAAAACTGATAAATGCAGAATGTTGAAAACCTTAAAGAAAAATTATAACGTGAACGCATTACTAACGTTTCGGATTTCACTCGTGCTATCCTTACTCTGCACGAAAGGCTCTCTGATACTAGAAAAAAATTGTGAATATTTTCCCCCCTATAGAGTGCATTCTATATATCCGTGAAAAACTTCGTACGAAACGGCACGAATGTGCAGTGACAAATTAGGAAGTTTAATCTACCTCAGTACACCCAGGAAAACTTGATCTCCCAGTGGTAAAAAGTTAAAGATTATTCAAAAAACAAAAACCGAGAAAGAATGAGGCGTCTTTGCATGTGGTAAGTAAGCGCCTTCAGGCCTTGACCACCCCACTAAAGAGCCTGTATTGACATACTTGAAGTTTGCCGGCTTTCAAAAACAGCACATTTAAATATGAATGCAGTTTTTTTTTAAAATAAATTGAATAGGTTATTCTTTATTCAATTGATGACTGACTCAAGCCTTTTGCAAACACAGGCTCTTTCGTGTGTGTATCAAGTTAGAAACCTTAACGAATAAGACGTCACTTTTGTAAATATACGCTCTATCGTGTGTGTGTATCATAGAGAAAACAAGGACTCGTATTGACGTTCATGTTATATATTTTTTTTGACAATATACATTTAAGAATAAGCTATATTTGGAAAGCATCCATTGTGTATTATATATACGTTAACTTTGGGCAATTACACTGTTAGTGGAATGGCATGACTTGTAAGCATGCGTCCGCTCTGCGTCCAATTGAAAGGCTTCCTTGGTTTATTTTATTTCAAAATAACTGTTTAAGAATTTATATAAGGATATTTATGCCTCTAAGAATCTAAATTATTGGCTTCAGGGATTGTATTTAGCCTTCTTTGCCGCACGAGCCGTTCTTTGTATCGGTACGTGTTTTGGGTTGAGAAATAAAACAATGAAATATCGTTGAATACTTGATAATACTTGATAGACGAAGAAACTTTTTAAAATGTTTTTAAGATGTTTTTTTTGAAATCCGGTAATATTGAACCAACTTTTTTAACCAAACTATATATATAGACTAACATCAATATAAGGAAAGCTTCAGATATAGGTTGGAGCCTGAAGCTAAGCGATTAATGACCAAAAGAATAGAACAAAAACATCGCAACACTGACCAAACACTCTCGAGAGGCAAGAAAGATCTTTTTCATGTTTTCATTCAAAGACTTTGGACTGTTAAAACAATTAAAGTGGGTGATTAACTAGTCGTTGTGATTGCAGTCCTTGAGGTTGAACAAGTACTGAATACAGGCATTGTATAGGTGTGAAAAATGACACTTTAACCCTGTTGAATCGCGTCAATATTTACTGAAAATCACATAGAATTTCCACGTGTGCTTTAATGGTACATCTTCATAGTACTCGGTGTGTGTCCAGATTTTGTCATAAATCCCGGTTTTTTTTTTCTTTTAGTTTTTCAACACAGACATTTTCGCAAAGTCAATAAGCTAGACTTTTTTATAGAAGTTTTGTTTTACATAGCATATGTTGTGACTAGATAGCGAAGCATTTTTACGTACGTATACTAAATGTCACTATCGTCAATATGTCAGCTACATTCAATATTGAGTGATTTTTTTCTATAAATTAATCGAGCAACGCCTAAAGCAGCATAACATGAAGATAGCCTGAGGTGAGTTTAGCCTTAAGTGAATTTAATGTTAAGGTATACCAAGATGAAAATTTGATATACTCTCATTCTACTGAGGCTTGAATTCCAGCTACAGGCCTAAAGATTCTGATCCCTAAACGCTAAATTTTTGCTTGCTTTTGATCAAAAGAGAAAATATTCTCTTCTTTTGATACTCAAGGCTTTTATTAATTAAGGAATTATTAACTATTTAATGCTCAAGCAGTCCACTTAATGCTTCACTATTTGCTTAGTCTAATTTAGATCGAATATCCGATTCAAATAAAATTGTATTTGTTATCTAGTTCATTTGTATTTCAACCTTCACTTTTCATTTGTTGCTTGTGCTTCTCGTGCCCCCGGCACAGACTTGCTAATAGACTTGAGTTTTAGATTGACTTTTTTTCTCCCCGCAAACGACAAACGTGACCACATTTTCATCGTTTTCCTGTGCTTTACTTTACCTTTTACCAACCCTCTCACCAAAGACAAATATTCTTTTGTTTTTCTACTACTTGGACTTTTTTGCGATTCTTTTTAAACTGTTTAAAATATTTTTTAAATGGTCAACTGACGTTTCATGATCAAGTTTGCCGTGAACGTAAATCTAAGACTCTCTAATGTCTAGAATAACGATAGATAGAACAGTAGTCATCATTATCGGAATAGATTATTAAAATGATTATATAAAGTATTACGAGAGGTTAACATGAAAGTAAGGTGGCCATGCATGGTCCTGGGCTTGAGGAGACATCTTTGTTTTCTTTCACCAGAAGTGAATGAAAGAAATTCGTATGAGAACCTGGTTGGCTGTTCACACATCTCGCTCATCATACTTTATTTGGTGGTTGCGATGCGTACGATACGACGGATCATCATTATCATCATCACCCTTATCATTATCATCATCATCACACCATCATAATCACATCACCATCATCACAGTACCATCATAATCATCACTACCATCATTACAATCCTCATCATCATCACCATCACCATTACCATCAGTAGATGCATAAGAGCAAATTTTTCGACCCTCACCCTGGACATGTTCAGTTGATGATTAAAAGTAGAAACTAGCCAGTTTTCAAAATCTTTCTTTCGTGATTATTTGGTATTTGAACAAATTCTTTTAGCAGCACTGATGATTTTGGAGGTTCACCATCTATTTTTGAGCTAGTAATCCAACTGCAATGTTCAAATAGGTAAATTTTTGCCGCAAAAATCGGAAAAAACTTTTCTCCAAAAATATTGGATATCCCTGGAGTGCTCCTTATGGTGGTTCAACCTAGGATCTCCACCTTGTATGTGTTTTGGTTTCACATTAATTTTACCAGGCTTGAAAGTCTAGTGTAAGTTCTATAGCTACTTGGAACCCTAGGTTTCAAAGTTGTCAATTTCTGACACTTGCTTAAAACATGACGCAAAATTGTGAAACTTGCTAGACATGGTTTTTGGAGGTCAAGATTTGGAAAAGAATCTGCATGAATTTCGTATTTTTTACACAAAATACAGCCGATGGTTAACTTTTGAACAAGTTTAAAATTGTTCTTTGGTGCAGTACTTCAAAACAGAGCACGAGCTACTTGATAAAGTTCATCAAGAGGGTTCAAAGCTGTCTATTTTTTTAATGACGTCTACACCTGTATAAACAAGGACCTGTCCCACTAATTTGAAAGCAATCACTCACCACAAAGAGCCTAGCGTAGCTGATGCTGATTAAAAAAGACATTGGATGTGGAGTTCCTCAGGTTTAGTATCGGGCCCATCAGTTTTTGTTAAACAAGATGTTGAATTTTCTATCGAGCACATATTTGAAATAGTTATATAAATAAATAAATTTTCAGTTCCGCATGCATGTCTACTTTCATTCAAATATCGTTGATTCAATCAGGGATCAATTAAAGGCAGGTATGTCTTATCAAAATACATATAATCTATAGCCTCCTACACTACTATAGTTCTATTAGTGATAACCCATGCACAAGAAAAGTTGGCATCTCCTTTTTCTGCATTTGGAAATAACGGTTGGGTTCCCCGCGCTTATCCATCAACTCACTGATCACGTCAGGTCTGATGCAGTTTAAATTTTGCCTTACCCTACTCCCGTGCGTCTTCAACTTGCGCGCGGCGCTCTTTCAGTTTCGTTTTTTAGTGGCAATAAACGGAAAGAGCGAAGGTGCGCAAGTTGAAGACGAACGGGAGTAGGGTAAGCCAAGATTTAAACTGCATCCGGTTACTAAAAATAGCCCAACCGGAACCGCGCGCGTTAAAGAAGTTTCCCTCTCTGATTGGATGATTCCATATAAGGAACACCATAATCCAATCAGAATTCGAGTTTTGAACCAGTCATTATATCAAATCCCGAATCTTCGTATTCTCGGAAAGAACCTGGGGGGGGGGGGGGGGGCCTTCAGCCGTTTTGACTGTAAAAGGCATTGTGGATCTTATGTAAATAATGCTAGCACATAAGGATTATGCCGGGATAATGTGTGATTTTTCGCTAAAAGACAGTCGCTTGGCATATAATTTCTTGACCGAAAGAATTAAATAATTTTTCTTGATTCATTTGGCATCCAACATGGCGGCCGTGGCTACTTCCTTCTGAGTATGTGATGATTGCATCACAAGAATCGTAACGCCACGGAATCCAGCACATGGTCATTTAGACAATAATTGTACAGTTTCCTATGTGGGATTAATAGGTAGCTATACGATTAAGCATTGAATACTAGTATGTGTAACGATAACACTGCATGGTTAGGATTATTTTCAATCTTAAACTAGACGCTCTTATTCCAAGGCTATGGTGTGCTGCGAGCCTTCGTTATCATGAACGCAGCGGTAAAACGCATGAGCCCTAGGCACCAATCGGCAACGGGAGAAAAAAGAAGGAAAACGAAAAAAAACCTCATTCCTCTGGCAATCCACAGGAAGCCCGAATAAGGAAATCAAACTTCTGGTTCTCCTGTCCTGGTCAGTGATGGTGGTTAAATAACACTATATTCCTAAAGATCTACATGAGAATATGATATTTACAAAAATATATTTTTGTCTGAAGGTTAATCGTCGATTTTTACGAACACCTTCGGTCTGGAGAATATTTTGATCGCGCTTTCTATCTCGGAAAGGCGTCGTTCTAGTTCGGCTTTTTTTGTCCGCACCCGAAGTGTGTCGACTCTGACGGGAAGGGAACGAAGTTCGATGAGGAGTTCTTCTTGATCTGTGCGGGGGAAAAATTATATTGATTAGATTTTATTTGATGAAGATGATGATGAAGATCCTGGATGTTTGTGCCTGGTGATGAAGATGATGATGAAAATGATGGATAAAAATGATGATGATGATGAACATCATGGGTGTTGGTGTATGTGATGAAGATGATGATGATGAAAATGATGGATAAAGATGATGAAGAACATCATGGATTTTGGTGTATGCTGAAGAAGATGATGATGGTGAACGATAATATTGACAAGAATTGATGGATAAAGATGATGATGATGAAGAACATCATGGATGTTAGTGCATGGTGATGAAGATAATGATGAAAATGATGGATAAAGATGATGATGATGAAGAACATCATGGATGTTAGTGCATGGTGATGAAGATGATGATGAAAATGATGGATAAAGATGATGAAGAACATCATGGATTTTGGTGTATCTGATGAAGATGATGATGGTGAACGATAATATTGACAAGAATTGTTGTAATAATTTGGCGACAGTGATGAAGATGATGTAAATGATGATGCAACGATAATGATAGTGTTGTCAATGATGATGTGGTGACAGAGATGATTGAAGATGATGATGATGTTTGCTATGAAGTTAATGATACTGTTGTCAAAGTTGATAATGATGGCTATGATAATAGTGTTGTCAATGATGTAGTGACAGTGACAATGAAGATGATGGTAATGATGATAGTGTTGTTGATAATACTGTGGTAACAGTGATGATGGTGTTGTCAATAATGATGAGTGATTCTCGCTGATGATGATGATAATAATGGTGGTATTGGTGGTAGAAATGATGATGGTAGTTCTGATGGTAATGATAAAGATGATCGCCGTAGTGGCTGGTGGTAAGTAAACGTTAAGCCTTTAGTGCAGTTCTCGTATGACTGTGAAAAGTTCATTGCCGTAAGCGAGAAGTAACGTGACCGTGGTTTTTTCCTAGAATTTTAATAGGCCGATTTTTTTCAAACGCAATGTGATTGGTCTGGTATTGCCGTGACCTGGGCGTGACCGTGTCCACGCCGTGCTCATCCAATGTTCCAGGTATTTGATTGAATGGAGAGTAAATTCTCATGCAATGTGATTGGTCTGGCGTATCCCTTGCCGTGTCAGGTCCGTGTTCGCGCCGTAAACTTTTCAGGGTCATACGAAAACTGCACTTGTCGTTTATCCCTTACTTTTTTGTAGAGCGCCTAGTGTCTGTAATCGTTCATCTCGTGGCATAAGCGCATGTCCTGGAGGGATGCTGGGGTCTGGGATGTTTGCTATTCGTATTTCTTCCTCTTTTTTCCACTGCTTTTGTCGTTTTTTCAGACTTGAAAAATAAAATCACTCAATCATTATAGCGATCAAAACATTGTATTCGATTTAGTTTCTACAGTACAGTATTTACTCGAGTAAACACCCATGCCATATCTTAAATATTATATTTATATTTTTAATTTCATATTCTTTACGTGCCCCCCCCCCCCCCCTAAATCCCACCAGCCCCCAACTGTCCCTTAGTGCAGCTTATTCGTATTCGTACTTATTGACCTAGCTTATTTAAAGCTGGAGCTTCTTCACCCGACAACATTGATTCGGGACTTTAATCATGCAAATACGGTATGAAACAAAATTATTCATACAATATGCGCATATCATAGTAAGTATCTAATAATAATAATAATAATAATGAGTATGATTTATAATGCGCCCTTTCCTATGTGGATATAATCAAAGGCCCTTTACATGGAGTTGTGAATGACAGATTGCTTTATGCAATTTACAAGCATGAGAGATGGTTAGTATGAAGTGTAGGCACTGAGGATGGTCACTGCCAGGGTTTCTTTTTAGTGGTTCTTTTATGTCCCCCATTTTACTGTAGGTTAGGAAGGGTTAGGAGACAAGGCCTACGGCTTAAAGTCCTTGTCCGAGAAGACTTGAAGGTCTAACCATTTGCAGATATTATTACAAAGGAAGCACCTTCTCCTTAGTTATTTTAAGACCCTGTGTGTTGCTCCGGCCAAGGCTTAAACCACGACCTCCAGCACAACAGACCGCGCTCTTACCAACTGAGCTAACCGGGTGGCGGTTATCTCACCCAAGTCGACAAATTACTACATCGTGCAGACAGATTTGGCTATGCTCCTGGGGTGCTTTTCATTTACCCAGAAAAACCGGAAATTCCGGTTGGACAAACAAATGGTATGTGTCATTTCGATTGCAGTTTTGGAAAACTCTGTCTTCTGATGGAGTAAATCCAACTTTCCCGCTCTTTTTGGTTCTTCCGGTAGACGCGAGTACCATTTTTCAAAAGTCAAAGTTTCCCGCTCTTTTCTTACGATTAGCGAATGAATTTCCAACCGGTTGGATTGGTTTCAATGGTAAGCGCCCCTGGTAAACTGAGGATTGAGGATTTATTGCAAGAAAGGATCGACATCTATGTGACAGGATCAGGGATGATGAGACACATGCCTTCTATGAGCTGCTCCCACCACGAAGAAAAATAAAGCTAATATGCAAGAGAGGACATGTTTTCATTGTCCTAAGAATTAGAACTGAGCGTTTTAAATGCTGATTCATAAACAGATGCTTGTACAATTTTATTTAGTTAAGTTTACTTTTAAAAATTTCAATGTGAACTCAAATGTTTGTTTTGTAGTAATTTCTAATAAAGACATTTATTAATATTATTATTAATTTAAGTCAGAATACTTACTATTTAGGAACTATGCCCTTTTTATATTTTTCTTCTTCCTCTTGTTTTTTCTTTTTTAGATCTTCCAGTGCCATGGCTGAAGGAGCTCTACGAGGACCAGGTGAAGCTGTTAATCGTCGTATATTTTGTGCGATATGGTTGGGGTTTTTCTTTGGTGGAGAATTCTGTGAATCAAAGACAAGGAATCAGTTAGCCAAAGGGTACAACTAACTAATTGAAATTATTGTTCGATCGGTGAGTTTGCCATGCCCTGACTTGGATCAGCCCAGAGGTTGTTACAGGGTTCAATCTGTAAGTTAGCCATGCCCCTGACTTTGATCAGTCCAGAGGTTGTTTCATGGTTCAATCTGTGAGTTAGCTGTGCCCTGACTTAGCTCAGCCCAGAGGTTGTTACAGGGTTCAATCTGTAAGTTAGCCATGCCCCTGACTTTGATCAGTCCAGAGGTTGTTTCATGGTTCAATCTGTGAGTTAGCTGTGCCCTGACTTTGATCAGTCCAGAGGCACTACCTTAGTTTTTGTCACTCAAAGTACTTTTTATTTGTAGAATTCATTGAAGAAATTAGAAAACGGGCACATGTATGGTTTTAAAGCACATTGGCATTGTCAGAATAGAAAAGAAATGCTTCTCAACCCTTCTTGGTTGTTCTTCCAATCCCCACATTCTGCATACAGCACATTAATAACCTCAATTCAGGAGTTCTCTCACTCCATGGCCCCTCAGTTGTAGGATTTCTCTTCAAGCAACTTTCTAATATTTCTTTCTTAAAATGTCAATTAATTATAAAAGCTATTTGCTTTGTACGCTTTGTACCCTCATTAAGCAAACACTCCAGCCAACACATCAGAGAGTGAGATTTGATATTAACAAAGTCTACAACTGAGAGGCAAGGATTAAGGGAACTCCTAAATAGAGGTTATTAAGTTTGTTAACAAATATGTAGAAGGATTTCATCTAGGTCTCCATACCTCCTTAGAAGCAGCTGCTTTAGGTATTGTTAGTTTTTCTTCCCTTGGTACAACAGGTTCTGCAGATGAAGGTCTATCTTTAACTGGGGGACCATTTCTTGAATGAGCTCTTAAAAATGTTGCAGAGCTTGGTCTTGGAGCTTGCAAAGGTGCCTGAAAGTACAATACCAATAAATTTTAGTATGTGCGCATCTAAGAGAACCTGCAAAACATGCAAGATCTCTTGTTCTGGACCTCTGAATGGATACAATGCCTATTCATATTAACATGCATTCTGATGATTGGTGCATTTTGATAATTTAAGCTCTTACCAGAGTGGTCTACAACACTCTTCCTCCCCTTAGCCCCTCTCAAATGTGTAATTCCCAGAAGGGATGATTGCATTCAAAAAATCACTGGCTGTAGTAATAGCAAGGCAATTATGGGCAGAAATGGAAACAAACTAATCTTTTTTCCTAAAAATTTCCTTGCTCTCTCTCCTGTAATTACCACTTTCAACAGCAGTCATCATCTCCCTTTGATATTTCTGCTCAGTAAAACAGTAAGCATCTATTCAGTACCAACCTTAAGCTCTTGAGCTACTTTTGACTCTACATGGTCAAACTTATCAGGTTTATATACAGCTTTAACTGGTTCTCCTGCTGCTGTTTCTTGCTGTTTCTTGCGGTTGGCTCTCTGGATTTGTTTGATATGATATGCATTTTCTTTGGTAAAGTCCTTGGGCTGAGCAGAACCTATAATATGAAGAAAAAATTATGTTTTTAATACCTTTAGAAAAATCATAGTGTTTTATTCTGTACAGTGGAGTTAAAAGGAAATCAATAGTTATATTTTACCTTTAAATGTACAGAAAGGTAGACCAATTAAGAAATAATTGGATGAGGAAAATTATGAGGACAGACAAAATTGGATGAGGCTGTTGGCCAAGTCCAATTTGGCAGTCGGGAATTTTTCGAGTCTAATTATTTATTGATTGGGGAGCATGAAATCCCATTACCTATTAATTATATAGCTGCCAAATTAATCCCATATCAACAAGACCTGTCCAATTAAGAAAATAATTGGACAGTTACCTATATGGGATTAATAAGAAGCTGTATTATTAGATTAGTAATATATAGTACTTGTGTCCGTGTCGTATCAGATATACAACATGGCCACTCATACTGTATATATTACAAATCCCACTTCTGTAACCACAAGTGAGAAATGCCACTTCATATACTAAGTATTTAATAAACAATGGTAATACTCTTGTTAATGGTGTTAATTAAGGGTACAGTACACACTGTTATATACTTTAACCATGCAGGCCGAATAACATTAGTTTGTATTAATTTCTGAGAGAATGGAATTCAAAGGAAGATAGAGAAAGCATCAAGAAGCTTTTTGAATGATTATTTTTTGATATCAAGTAAAATGCTTTACTTATTGCTTATTATAATGATGGTTTTGTGGTTTGAAGCTCATTATTTAGATAGTCTTTATAGCTCAGATGTTATACCTGTTACTACGCTACGAGTTGAATTTGTAAACTACTGCCAAGCGTGGCAAGTTACTAGCTTTCCTTTAAATATTCTCCCATTAAACTTATATTCCATAAAAAAAGGACATTTCATGATTATTTATCAATTGACGACGAAGTTTCCAGAGTTCACAAAACTATAATATTAGCTTCTTTACGTAAAACTTTAATAAGCTTACCTGGTCTTGACAGAATATTGTATGGTTTCGCTTTGGGATTAAACAGCTGAGATAGCGAACCTTGTCCTTTTATCGCATTCGACAAGGCTTCAGGCTTTACTCTTGGCTTAGGTCGACATTGATCTCCCGTTGGTTCGTATCTGTTAGCACTGTTAGGTCTTCTAGTGTTATAACCAGGATCAGTTGGTATCGTCCATGTTGACAGCATTATTCCAACGACTCAACTAGAACTTCGAACATTGGAGCCAAACAATATCGCCTCTTAAACTCTTAAACACCTAAAAAATTCCCTTTCTGGAAAAACTATTAACCGATGCTGAGATACAGCACGCTAGAGGTTATTACCTAGCCAGAAAAATGGAGAAAATTGGGAATGGAAAGTGAACTTTTGTTCGAGATTATTTTGTCGTTTATTTTTTTTACGAAACTATGAAACAACAAACTCTACCCACAATGCATTGCGATACGGACGCTGACCTGCCAATGTGCGGGCTCATGTTGGTCGAGAAACGCCTGACAAGGAATGATTGGCGCGCTTTTTAACGAAAAGACAAAGCCAGATTCTTAAGTGGGAGATCATTTCAAATTCCGATAGAACACTAGTGGAAAATGAAGTCAAATTCTGTTCCAGGTACTCAGGATGGAATCAACAGGCAGCATCGCGCTCACATCCGGGACATTTAGGTGGCGCTAAATTCACTGAGCTCAATTTTTTTATGTTCTGCTTTATTGACTTGTACTCGGGTCTTGTATAATCGTATGACATACTATATAATACCAGTAAACGTGCTGACTGCGAATTTACACGTCCCATATAATATATGGTCATAAAGGAGTAAATTTCAAACAATATAATGATGAATAATCACCAGTAACAAGTAATGTAAGAGTTGGAATTTACCGAACTGACTCACTGGTTGGAATGAGGGTTCAAATTTAGGCCAAAACTTTAAATGTTTCCGTTTTTTATTAAAAATTTTACACAATTTCAAAAACGTAGTAAAAACGAATGAAAACTATAAGCTACGATATAAATTGAAGTAGGCAGCCAGAAATCATTGGTCATCTCTTTAGCATTAAAGGTTAATGTTAAGAGCACATGGCCGATGGAAGATATTTCGTCCTCCCTCTCTGAACCACTTGTTGGCAACTGAAATGGAAATAGATTATATAATGGCAATATTAAGTACCAGTCCTTACGCGGTTGATATTGAGTAGTGTGGAACAAGGATTCGTACGGCCCTGCTCACGCCATTTTCCCGAAGGTTTTTCTAAGAGCGCGCGCCCGGGCAGATACGAGTCATATGTGATAAATGGATTATAGCCGATAAATTGAATTTATTTGTCATAGTATTCTTTAAAACCTTTTTTACATTCGCTGTCCATGAGTCCATATATCAATCTATCCATTTATTCATACATCAATCCTCTATCCATTCTTTTTTTTTTTGTTCGTTCGTTTATTAATTAGTTTTATTGAACCTCAGGCGTATTTATCAAGACTACAATAAAAACTAATGAGCTCTCCAGGGATTGTGCGTAACTACATGCAGTAAAGACATTCTATCAATATTATATGTATTATCTTACCCCATTTATTTCCGCACAGTACCGGGCATCCGGCATGTACAGTCATCTCGTCACCTTCACCAGATCTTTTTAAATTGTACCAAAAGACCGCATCACCCTTAGTAACGGAAAAAATATTTAATAATAACCGAGATTAGATTAGACGGTTGGAATATAAAGATGTTTCAACGTTGTGTGTTGCGTTGCGTTGATCCAGAAATACTTGTGTTAGCTTTATTGCGTCACTGTTGTTGAATTGTCGACCGACTGACTGACTTACTGACGACTGACATTTCGAACAACCTTACTGGAGCTAATCTAGTAAAGTAAATCAGTGTTGGGATACCTTTGTTGGTGAAATGTTTATTCCAGCTTCTAGGAAGGCAGTGGCTCCGCCTACAGCCACATCGTTTAACTGAAGTAACATGAACAAGATGAAAGCATTAAATATTCATGAGTAGTAATGCAAGATGAAAAGGAGACGCGTCAATCCAACTAAGAGGACTGAAATTCTTTTGGATCATAATTTATGTTAACTATGTTTGGATGAAGGAAAGGCTGATGGAATAGTTAGCCGTGAGTTTTAACAATAAATAGACTAAGAAGAAACATGAAAGCTAAGTAAAAAGGAAATTTAGCTAGTTTCAACTGCAGTCAGGCAATGCGTCTTTGTCATGCATGTCCAATGGGACGCGGGGGATTTACTCGTTTGAAAAATTTATCCCATAATGAACTAAAACTTCAAAATTTTGTGACGTCATTTCTACCATTCCCTCCTCCCTCTCCCATTCAAACAGAAAATTCCTGCGAAGACACTTTTAATTATTTTGACTTACATATATAAGAAGAGTTGCGACGCGGTTCCCATTAGGATCTGTCGCAAGAGGAGTATCTGGGTCCTAAGAAAGATATTCAAAGATCAGGACACCAAAGAAACGAATTTGATATCGATTTGAAGTTTTAACTCACTCCGTAATCAACGTGTTTTTCATATTGTCCACCCATTCCGTAGTTGGCAACCTGTTATGAAAAAGGCAACTCAACTGTCAGTATATGCTTATCACGGACCGACTCGGCAGTTCTTCAAACTAGTTCAATCGCTATACATTAAATGCGGTTTTAATTTTATTTGAAAAATTCGCCCGCAGGCTGGGGCTGCACCGATAGGACACAAGATCCCCCTCGAATTACATTCCATACCCATCCCACAATCAACCCTTTAGCGAAGTCATTAGCGGTAAAGGCCAGACACTGAGAGTGGTCTCTTTCAGGGTTTCTTACGTCCCCCGATCCGTTGCAGGGTGAGGTTGTGGGAAGAGACGAGAACGCCATTTTACGTGGTCATCCGCACTACGTGAAGTCTAAGAATTAACTATTGAGATGCTCTTACCTGTAGATATTCAGTATTGTATTGATCCAAACCAGTCACCAGGGACGCCCGACGATTCACTCGTGCCACCACTTCATGTGCAGTGTCTTCAAGCCAAGCGCTGTATAGTAAGAAGATGATATATTAGAATGCTGGAAACACTACTGGCGCAGGCTGGTTGGTGGGTTGGTGGGTTGGTGGGTTGGTGGGTTGGTGGGTTGGTGGGTTGGTGGGTTTTACTGCAGTTGGTTGGTTGTGTTCGGAATAAATGTTGGGGTTACTTAATAGACCTATTCTGAATTCGCTTGACTGACCATGACGAAACAATGGTTTGAAGTTGAGACTGCATGGACTTGATTATCTTGTTCATCAATCTCAACCTCGACTTGAAGCCATTGTTTCGCGGCCAGTCAAGCGAATTCGGGATAGGTCTATTATTCGGGTTTTGGTAATTGGGTATACATTACTAAGGGTCTAAAATCCTGACATAGTACAAGGCATAAGAAATTAGCATGCCTGTTATACCTTTTGCTAACTCGATATTCTGCAGTCTCCAGAACTTTTGTATCGAGGTTGAGTACTGTTGCTCTTTTAAGCTGGAAAAAAAATCAGGAATCTTATACAACTTTAGAGTTTAGAGACGACCTCCTACAGATTTCTGACGACCTCTGGGGTCATGTCCTGCTGCCGATGAACATATAAAAGCCCTATAAATGTACCTTGAGTTGTCTGTGTCTCATAGGCGGTCAGCGGCCTCAATGGCGTATAAAAGTGTTTGATATGGTTCTGTGAATTTGAGTATTTTGCCGGCTTTAGATTTTCACCCCTATTGTGATGAGAATTTACTGAAATATTGTTGACGTAGACAACTCAAATCCATGTGCTTTCAAGTCTTGAAGCTTAATTTCAAGTAAATCGCGCGGACAGTGGCTATTTTGCCCGATTTTTTGTCTTAAAGAGCCGCCATATTGGACTTTTCAAATGAAGAACAAAATATCACAGCGGGCGACACTGTGTGCTGTATTATTGATAGTGGATTTTATAGTTATCTTTGTTTTCTTACTATTGGGCTTGCTTGCCTCTTTATGGTTTCAGCTTCGTAGTCCGTCACCATGTCTCTGAATATATATATCTTCGGTTTAAGGTTGATCAATTCTAGTTTAGCAGGCTTGATGAGAAGCGCTGAATTATGACGCCCATGGAACCACCAACATTTAAGTCTGTTTTGATGTTTGATTGGCTAAAGAGAAATTAGGTTGGTTATGTTTAGTATAATTTTCTCATTTATTAGTCGTTTTCCTTTTTTTATTTAATTCCTTCCTCCTTCTTTCTTTCTTCCCTTTCCCTCTCTCGCTCCATCCTTCGTTTGTTGATTATAGGTGGTCAGTGGTCGGTTGGTTCGTTTCTACATTCTGCCCTTCTTTCTTTCTTTCCTTTCTTTTGAACCTTCCTAGTCCTATTCCTTCTCATCAATCTTTGGCTTCCTTCCTTCCTTCCTTCCTTCCTTCCTTCCTTCCTCCCTTCCTTCCTTCCTTCCTTCCTTCCTTCCTTTGTCAGTCCAGCGTGCATCTCTACTTTCCATCACTCACTGGCCAACCACTTGCCTCCTCACTCACTCAATCCCTCATCAGCTTTCGTACTACTAACACCACACCTTCAATACTGCATGATCGTTCATGCTTACCTTTATAGTTTCTCCGCGACACACCCTTGCGTATGTCGAGTTGATGTAGGCTTTTGTGTTGATCTCTTCGTCTCTGGCCTCTAATTGATCTTGGTTCAAGGGATAGTCATAATCTACTAACTCACGATAGTAGTTTAAATTGTCGATTAATTTTTGTTCTCCTGGAGCTGGTAATAGATTGATAGACAACCCGTTAGTCTCGCAATATTTTAGACCATAACCATTTGACCTCTTGTGCATTGTTCTTTTACCACTTCATTTTTGTAGATGATTCTCGTCTGAGTTAAATTTATGTATTGCACCATTCAACACTTTAATTGCACGTCAGCTATAATTGCCACTCACCAAGTGTGTTCAATTCCTCTGTTAGCTCCAGTGCCTCCTCGACGTTTCCGGTCTGAAACCAAAAAAACCCCAGTTGATTATACCGATGGGAACCCTTTGTGATAAGGATTGGTGATCGAGGTTCGGTTCCTGAACTTAGCATGATCACATGCGAGTAGAATAATTTCTCAATTCAATTTGTGAGCTGGCTTAAATCAGTCCAGGCGTTGTTTCAGGGTTTGATCTGTAAGTTAGCCATGCCCTGACTTGGATCAGAACAGAGGTTGTTTCAGGGTCGTATCTGTGAGTTGGCCCGATGCCCGGCCGAGCCCAGAGATTAATTAAGGTTCGATATAATTTGAATGTTTTAAAGGGTGTTTATACCAGGTACTCCACCCATGCCAGATACTCCAAAAGACTTTTGAGCTTCCCATGTTCTTTAGGATGCATCTCCCTGATCAGTCGCACGCCTTCTTTTAACCACTCCCGTGACCGGGTTAAGTGATAACTCCTGTATGCTACACTACCAAGGTCAAAGCAGTCGTCAACAGTCATGGGAGAAGCAGGTTGGCAACCTGAAACATTAAATGGACGTCAAGAGAAAAAAAAAGACAACTGGCCCTTTGCAGCTAAGCAATCACGTGCTGCTTAATTCACTGAGAGCAAACGAATAAACATTTTGATTCCCATGGGTGAAATTTAATTTACTGGAGAGCAAACAAACTTTCTAAATCTGTTTCGAGAGATCGTAATAAAACTGCATTTCGTAACACACTGGATACACGTGTTTTCATTCAGTTCTTTACAAGTAGCTAAAAAGAATCACCAATTTAATATAAAAACATAAATTTTGCTTTCCAGTACAGACACGTGACCGTTAAGTGCAAAGGGTCTATTAGATGGCAAGTCAAAGAGGCGAACCCAAGACATCGCTGCATGCATTGGTCTTATTCTTGAGTTTATTGAGTATGCAGTTAAAGCTTACCTGGAATCTTGCCTTCTAACATGGTTCTGGCTGATATGTTGTATGTGGATTGTAGTCTGAACAACGCGGCAATGGCGCCTATCAAATCGTCTGTTTCATTAAGCTCACGCCTTTCTTTGCTACTGTTTAGGGTTTTTATTATATCTACGAAACATAAAATAAAGTGAAATGTTAGCGCTCTATTAGAATCGGCCGTTAAATATATATGTATATAGTTATTCCAAAAAGGTTGGTTGAGACTGGTTCGTGAAGGTTGCATCAGTCGAAAATCGGGCAATCCCGACGCCCTATGTGAGCCCTATGGGGTTCGCTTTTTTCATTTTGGGGACCTTTCAGTTTCTTCCTTTTAACGATAAATAAATTTTCCCGCTGAAATATATTTCCCCGCCAAAATATGAGATAGTTAGCATATCAAAGACTGATTAACCACAAGTAAAACACCATGTAATAAATCTGATGAACAAAGCTTCCACCAAAAAAACACAACTATTGTTTTTGAGACATTTTAATATAGTCAAAATTGCTGAGATTCGACCTGTAGTAATTACAAATTATTTATACAAAAATCTAATCAACCCTAGAAAAAGTTTCAATCAAAACTTTTATCACTTTTCTACATCGTATTTTAAAAATTGATTTTTAGTGTTCGCCTTCGATTCATTACCTTGGGTTGTTATTTCAATGTATTGGACAACGGTGTGTCATAAAGTCTTACCATTTCGTTTTTCGTGTTCTTGAAGAAGTAAGTCCATCTTTGTCCAGTGGTCAGTAAATCTCTTGATTATTGAAAAAGCGTTGATAGGATTATTCACGTAATCAGGGCCCTGAGCTTTCGCTAGACTCGTCTCATTCTCAACTAACTTCACAAATCCTTTAACTTGCTCGAAACCTTCTTGTCGGCTGTTAACATAAGCCTTGAGTTTTTGTCCTAAATGGTGTTCTAAGTCGACCAGACTTTCAAGATGAGCAATAGAGTCGAAGACATATCCGTTTGCAATGAGAAAGGAAAATGAGAGGTTGAAGAAGAGAAATAAGGCCGACAGTTCGCCGAACCGTGGTTCTGCGTTCATGTCGACCCTTATTACTCGAGGCAGTGATAGTAAGAAAATCTTAGGCCACAGTCCTAATTGTCTTGAATACTGATATGCATATATTTTGTATTGAAAACACATGCTTATAATTAATAATTTATACACTATTCACAGATATATATGTTACAAAGGAATTTACTGAATTGGAAATTGAAAGTTTTCAATGTTTAAAGGGGATGTTTCATTACAAAGAAAAACAACATTGAAGTACTTATTAAAGCAACTTTTTAAGCAAAATCTTTGTTTACACCAGGATTTGGTATTTGAAGGGAGAGAGCGCAGTGACTGGTGCATTGCGGGTAATTGAAAAGTTATGTAACAGGTAAAGCCTGTTGGCATGGAAACTAGAATAGTTGTTGCTATGAACCACCTGTCGCTATCGTGAGTTTTTTTCGTTGCAAAGGTCTCATTAAAAAACGTTTCTTTTTTATATATCTTAGGTATAAAATAAATATATCAATGGCGGGATTGGCTTATCTGTATAGTCTTCCTCCACTGACTCCACACCGCCAAATGGAATTTAAAAGTTCTAAAAATGTACCTTGACTGAATGGATTGGAGATTGGATTGACGCATAGGAATAACATAGAGGATATTACATGGGCGCGTGGAGATACGAATTTCATCTTCGAGTGTTCAATTGATATCTCACGAGTGAGCGCAGTGAACGAGTGAGATATCTAAATCGAACATGAGAAAATAAAATTTGTATCTCCAAGCGACCATGTAATGTTCTGTTTATTATATAGATATCGATGAATCTTAAATAAAACAAAAGTTCAAAAATTCTTTATCAAAATAGCAAGCCGATTCAACAGCGATATCTTCACGTGTGAAAGATATGGTATCTTCCACTGGTGGATATCAAATTTTTCGACACTTAGAGAAAACCTGGTATTTCATCGATATCTATATAATAAAAGAATGTATTTTTAATAGGTGGATGCGCACATAAGAAAAGGAATGAGAACTTTAAATGGTTTGGATTATCGTAGGAGCAGTTGGTTAGTGCGCGACCTTCAGAGCTTGAGGTCCACGGTTCAATCCTTTGGATCTCCACTGATGGAGAGAGGGTAAAGTGCGCACCGTCGGCTTCCATTGATAGCAGTTGAATTCCAACTGAAAGAACTACCGACGTTAAACATAGTTTCTTTACTTTAACTTTTATTCTCTTTTATTTCGCATGTCCCAAAATGCTTTGCACTGTCACAAAATGAAACACCCCGACAGGACAATGATGGCGTCACTAAACTCTACTACAAGACTCGGCCCTTGAACACTTTCTTTTGTTCAGTTAATTAGCACCAATTTTCTAACCATTCTCTCGAGGGGATACAAATTAAAAGAAAAAAGAAAATCCGCGAAGCAATATGGTATAGTGGGAGTCAAATGACGCCATCGTGCAAACGTCCTATTGAGCCTACACTATACCTGCTTTGATCTGTACAATATCAATTCTAAACATTAGCTTTTGAGGAAATTAAAAGTTATCGTGATGACGCGTCATCCTGCAGATCCTGGGTGTCATATTTACAGACATTGAGGTTTATTTACAGTCTTTGCTCAAAGTCAACTTACTGAAAGTTCCCAATGAAATTAAGACTTTTCTTTCTCAGTAGAGTCCGCATCACATCAAAATGTATGTGATGAAAGAAGGTTAATTAATATTCACCAATATTCACAACGTACGTTGAAGACAACTTATAAACAAATTAAGAAAACGAAGAAAAGAAAAGAAAGAAGAAAAAAAGAAAAAGAAAGAGAAAGAGACTAAAGAAAAAGACTAAAGGAAAAGAAAAAGAAAAAGAAAAAGAAAAAGAAAAAGAAAAAGAAAAAGAAAAAGAAATAAAATAAGAGCAGAGTGTGTGTTTGTGTGGTGACTAGAGTAGTTTACATTTTGAGTTGGTCACCATTTAGGGCTGAAATATAAATGTGCATAAACATGAAAACTTCATATGGTAAGTGAATGGAAAGTTGACGAAGAAAGATAAAAAATCTATAAATGATTTTATTTTAAAATGTTAAACCATACTTAAGTATGAATCAATGGTGTTTTTACGACATATATCAACTATATTATCGTATCTTAAAATGCTAAATCTTCACTTAAAGTATTAAATCAATGGTGTTTCAAACGTACCGCACGATAAAGAGAGGAAATATAGTTCTATACTAACTGATAAACTACATGTAGCTGTTCGCATTGACCTAATATCTGATCTATCCAAGTTACTATAGTTTTGCTTCAGTTTAAGTTTTAAACCATATGCATTTAAAAAAATTTGAGTGGGGTTAGTATAGTTTTGTCACGGAAGATAGCTAATGAGTACTTTTTTCTATTTTTTTATGATATTTTCGTTTAGCGGAAAGACGCCAATAGTCAGTCTTCATTAAATTCATGACCGGATAGATCACTTAAAAATATTACCCAACAGATGATCAATAAATTGATTGTGCAAATCATTAAAGAATGAATGAATGACTGAAATGGATGGGTGGAACGAAGAATGAATTATGAATGGTTGAATTAATCTGGATCAGATTATTAACCAAAAATGATTATCAAACTAACGAACGAACGAAAATGTTGAATAAATATATGAATTAATGAATGAACAGATGGACGAAAACGCCTCTCGTCTAGTTTTTAAAACCGTTTTCTTAGGCCCCGGACTGAAAGGCGTCATGAAACCCTTCTAGTTAAATAAGAACTGTTCTTCGAACAGTATTACAAATAAATACTTGTCATATTGTCAGGTTGTCTCGTGTTATTATAATAAATTCTATTCTTGAGATACTATTTCAGTGTGTGACTTTGCTCACGTCTTAAAAATAGCGGTAATCAATGAATTTTTATTATTACAAAACAAAGAATGAACAATGACCCCCTGTTAGTCAAACGACAAGAATTCCAGGTCCGGCTATCATGTTGGGAGAATTTAAAAGATGTTCTGAATAAACTGAATAAAACAAAAATAGATTGGCTTTAAATGAAAAAATATATAGATTTGACTACTATTTATACTTATTAACTTATTGACTAGTAATTTGAACTTGTATTTTTCTTTTTTCAATAAAGTATTAAAATGTTTTTGACTCATATTTTTTAAATTCTCCTTACCATACGTATGTCTAGTTGGCTGAACCTAAGTACTTTAGACAGAAAGTATTTGAGGAGAGTTCTCCAAACAGATCGCAGATGATCTGCAATTATGGTGGTCGCTTCACGGACCCTGTGCTTTCTTCTGCTCTTCCTTAGCCTCGAAATCGCAAAATGCGAGTTCTTTACGGCTTTAATAGACCTAGAGCATCTGGTATACAGAGAAAAGGAGCTGAAAAGCTCCTTGAAGAATTACATCGCGATTGAAGAACAACGTCTTGCCATTCTGAAGAAATTCTCTGAAAAAGTTGAAAACATTCACAACAAGATCGATGGCAAAAACATAGAGTCATTCACTGGACACCCAGTTAATTCTTATCTTATTATCAAGAGATTTTACAATGACTGGACGAAGATGGAAGAACTTATCCAAAAGGACAATAGCGAAGGTATTATGTCTTGACAGCAGTAAACCAAACTTTCTTTATTTTACTTCTGTTTATTCCTTCATGTCATTCTCCTTAATTTTTCAAATGCAAATTCTACCAGTTGCTAACATAATCTTGACCCTAATTTACGAGTTCTATTATTAATAGAAGGTTTCAAAGAGGCAGTACGTTTACATTGTGAAGTTAAGTGATTCTTGTTATTAATATATGAGATGGCCATTTCAGTAACTGCTAAAATATATAACTTAAAAAAATCATGCAATCAAATCACTCTTGAGTGAACGGATATTTAGTCTCTGAAGCTTATTTTAATACCTAGAGATTTTAAAACCTTTAAAAAATCTCAGATCAGCAATATCTTTTTTATGGCTTCCTTAAAAACGTTTTGCGTAAAAATGATTTCATTGATCAATTTATTAAAAAAAAACAGCCGATCGTATCAAATTTCTTTAATTCTGACACGTCAGCTTAGTTTCTAGAAACGTTTTATTAATATTTTAAGAAATTTAATATCTCTAGTATATTTAAGATTAATCTGAGAATATTACATTTTTGGCAAGTTTCGCGAACGGGAAATTTTTCATGTTTAAATTTCATGAGTGAATGAGCAAATACAAGCTTCAAATCTTCAAGCATTCGTATTATCCCACGTTTATACGATGATGATGTTGATAACTTGATGTTCCTATCTTTAGACCCTTTTTTTAAATGTATTTTTGAAGATTAATTTAAAAACAGAATAGATTAGCTTCAATTTTTGTTATTTTGTATAATCTTATCTTGTAACTAGGATCCCCTGAGTCAATGTTATGCTTTTAAGCAAACAGGTGTTTTTGAAAATTAATGTCACTTAAGCTGTCATTTACGTCCCATTATCTACATATTCTTTGCCAGTTTGAACATTACTAAGCCAGAGACGTATTGCCATGACAATATTTAGACAGGATTTAACTTTTGCTTGATTTTATTACCATTTCAGACCAGTCATTCTCTTGAGAATGAAATATTGTTAGTTTGAGTTGTATTCCATATTCCTGTGTCTTCTCATGAAAACCATTAAGCAAAGAAATGATACTCTAGGGAATAACACATTTTATTATATAATTACCAATGAAATATCTGTTTTTCTCTATTTCAAAAAATTGATATCTCCACATGTGAAAATAACATGTTATGCACTCACTCGTGAGAGATCTTTTCAACACTGGAAGATAAAATTCGTATCTCTGCACGCCCATGTAATATCCTCTATTTATTTTTTTCCGGTCCGGTGCGGATTACCAAAACAATTACCAAAACAAGTAAAAAAAATACGGAAAAAAAAAAAAGTTACTTACCATCCTATAGTCGGTCCAGATAGGGAAAAACTGTGCCCTCGGTCTTGAACACGTATATTCAAGACCTCGGGCACAGTTTTTCCCTATCCGGACCTCCTGGCCGGTAAATAACATATATGTCTGTAATGGGAGAGCATTGCCCAAGCAAAAAACAAGGCATTAAGGAGTAAGAAATAGTAGTGGGAGGCAATATAAGAATTTTCAATTTGTTGAAAGAATATATAGGATAGTTCCTTTGAGTACTAGTACTGTTTCAAATTAATTTCTTACAGAATGAATGATTACAACTAATAGATTTGGACCAATAAAAAAGTCTGGGTAATTGGAAAGTTTGAAAATCAATAAGGATTTAAGTTTTATTTTTTTGTACATAGACCATCTATCCTGGGGGTATAAAAAAGACAGTGGAGGAAACGAAAAAAGAAAACAAATGAAAACAAATGTTGTTAGATATCGATGTTGATGGAGAAATTCAAGTGGGAAGGCTAACAGGAATCTAAAGGAGCTCAAAATGCATCAAATTCAGTCGTAAAACTAAACCTTTTTCCTTCAATCCAAATTTTGCCATTGAAGATGACTGGAAGGAGAAGCGGTAGTGTAAGGAATTTTATTCCTTTGGATAGAGGGAGGATTCAATATATGGTTTCTGTGTGATAATTCATGTTGATTCCACTGCCGCACCTATTCTAAAAAATTCAATCTTGACAGATAATCATTTTTGGTATAAAGATCATTTATTTTTTCACCTGTTACTACTTTCAGGAGGAAATTCTCAAAAGTAATCAATTATTCATAGGATAATATAAAATTTACATCCCTGGCCTCTGATGCAGAATTATTTTTAATGCATGCTGCCATAAATAAATGTTGGTCACACATTGTGGCTTTCCTTGTCACCAACGTTTTTTTTTTGAAAAAGGGACCCTAGCTTTTTTGAGTAGCAAACACAGGTTACATAATTAATAGAAACAACGAGAGACCCCAAGTTTTATGAGAGAAAAAGAATAAAAAAGGTTCACGGTACATTCAGAAGGCCCTGAAATAAATATAGGCTAAAATTCTAAGTAAGAGTATGCAAATGTTTATCACATTTTTTGTTTCAGAAATGATGGAAACCATAGAGAAACATAAGAGTGCATATTCCTCGAAAGAAGACTTTGAGGGTGCAATAACAGCATTACTCCGACTTCAAGATACTTACAGATTACTAACAAGGTCAATGGCCGAAGGAAAGCTAAAAAATGCACAACCAATGCCGCCCATGACAGTGGACGACTGCTACCAGATTGGTCGATATGCATATCTAACCAATGATATGTTTTCTACTAAAGTGTGGATGGAGGAAGTCTTAAGGAAGATAAGAGTGAATGAGCCAGCAGAAGATGTTACAGTTTTTGATGTTACTGATCATTTAGCCTATGCAGAATACCAGGTTAGATATTTATAGCATCTATAATAACTACTTCGGTATATAATCATTTTCAATGTATAATATAATATATAAAATATGTAGAAAAACAGAAAGTAAAGACCAATGTAGAGATCAGACTGAACCTCGCACATGTCAACACTGTTGCTCAATAAATTATTGAGCCAATCAGGTGTCAATAATATTGAGTACAAAATATAATATATAATATTGAAAACTTGAGTACAAGCCTCTGGCTAGGGAGGCTTGTTTTAACAAATAAAGATAAGTGTAGGATGATTAGTCTTAAAAGAGCGGCTCTTTAGCCTTTGAATAGCTTAAGGCTATATTATACTTAAAAGGGCTCTTGGTCCTCTGGAGTGTTTCTCAAGTACATTACTCATTAAAGAAAATTAATGTTATGTATGTATTCATATTATAATATAAAATATTATTATGGTTTTCTTGTGTTCAGAGAGGAGATTTAAGAAAGGCCCTTAACTACACTTTGGAAATGGTAAGAATTGGTGAGTAGATATTTAACAAAACATTAGTAGTAATCATAGTGCTATTTTTTATTTTGCTACAAAATAAAAATAAATTGAAATTAGCTTAAAAGTCGCCTGTATCTTTTGTTATCTCGTATCCTTTTCTACAAGTGTCATTTTCCTTTGTTACCAAATGAGACAATTTAATTGAATTCTTTTTTTTTTGGCTTGAAGAATGGCAGATCTCTAGAACACATCTGAAATAATTATTGTAAAGCACCTCTCTACACACACGTCATTATTCTTTAACACATATTCACAGCTAGTTCATGCTAGCATCTCTCATTTTTTAATAGACCGTTTTCTCAAAGTTGCGTGCACATCCAAATTTAAGGGACTTGATGGGCCACAATACTCAAACAAGAGTATCATCATGCATTACATGTACTATGAATTATTTTTCGATAAGAATTCATTAAATCGATTATTCTTCTCTTTAAATATAAAACTGTTTTCTCAATTTTACTGAATTTGCGTTTTTCATTTTTGTGGCCCATCAAGTTGGATGTGCATGCAACCTTAAGAAAACTGTCTAATGGACTTTTGGTGGCTTTGTCTGAAATGGCAAGTCTAGGTGCCAACTGTGTACAAAACTCTGGCATTTCAAATTACTTTTACTGACGTTTGCATTACTATGCGTAAAAACTGCCCTCAATCAAACACAATTCTACTTGGATGCACTCAAACTTATTTCAGTCACTTTTGGGAATTCCTTTGAGATATTTGACTAAGAAGAGATCAAAAAGCCACACTCACAGATCTTAACTGTAAATGGCGTCGACGTGTTTGATTGACACAGGCAGTCTATTGCAAACTACATGACCAGATCTTTCTCTGGAGTGGCAGCGTAAAGTAATGCAAATGGTGGTAACTTAAAAAAATAAAGATTTGGTTGGGAAGTGATTTCTTTTGGAAAATATATCACAATCATTATTCATGAGAAACCATTCATGATCATAGTGGGTTCAAGACCAAATTGTTTTACTGATTTTCTTTTTAAATATCAGAGTAGTTGATTGAAGATTTTGAAATTTAATAATAAATTCTTGAAAGCTACATTCAACTTTCCAGAATTACAGGTCATGCTCGACATAAACTAACTGTAACCAAACAATTTCTTCGGTCATTTGAATTCTAATAATCCTATTTTCTCATCATGACAGACCCTCATCACGAAAGAGCCCTAGACAATGTCGCCTTTTTTGGCGAGAAAATTAAAAAGACAACTGGTTTACGAGGAGAGAGAGGAACAGTGCCTACTACTACTACCTCCTCTCGTAAAGAAACATTTAAGAGGATAAAAGAAAGGGATGTCTTCCACAGAACAAAGGCTTTCCAAAACTATGAACAGTTATGTCGTGGAGAAATAAGAAACTTAGTAAGTATCCTTAATGGTAGTAGCCAGTAGTAGTGTGACCAGTAACAAGGGAGAACCATGATTTATGGGTTGGGGTAGCTATGTGGATTTTATGGAGTTGAGAGGGGTAAGCAATTTGTTTGATCTGATTTGTTGGAGGCGTGTGTTTTATGAGAGCACACAGCCACAACAACAACAATAATCGTGTTTATGTAGTAACTGCTGTGCTATATAATATTTACAAGTGAAATGAAAAACGTGCTTGCATAATGCAGGGTTAGAGCCCTTGGAGATTAGCAGAACACTCTCATGTTCTGTCATGGTTCACTGTGCAATGGTTTTACGTCTTACTGTATATTAGACAAGAACACAAGGGAATAAGATTTCACTTTATTTTCCTTGCAGACAAAGTGGGAGGAAAGCAAAATGAAGTGCTGGTTTGTGAACAATGATCCTCTAACGATTTTGAAGCCAGCGCGCATAGAAAGAGTGTTTGTCAATCCAGAAATCTTCATCATACGAGATGTTATCTCAGATTCAGAGATTGATCGTATCAAAAAGCTTGCAACTCCAAGGGTAGGTGATGAGATCGTTTTTATTTATTTTGAGCATTATAAAATAATTGAAGCACAATGCATGCACTGTTAACCAATTAGTGCCACAGAACAGATGCACCTTCCTTCAAAACAAACAATATTTATAAATCTTTCTTAGTTGGGGCTAAAAATAATGGCTGCTAAATGGCTGGACATGATGTCTGACTGCATTGGTCCAATCAACATGTGACCAGTGAAGAGGACCACCCTAAGGGGTGTTTGGCTGGACATTGTCCATTAACATTTAGGGAAGCACAGGCGGCATGCACTTCTAAAGTGCTGCCTCTCACCAATGTGACTTGGTCAGAGGACTGCCCTAAGAGGTGTTTGGCCAGATATTGCCCACTGACCAGACATTTTTGGCCATGCTTTGTAAAAATGTCATATAAACATGCACAAGCTTAAACATTGAAAAGAAGCACTCTAAACTTGCTTCTCTCATGCTCTACAGCACAGCACAGATATCTCACACACTTTATGTTGCGTATAGTAAGGCCCCGTCCATACTATGCCAGATAAATTTGAATCCGAATTTTTTTATACCCAAACCAAAAAAAAAAGTTTTCCGTCCACACATGAAGACGTATAAGATGTTTCGCGTCCACACTAGTCCTATCAGAGGAGGCAAAAACGCTTATTGAACATCTGAGCATGTGAGTCAAAGCTGAAATTTAGCCTGGGGTGAATTCTTCGCCTTCCTGCCATGTTCCCATGACAATCATGATGTCATTGTATTCGAAAAATTTCGGGTAAAAACTGTTCTCCATCCACACTTACTGTAGCTAATACAGCTAGCCAATTTTTTCAAATTGTTTCACTCTGGAATTCTTTTTCGGTGAAGAATTGTTCCGGATTCCCCCGGACTAGTGTGGACGGTAGGCCTAACCGAATAATTAAAAATAAGATTCAAATTTATCTGGCATAGTGTGGACGAAGGTTGAGAGACCAATGTAAGAAAATTACTACCTTTCATTTCCAAGAGTACAGTATCATCATTTATTTGTGTAACAACCACACATGACAAGATGCATGAAATTAATATGGATACAACTCAAACAAAGAATCATGATGATGTTCTCAAAATGACAATCCAAAATGTTATGTCCAAGCAAAAAAGTCTATCCTTATAATTTTTGCATGATTTTGTATAAAAAGTGCATTAACAGTATGTAAATTGATATATCAAAGAAGTCTAATAGATATATAAATCACTAACAAACTAGTATTACTAACATTACTAATTTGACTTGAAACACCACAGTTAGAACGAGCCACAGTAACCCTTGATGATGGAACCTTAGAAACTGCTATTTATAGAGTAAGCAAAAGGTAATAATAAATTAATATTAATCTATTACTTCACTAATGTACTAAGAGATTGCACAGCCTTCTAAGACATTATCATAAAATAATCATAATTGATTCCTTTATTCTTTTTTAAATTTTTTAAATTTTTTGATGTTTCATTTCAATGTTAACCCTTAAATTATTACTTCTTTTAATTATAGTTAATGATATGTTTAATGAAATTTATAATAATTAAATAACAATATTGGATACTACTAAATGTAGTATCTTCATGCCTTACAAAATGATAAAGGACCTGATCCAACTTAGTAATCATGTTTCATACAGTTCATAGTAGGCTTTGATTTTTCATCCAGCTTCGACGAGCCACAATCAAGGACCCCTTTTCAGGAAAATTGATGTTCGCTCCATATAGGATAAGTAAAAGGTGTTGGAATTCATTCTCTAGCCTAGACTTTACACTTTACATCCTATCTTTTCATCTTGTTCAAGTTAAACGGGGACAATAGAGAGAGAGGCTGGGGGAGTGGGGTTGCCAGCTAATTTTTTGGTATTATATCCAAAATATAAAATTCAACAAATACAGTCATGTCACTTATATTTGTCTTTAAAATAGCCACAAGGATATTAGTTGTCAACACTATGTAAAACGCTACTCAATGTAGTAATTTGGGGTACGAAAATGTACTGCTAAGAGCATGTGCAGAAAGATTTGACCCAGTGTTTTTGGGTCCATTGTCTATAGTCATCGAATCTTAAATTGGGTAGTTAATATCCACTACATTGTCAAGAGTCAGCCCTTGACTTTTAGTTTTCTTTTCTTTTTAAATTTAAGCCTCTCCCTTACTCTTGTTCAAAATAGTACTTTTTTCATTCTCTTTCATACGCTTCTTGCATTGGTTCTACACATGCATCGACATAATATTCCAACGATAAAAATTAAGTGAACTAAAATAAGGAAAGATTGTGGCTCACTAAATAAAGGAGATATTGTGACAAGTTTAAAAAATTAGAGAGAATCAAAAAAAAAAAAAACTGATAAAATACATATAATCAAAACATTCAATTAAATGAAAAATCTGTTCCCTAACATGCATGCATGCAGCATTGCAGTCTTATAGCATATAATATATAACATTTAATGTAGTATTAGTTACTATATATGATACGTAGTACTGTACACATCATAAGCACAGGTAATAGCTTACTATTTAATGTTACTTACCCATATTTATTTTTAACCAGAAATATACATAGAAATAGATGTTTTTAGATTTCCAAAGTACCACTGTGTACCTTGATTACGGACTCATTTATTCAGGGTTAGACTTGTATCAGTGTCTAAATATAGACCTTATTCGGGGAGAGGATTCACTTTCTTTTGTTTTTACTCTTTTACTCTGAAAAGTTCATTAGTATCCCAAAGGTTATAAAAGGAATAAAAATAATATGTCAACAAGTTTTTTCACGTTCAACTGGGAAAACATTGGCACACCACGAATAAAATCTATTCACAAACACTTAAGAATCTACGGACCTTTACTGGGGCACATTAATAATTATTCTGCACAAAAGTGGAGGCTAAGTCTGATAAACAGGAAACACATACTGTAACTGTGGAGTATTAACCATTTGTAATTGCTTATTGATCATGACAGCTTCGACGAGCCACAATCCAGAACCCTGTCACAGGAAACCTTGAGTTTGCAAAATACCGCATCAGCAAAAGGTCTGTTGCTCCACTATTTTAAGCCTTTCACTTTTCATTCTGTATCCATGGTAATGTCTGTTGATGGCCAAGGCTACCATCCTGTAGCCATGGCAGGTTTATACAGTCTATTGTGTTTTCTTCTTGCAACTGCCTATTTTGTTGCATTCCTTAGGTTACCTTGCCCACTTAGTCATGTATCCTTGGTTACCATTGTGAAGCCATGGCAACTATTCTCTACTTTACATGCCTTACCTTTTTCTCCTGGGTTACTATTTCATTGCCTATCCAGGTTTACCAATCTGTAACTATGGCAACTGTGTTACTATGGCAACCACAAGCAACACTTGTGATAATTAACCTGCTTTCTGCTCTTCTGTCTTTCATTCATCCAGATCTCTAACCTGATAAAATAATAATAAAAGGATTAATAACATAAGATAAAATGAAAAGATCGACTTTAAAGCAATTGCTCGTAAGCGTAAACTCTAAATCTACTGTACCTGTCACTCATTCATTATTTACGTCTTGGGGAAGGGGGACTGGTAAAGGAAGAAAGGAAAGAATGCCATGAAATTTAAACAGAAAGAGGGGGGGGGGGAGGTATTCAAAAGCTATACCGGAGATCTCTCCAATAAGAATTGTAATTTTTTTAAAGAGGCTGGGGATGGGGGGGTGGGGGGTGTAAATTGTTTTTGACGAATTAGTTCTCATTCTTGCCACCCCCCTCTAGTTTGCAATGCAGTCGCTATTTTTATCTGATGACACCAATAGCAGCTGTGCAGGAAACTAGCCCCTCCCCCCGGACATAAATCCCTCACATGTGACAGGTTTGTGATGTGATAAGGTGCTGGTTTGTGGTTACGAAGCAGGTAGATAATATTGCATGTTTTGATATTTTTTTGTTAAATTCATGATATTATATACTTAAAATTGAACTGTATATTTTAATATGTTTACAAGTTTCATATTAAGAGCAGTTTATAAATAATGTTTTATTATATCTTAATATTCATGTAATATTATATTAAATACCTCGCGGATTAGTTATAAATTTTCATTTAATAATAACACTTATTTTATTTATAATCTTCGTCAAATGGGCATTAAAATAACTCACAGAGCAAAGATACACTGCGGAAACCCAGTGAAAGAAATAGCTAATGCCGAAATCATAAACATTAAAAATATAACTAAACAAAAAAAAAACTATTTCTATTTCTAAACTATTTCTAAACAACGAATAAGATAAAGTTTTCTAAGTAAAAAGGACTTTTCGCCACTACTTTTTAAACCAAGGGTTTAGTTTAAAAAAAATTCATCTAACTTTCACGAACATGCTAATGTATACACTCTGTACGCTCAGTATTTCAGGGAAAAAAGCGTCGGTCGGAAATCTGAAATGGCGATCTGAAATATTTGTGCTTTGATACTTTGTGGCTAAAGTACGAAAAATTACACTTCTAACTCAAAGGTCATGCTTTATGCTTCTATTTTATCAGATTTCAGATCTCCGACCGGCAGCGTTTTTCGAACATGTTTTAACAATGTTTTGTAAAATGTTTTATCACCCTATAAGTCATGGTTCGTACTCCTCTTAGTTACTGTTGCTATGTTCTAGTTCAACAAATTAGCTAGGATATCTCAGAATGTAAAGCTAAATGCGGTATTGTCCTTTTGGAAAGAAAAGAAATGTGCCTTATAATCCTTGTAGTACTCTTTTAGACAAATACTGTGAATAATTTGTGGGACAAGAATTTCATTCCATTGGGAAAACTGCTGCAACGTTCTTGTCTGAGTCTGAACCATGGGTTGGTTACTTGCGCTAGTACGCCACGTGAAGTGTTTTCTTCTTAAACCTGGGCCTCGCCCGTTGAAACCAAGGGCGTCCAGAAAAATAGGAAGGAAAAAAGGAAATAACCATACAGAAACTTATCCTATAGAGCGTTTTCACGTGACGTGACAACGGCCATATTGGCGTACAAAAACAATACATTTTCTATTTTTATGCAAAAGCTGTGCAGAAAGTTTCTATTGTTTGGTACACCAATATAGCTGCCTTCTCACGTGAGAGAAAACGCTCTATTAATTGTTTCTGTTCAATCGTTCCCAAGGAAATGAAATAACAAAAAACACGGCGGCATGTTGTTTGATATAGCAAAATAATTTATTGACATTGTTAAATTCAAGCAAGATGGCGGCTATGACGTCATGTGCAATCGAAGAATTGAGGCAGTTTTTCATCTCCTTTCTCGTCCCCCACCCCTTTCATCCCCCCCCCCCCCCCCCAACCTTGTAATCTTGGCACTGAGATATTTCCTCTTGAATCCATATCTGTTAAAAGTAAAAACAATTCTTTTCTTTTCGTGTCTGTCTGCGACAATGAATTCTAGTGGTTGGATAAAAGATGAAGAAGACGAACTTGTAAAAAGAATAAGTCAAAGAGTACAAGCTATAACAGGACTAAACATGACCACTGCTGAAGAACTACAGGTAATCGCTCACTTATACTGCAGGAAAACAATAGAAAACTCTTCCCTTTGGGAATACAATAATTCATTGCATGGTGCTTCTTAACAACATGGGTTCTACCTTGGGTTCCTGAGGTTCTATTTCTCTTAGTGTGGTTTTAATGAGCGAGCGCCAGGTGCAACGTAGCGAAAGGAACCTCGGTTATTTCTCTTTGCGACTTCACGCGGGTTTACACTAGCGAGGCAAGCATGAACATAACGATATACGCAAGCGCAGATAATCCTTTAAGGTTGACTGGATGATTTCTTCTATCAATATATGAAGGGTAAAGTAGCTATTTTTAAGGTCATTAGTTCCTTCAGCTAAGAGGCTGGTCCCCAGGGCTGTGAAGGACTACCAGCGCATGCGTATGTCATTATATGCTCGTGTTGCTAGTGTGAGGCTTGACGTACTTTTTTTCTACAGGTTGTGAATTATGGGATAGGAGGACATTATGAGCCGCACTTTGACTTCGCAAGAGTAAGTCAAAATAGATTAACAAAAAGACATGTTCTATCACAGCCTTGCCGGCAATAATTAGCCGTCAAACCTCGTTAGCTTCCTCTATATTAACATCATTTCTACTATAACGTAACTCTATCGTTATCATCATCACTACCCCACGCCAACATTATCACCACTACCACCATAGCGTAACACTATCGCACGTCATCATCATGATATCAACGTCATGGCCATAAAAGATTTTAACCTTTCTCATTATTATGTATATCAGGACGGCGAAGACAAGTTCACGTCACTTGGCACAGGCAATAGAATTGCTACATTCCTGGCCTACGTAAGCAATTTATATTACTCACCCCTCTCCCCAGAGGAATTTGTCCACTGAGTGTTCTTTCATTACTACCCTCAGTTGTCCAATGTACAGTCAGGCGGTGGAACAGTGTTTACAAGAGTCGGTACAGTTGTATGGCCAACCAAGGTAAGTTATAGTAAGCGGTGAAGGGAAGGATTTACGACGCATGTCTCTATTCTGTTAACTTCTTTTGAACCCGGGATTCCTGTGTCAAAGAAGGAAGGAGAAAGAGTGGGAAAGGAAAGGGAAGAACCGTTCACTCTCAGTCTTCCTCGGTCAGATCAATCGAACTATGCCACAGGTATAACCAAGGGTGATTTCGTTGTCAAAGCCGTCATTTCTTACTGCGCATGCTCGACGAAACAACTATAAAGTTATATTCTCGAAAATGCGCAGTACGAAATAACGGCTTTGGGAACGAGATTGAACTAAGAATCAGCTTTATTCTATTTTCTTCAAAGGGAGATGCAGCGTTCTGGTACAACCTTAAAAGAAATGGCGACGGTGATGATTCAACACGCCATGCAGCGTGCCCTGTGTTAGTTGGAAGCAAGTGGGGTAAGTTACTGTTAATTACGTCGCTTTTTGTAAACTTATATTAAATTTATATGACGTACAAAACATAATACTCAACTCACATTTCGATTTTTAAGAAAGGACGAAAAACCCGAGAACTCAGAGAAAAATCTTTGTGGCAAAAGAAAGGACAACCCGTCTTAGAACGATATAAGATTTCTTAAACATTCCGCTTTTCTTCTCCCACCCCCATTTTCAGGAGGTGGTCCTTTTTTCATCCTTGTTAATCGTAGGCCTATTTATTCGTGCGGAGGGACTGGGGTAGCAGAGAAATTAAAACACCCTCTCCTAAGTAAAGTATACTTGTTCTTTTTTTCAGTTGCTAACAAATGGATTCACGAAGTAGGCCAAGAATTCAGAAGAAAATGCAGCCTTAATCCTAACGAATAGACCTTTACACCTAACAAATACACTAGATGTTCATGTTCTGAATTAAGGGAGCCAGCATACTTATGTGTTACTATGGTAAATAAATATTGCTAACCACTCCTCATAAGTGGAATGTGGTTCGCCCACGTAGAAGACGTGGCAGGAATATTGCAAGAGGTCTTACCAGGGCAAAAGTAGCCAGGCAGATAAGTAACATTGGTCCCAAGATATAGCTAATTGATAACCTTTGCTAATTTGTTAAAGGTAAATATTTTTTTAAAAAAAATCTATAAAACACCGCCGTAACTCATCTCAAAATTTTTAATTATCATAAAGAATATATAACAATAATTAAAACAGATAATATTTACAAATATATATTAATTCATATTTGATTGCTGACAAATATTTTCTTTGATTCTCGTTTATTTTATATTTTTTTTCTTGTTTGGAGATTTATTTTGTTGGCTTTGTGAGGTCCCGAGATCACGCGCTAAATTAATAGATATGTTTATTATTAGTCTTCCTGTAGTTCAGAGGAAGACTTGTAGCGAACTCGCAGTGCATTGTGGGGATGTTTGGGGATTTATTTTGTTGGCTTTGTGAGGTCCCGAGATCACGCGCTAAATTAATAGATATGTTTATTATTAGTCTTCCTGTAGTTCAGAGGAAGACTTGTAGCGAACTCGCAGTGCATTGTGGGGCTGTTTGGGGAGGCGCGACGAAAGATGCTTGGCGAAGCTGTCCACATTCCATTGCATGACGATGTCGTTATTTAAATTCTTCCTTCGTACATGGAAAAGTGAATTGAGTAAAGTTAATTCATATCATGTGTCATTCATTCTCTGGAGAATAAGATTCTTTGTTTGAGTTGTATCCATATTCATGAGTCTTCTCGTGCAACCGTTAAACAAAGAAATGTTACTCTAGAGAATGATAGGTGGTCTGAAATCGGAAAACATTATAATGTCCAACTAAAAGAGGTTTTTTTAAGTATTAAGCGACATCCATGTATAACATGGAATAGAACATAATGTTTCTACTGCCATTCGGAAAAAGAAATTTTGATCATCGTTTCCCTGAGAACCAGCGTGCATTGGCACTTGTACATTCGCCTGTAGTTACCATTTTGATCTCCGACGATCACTCATCGATTACTCATCTTCAGTCAGTCCACATGGACGTAAGAACTCGTTGCCATACTCGTGGATCCACTTGTTAGCGACTAGAGGGGAAAACATTGGGTTATAGTATTAATTGGGGAAAAAAAACATTTCGAGTGATTGAAGAAGACCCTAGTTTGACAAATTTATATCTATCCTAGGCTGCAGAGGAGACTACAATACATACACTATTTTTGTTTGTTTGGCGCACCTTTGTTTTCCTATAATCATGAGCTTAAAGATCCATGTAAAGATCTATGCTATAATGATTTCCATAATGTAAAGAACTCCCTGTGTTTCAAACATCCCACACTGCATTTTTTGAAAACAATACTGAAAACACGTACAATGTAGCCTCTTTTGCAGCAGCTGTGAGGCGCTTCCGGTTCCCGTCATTCCCCCACTAGCGTCTGCTCAAACTTGAACAACATTCCTTTCTTCAAAATTAACCAATCAGAGAGAGCCCCACAAAATCTTGTGGGTATGACCTTGACCTTGGTACTGTATTCGGCGTAGTCTTGAAGGTCGTACATGGAATATCCAACTGACTTCCAAATATTCTTGTACGGCTTTTCTTAGATTACTCTTTCTTACATATAAAACATATATTGTTAAAATTCGAAACTTTTTTGGTCGTATTTCCGCATTTACATGATACATGTGCAAATATAAACTGCAAACGTTCTTATGCCATTTTGCACGGGAAAATAAAGAATTTGCATATCACCTAGCAATTTGATTGGCTAATAGAAAACAATGAGGAAAGGAATGTTGTTCAAGTTTGAGAAGACGCTAGTGGTGGAATGACGGGAACCGGAAGCGCCTCATAGCGGCTGCAAAGGAGGCTAGTACAATACTGACCCATATAAAAGATTTTGGCGCGCGCATGCGCCCTAATCCGTGTATTCGACTTACCCCATTTGTCGCCTAGCAACACAGGACACCCAGCATGTAGTGTATCTAAATCTCCTTCACCGGATTTCTTCAGGTTATACCAAAACAATGCGTCACCCTATTGGATGGAAAAGCATCTCAGCGCCTCGAAACAACAGGTTGCATAGGGAACTGATTACTCTGGGGACGAGATCCCAAAGCGTCGCCAAATCCGTTCCACTGAATATTCCAGTTTCGAGTTATCTGTTGCTTAGGGTTTTGTGCAGAAGATCAATGTGTTCCAGTGAAAGTGCGTGGAATTTTGCATTTTTACTTTACCGTTGGTATTTGTAAATATTTAGACATTGATTCGAGGCAAACTCTGAGTAAATGAGTCTGTGATCGAGGAACACAGTGGTAATTTGGAACTCTAAAAATATCTTTTCTACATCCTTATATTCTAAATTTGTAAAAACATAAATGGGCCTCTTCGAAGGAATAGCCATTTCAGAATTAAAAAAATTGTTAAACCGCGCTTAGCCTCATCCTGAAGCGTTTGAATGCTAGGATATAATGGGGAAAGATCTATTGTTCAAGCAAACGTTGTCATACCTTACTTGGCCTTGAATGGACGTTTAGTTTTATGAACACTGTTGCACCGCCAGCTTGAACGTCAGATAACTATAATATATACAGGTAGCCCAACAATAGAAAAATTCAGAAGAGATTAGAGAGTGAGAGAGCTAAAGATTCGTCCCCAGTTTTTTTAAATAAACGCGGGCTCAGAGAGAAATAACGACAGCACATTTCCATTCTGATACTTACATAAAACATCAACGTTGCTATCCTGTTTCCCAAGCCTAGTTCCCTTATGGGAGATATCGACATATTCTAGAGAAGAAGAAAAATAAAGTTAGCAGTGAAATAGCAAACATCTCTTTCCGTGACGTCATAGGTTACATAGACATTACCCCGCAAGCAGGGTTTTTTTTCCTGACCCTCCGTGGGCTGGGTGGTCTCCCCGACACCGGTCAGAAAACAATTAACTTCTGCTCGCAGGATACATAGACTTGAATGTTTTGAGCCAAATGTTTTTGAGGTCTTCAAACATGTACAAATTAGATCGTGTGATAAAATCGTAACCATGGTAACGCGATGATTAATGACATACCATGGCGTGGTCCACATGAGGCTCGTATTGGCCTCCTAGCCCATAATTATTAACCTGTGAAAACAACAAAAAGAATTTAAAGTATAATATACGGTGTGATTTCCTCTTCCCCCTCCCCTCCGGGGTCTTCTTTTACCTGTAAATGCTCGGCTGTGTTCATATTCAGACCAGTTAAAACACCAATTCTTTGGTCGATCTTCTGCACGAGTTCGCTTTCCTGGTCTCCTAACCAGGCGCTGCCAAAGAATACAAAAACAAACTATGTAATTCTGGTCGTGAAGGAATCCTCATCTCTCCCCTGGTGGAAACCTTTAGGCCATGTAATTTTATTGGTAGATGCAAGAGACCTCGTCATTAGTCAAATTTAGAATGTTTTAAAAGAATTAGAAGGTCCCGCGCGAACATGCACATAGGATCGTCGAGGTGGTTTTCAATCATTCCCAAGAGAATCAAATAACCCAAAGACACAGCGGCAATATTGGTTGATTATGATATAACAGCAGACGCTAATGAAAAATGTTAAACTATTTTGTTAAATTCAACCAACATGATGGTTGTAAAACAAGCATTTCAGAAAGGTTTGAGGAATGTTTCGGTATATCGTGAATATTTTCTACTATTTTTTCCATTCTTATTTATTTTTACTCAACTTTTTGCTTATTCTGTAGTCCGCCAGTTCTATTATCCCTGTTTCTAGATTGTTGACTCCAGCCCGTAGTAACTGTTATGAAGAGTGTACAATAAATACAGAGTATGAGGTATTTGTGAAAGCAGTATTTAAACCACAGGAAGCCCTACTTAGATAAAAGTGTAAGACGAATATGAAATCCGCGTTACAGTTTTTTGCGCACCTTTATAGTTCCTCTATGGTGTCCTATGTTGTTATATGTATTTCTACCATAGGGGAACTGAGCAGAATATATTGCAAATCTACAGACATTTCTCACCTTTGGACGGGCCAGTGATATAATTTCATCCACTTCATTATCACTTAGCACATCACGAAATATTTCAATTCGTGGATTTAAATTCAGTATTTCCACTTTAGAAGGCCTCAAATAAGACCCCGGATTTCTGTTGTCATAGTAACAGTTCAATCTAGAATCGTTGCTAGGTAACGGAACAGTTTGGTCGGCCTTACGACAATGTTTGGCGTATTCAATCATGAACTCATCTTCGTCGTCGTCGTCGTCAGATAAGCGCTTTCCTACTTTATTTTTCGCCACCAGTCGCTCCATAATTTTTACGTTCTCGTTCACTTCATCCGAGGGGGCTGGTAATTAAACAAAGGAAGCCCAACTCAATATTAGCTGCGTATGATTGACTGGAAATCATGGAGTTTGATGTGGCAAACTGACTTCCTTGATGGGTAAGCCTCACAAATCAAAGGCAACGCAGTATCACTATTATCCAATCAGAATATTAGCTTGGGATAACGCAATTAGAAAAATTGAAAAATCACGCCATTTGAAAAATCACGCCATACCTTACTGTTACGCACACTGTCACGTCCATTTCTATTCACCCAGCACACGATCAAATTAAAATACATAAAAGGAATAATAAAAGTAGAGTCTTACCATAGCGAGACATTTCTTGATAATAACTTAAAGACTTGTTGTAGTTTGCGAACTGACAAAGAAAAGAAAGTATATTATACACTTTATAAACTACTAGATCACGTGATAACCGGAAGGAGCACACGAGATCTTGAAGTGCTAAACTTTAAAAAGGTCTCAGAAAAGAGCATGTGCATGATACGTCATAGCCGCCATCTTGGTTGACAATAAAAAAGCATTCCTTATTAGCTTCGATCTCTTGTTAGATCAACCAACATGGCCGCTGTTCCATTGTTATTCATATCTCAATACAAGGGATTTTGAGTAACATGGTTGCACACACTGTACTAAAAACTTTCTACACAGTTTTTGCATGTAAACAGAGTATATTTTCGGCAGATTGAGAATGTATTGTTTTGGTACACCAACATGGATGCTGTGACGTCATCTGAAAACTCTCTATAAAAAATTCAACACAGGAAGTAATAAATTAATAAGTTGGGTACCCTGTGGTATATCTATCATCTTACCAAGTATTCTATAAAAGCCAGGTAATTCAACACTTCGCTTCGGTTTGTAATTTCAGCCATGTCGCGCAAGGCAAACTGGGTATTACCCATCATGCTGATCGTGTGTTCCAACCATGTCTTAGCCAATAGTCTGTGTCCCTTCACGTAGGCTTGGCGACCGAGCCGAAAGCAGTCCATTGTAGTAAGCCGAGTAGTTATCGATTGGGTATCGATATAAACTGGGGGAAATGACGTAGGTATTGAACACGATTCATTTAGGATCCTCTGGTCGATGGATTGACGAAGTTGCCGCGATTGATTATTGATTTGTTCTTTAGGGCAAACAGTTTTTGCCGAGCGTTTTTCGATCTTCCCTTGGAGTAGATTCTGAGGGCTGATGTCATAAACTTTGCTTAGCCGAAGCAAAGCGTTCATTGCTCCATCAAAATCCATCTTGGAGAAGAGGTTCAATGACTCATTCTGTTCTGATAAAACATTTAGAAACTCTGGGGGAAAAGAAGAGAAAATAGATCATTTTGAGAGTCAGTAAGATATGAGAAAGTTAGACCCGTCTGCCTTTTGGGGAGAAAATTAGGTTTTAATATAGAAAAAAAAAATAGAAAAAAAAAATAGAAAAAAAAAAAAGAAAAAGAAAGAAAAATAGTAACGGATACTTGGAAATTTCTCTCGTTTAATACTCAGTTCTGCTTTGCTTCTAATTTTGGTTTTCACTTGTTTGTTTTTATTTTTTTAATATTTATTTTCCTTTACTACCATTGTGATGCTCCATTATTGTCTTTACATCACACTAAATATCATAAATTGGGACGAATAGTTTTCAAGCGTTTAAAAATACTATTACAGTAAATAGTACCAGATTGTATTGTATTCGTCACCTAATAACAGATTGAATTCTTATCTCATTTGTTTTCAATGACAATCCAGAGTTTATCGCGAAGGTCAAACGATTTCACAGTGGGATATTAAAGGTGTTATTTTGTACTACGCCACAAGACACATTACTATAATTACTTCGTATCAATCACGTGACTTTGGAGTTGACTGGTGGGCAAACAAACGGTTGACTGAAGGGCAACTAGCGGATGTTAAGTCAAGACATGTCAAAATAAGTCCTCAAACTATTGTATTTGACTATTTTCACGACATCAAACCAGAAAACAAGAGATCAAAACAACCCCCAAGATTCTACAAGGCATTAAGAAAAACGCTGCTATTACCGGAAGTGACGTCTATTGATAGCGACCTATGAGGTCTTCTGATCCTCGAAGGAATTAAATTCCAGGGCGTGGTCAGGGGGCACAACGAGGGGTATATGGTCAATGAGCTCCACTAGTAATTCACAGACCAAGGGCGCTAGGGCAAAAATTGGTGTTTTTTTAGCGGTTGGACTCTGTTATATTGGTGTTTTTTAGACGTTAGAAACTGTTTCAACTGTTACTTATCTGTACTGCTATGTGCTGGCTTGATTTGTTCATTCTTGGTTATTCTAGGGGATTTGGATTAACTTATTAACTTATTAACCGACGCGTACGCTTACGTAAGCGGTCACGAGGCAGGTATAGGATACAGTAGTTCGTTATGTACGATTGAACCGTTGGTCACAGCAATATTTTTGGCGTGTATATAGACGGGAAAACTGAACAAATCAAGCCAGCACATAGCAGTACAGATAAGTAACAGTTTAAACAGTTTCTAAAGTCTAAAAAACACCAATATAACAGAGTCCAACGGCTAAAAAAACACCAATTTTTGCCCTAGCGTCCTTGCACAGACGGATTAATAACCTTATATCCGCTGATGAAAACCAATCATCATCACAATAACATCGAGGAATGATGTCTCTACGTCCGGTGAAAAGAATAAAAAACTACAAGCAAATAAAGTTGTAACACTTTAAGCTAAAATGTACTAGGTAGACTTATTAAACAGTGTTTCAATTCCTAGTGTTTGTTTAATTTTCCTAGATTTGTGGTGCTTATGACAAAGCTCTTAGCGGCAAATAGTGTCATGATGAGTTATAGTGCTAGGGAACGAGGTTATTCCGGGTGAAAAATCCTTGGAATTAAATGCGAAAAAAGTAATTTCCGACCTCGCTGGGAATCGAACCTACGACCTTCGGAATTGTACTACCGATGCTCTTCCAGCTGAGCTAGAGATCAGAGCTAGAGGCCGGGGTGAAATAGATGTTAGCTAGCGGTAATTTTGATGGAAATTAATTTTTTCCGAATTTATTTGTAAGGGTCTTTCACCCGTAATAACCTCGTTCCCAGAGCCTATAACCTATCTATATTTCTATATCTTCATGTATTTCATAAGTGCTACGCGGTCCACATATTCTCATCTTGGCAATTATAAAATAACTGTTATGAACGTTGTGTTCTTTCGTTGCGCACTTTCCGTTGCGTCATTCCTACCTATTATTGTAATTTGTATTTTATAAAAGAAATAAAAAACTTGCTTGGCAGAACACTCGAGAAGTGTCCAGGAGCACTCCGCTACGCGTCGTGCTTCTCCTAACACTTCTCTCGTGTTCTGCCAACCCCCGCGTGCTTTATGACAGCACGCGCGCGCGTTTTCTATTTCTTCAATAGTGTCGTGCATCAATAAAACAATAAACTAATAAAGTTTCTGAATCGTAACCGGACTTTAAGTCCAGTCAGCGAATACAGGTTTGCACTGTTCGCATTCTCATCGCTACTCAGTCGTGTAGGTTGAAATATTTCCCATGCATAGAGTCTTTCAACAAAGTACGTGGAACATATCGAAGACATTGTAGTCTATTGGCACTTAAAAGAATTGGGCTGGATTTTAATCTCTTAATCCTCCGAAAACTGACCCATCTATTTGCCCTATGCCAGGAACCCTTCAATATGGAGGCGTTCTTGTGTAAGTCAGTACAGACGGGATCATCTATGATAATATATATTCAACTGATCTGAGATTGTCTCTTGAGATTGGGATTTCATGCATACCTGCTATAGTCTGCCATGGTTTTATACCAATACAAAAGATACGTGTTTTGCTGAAGATATAGAGATTATCACATGTTAAGAACTTGATATCGTTTTTATTCACGAGTTTTTCTATCATATCGCGAACGAGCGAGTGAGCGATATGATACGGAAAAACGAGTGAATAAAAACAATATCCAGTTCTTAACATGTAATAATTTGTTTATTACACATTTAAGGTCGATAAAATGAAAAACATTCCAGTTCCCAGTTTACCGTGAAGTGATATCGTATCACTTCACTGATATGGTTTTCATTCACGGCTTTATTACACGGATATCGACCCTAAATGTGTAATAAAAGTTTATACCATTAAACAGCAAATAAACACGGAATTGTGGAATGTTGTAATTATAAAATCGAGGTTTAATAAGTAATGGCAGCACTCTCCAAGATTTGAAGAAAGGAGTTAAAGATTTAGATGCGTACGAGAAACATGTAGACGTACGCTTATGAGGTATCCTTTCTTTCTTTTGGTGCAAATTTTTTCTCTCCTTTACATTGAGCCGACGGCGATTGCGTTCTTCCTTCCCACAAAACCGCAAACATGACTACATTTTCAACGTTTTCCTGTATTTGTCTTTACCTTTTGCAAACCTAGCTTCTCACCAAGGACCAATATTCTATATATGTTAAATATCTACTAATTAATTGAGATTTCTTTTCATATTCAAGAAGTGAGCGCCAAAAACCATTTTCTTGAAAAAAGGCTGTTGTACAAGGCTAAAATCTTGTTGTTCAGAAAGTTTAACTTGTTTGGAAGTGGAGATGACCGATAAAGGTGGAATCGAAGTGTTAACCCAAAGCAAAAGTTTTATTCGAAAATGAGGTTTAGGCCTTCATTTGCTTATTTCCCATATATTTTCTATAAAAAAAGCCTGACAAAGCAACATTTTAACATAAATGCAACAAAACATCTTTGTACAATTGAAAATACCGCTTCAAACAGGCATTTTATCATAGTACATCATTTTCTAATTGTTTAAAAAAGGTTTTGAGCGTTTATCCAAAACGAAAATTGGGATCAAAACTCACACGAAAGTCTAGTTTTTGGCGCTTTTTGTCATTATTGCTCATGATTGAAAAAAAAATTCTTTTAAACTTGAATTTTGCACTTAGTACTATTAATTCTGAAGATTTGTTTACTTGTCAACTGACATTTCGCGTTAGTGCCATAATTTTGATTTTTGATGTCGAGATACGTCCGCTAACGATGTTTATGCAGTTCTACGAATGACCTCTAGATAAATTTATCTATGTGCTCGGCTTTGAAAGAACATAGCGAAGCTTGAATGTGCTGTTTTCTCAAAAAGCGTAGCCTGGCAGCATGTAACTCAACAATAATATTTTTTCTCAGTCTAGATAGATACTGATAGACATACTTGGACAAGAATATCTTGTTTATCGTCATTATTTTGGACATGGACTATCTCATTATATGGTAACTTTGCCATCTTTCAAGGTGTCATATGTAACTTTAAGCTATGATTACTTAAAAGCAGGGACCATGATCTACGCACGATCAAAGCATGCTGTCTCAAAAACTCGATACCTTGATTATGAGTTTATCATATAACCACCAACGTGTCCTAGGTCAACTTCAGTCTCTACGTGAAGACCGTTAGCAGAAATCCTTGCTGTAAGACCGTCAATGAATGCACAAAATTATCTCATATTACTATCGAATTCCATCGATTACAAAATTAATAAATTTGATCGTTAACTTGTAACAAAAACTATCAACATCGTCCATAATTAATATCAGTTTTACGCTTTTAATTCAACGAATAAATAGTGCAATTTGAAGGGATACCAACTAAATGATGAATGAACGATTATCTCTCTATTTTCTCAGCGTGAGCCGGGTCAGTTCCCGTGGCGTTCCTCTGTATATTGGTGACAATCGTAAGCTTCAGTCTTGGCAAAAGTACGGGCAAACGCACTAATTCACATGCTCCTAAAAAGTTTATTTACGACTCCTGATCAAGCAGATGCGCAGCCCTCCTTATTTGTCGAGTTAAAGGAAAATGAGTATATATTGAATTGAATAAGTGCCGCTTCAGTTATTACCTTCACGATGTTTACGCTGTCTCAGTTGCTTCCCAACGTCTTCCCAATCCTTACCAAACCGATTCAAGGTCGTGAATGCGTCCACAGGGTTGATAGTCAAGCCGCTCAAATCTTGAAGGTCTAACAACCGCTTCTGTGATTGCTTCTTCTTAAGCCGTAGAAATGTTTTGAGCTTCTTTAACCGTTGTTTTTCTTCCTTGATGTAGTTTTGTAAAGCCTTGTCAAGCGACTGTTCAACTTGGAAATGTTCTGAAAGTTGAGAAGTTGAAGTAAAGACCTCGGATCGAAAAGGTTGAAAGAAGGTTAAAAAAATCAAAGAGATAGCAAGAGAGCTACTGTAGACACCCATCTTTATCAACAACTAGTTCTCGCGCTTGTTGAATTGAAAGTAAAATACGACAACAAAATTATTTATCAAGGTCAAGTGAGAGGTTGAGTTATACATGCCAGACGACCTGCATTAATTTCCGATCGGATTTGCTTAATAACGGACGTGGAAGCGGGGATTCAGTGTTGTGTGCGGGGTGTTTTGGCCCCAAGATGCTTTGAAGCTGTTTTACAAAACGGAGAAAACTGAGAACAGGAAATGCGGTTATCGTTGGACATTTATGGGCCCAAGTTTTGATTGACAGCAACTAATTAAACTCGAAGTCTCGTTGGCTTCGGAGAGAAAACGACTGTAAACTACATTGGAGGTCAGCCCTTGAGTCTTAGGGTCTTTACCCGGGGGGGGGGGGTACTCCCATATGTGGACAATACGGGGATGATCCGCTGAACAGGGTATGGTTTCCCGAGGTATGCGATTTCACTCAAGTTCCAAGTTCTTCCTGAGTTTACTGTCATATTTCCTGTCGAAACTGGTTATTGTGGTCGGGAAAAAACGATACGCGAGATGACATGATAATTGAAACAGGAACTCAGAGCAATAAATTATATCTTTTGTCATAAACAGGGTTAACGTAAATTTGAGGGAGATAGGAACACCCCTATCCATATTCTGGCGGAGTACCCTCCCCCGGGTCTTTACCGCTTTGTTTATGAGGATGGGTAAGTGAGAACTTGGTAAACTATAGAATTTTAAGTCCCTTTACTTGCGTAGCTGACAATTATAAGGCACTCAAATGTTTGGGAGAAAGTCCTGCAAAACCCAAGCCACATACACGGTACGATATGTTTCAAGCAGCACTGAAATGGCCGGCTTCCCAGTGTCTTCCAGCAAGTCATCCAATCACAACGTGTAGTTACGGCTGTGGTAAGCGGCGATATTACGGCTACAGAATGTGCCGTATCATTAACCACTCATTCAAAAACCGCTCTAGTTTTCTTCCTACTAAGTTACCTTACTACATAAAATTTTCGCGACACGTTTATTTCGCAATTTGACTGTGCGCGGCGTTTTTCGCGACACTTATTTTTCGCGATTTTTGGAAATTTTTCGTATTTTGAATCACTTTAATTTTGCGTTTTTAAGTAAGACACTATTTTATTTAAATATAACTTATTCTGGAATCAAATAGAACGACTTCATCTACAATACCGTCAAAATTAACAAAAGAGCGCATTAACAACAAAAGAAGTTTTCACAACGGTTCACGTTCACGTATCCTTTCTTGATTATTGGCATATTGTGAGGCACTTGATTTTCGCGTCATGTTATATTCGCGACACTTAGTTTTCGCGTCACTTTAATTTCGCGATTTTTTTTTTTAAATCGTGAAATTCGTGAAATCAAGGTGTCGCAGAAATTTCATGAAATAAGGTAAGGTTAACTATGAAATAAATAAAGCTGAGCGTCTTCGTACAATGTCAATCTTTCGACAGCTTATGGACAACATCCAGGTCTCCCTGGAAAAATCTTGAACGGTATTTCCTGCTTTTGGAGAGGCTTGACGCATATGACCGGGGAAACCTCGCCATGGTTGCCATAGCTACCTCCTTGGATATTCCTTGGTTAACCTCACGACCGGGTTGCAGACTCGTACCCAGTCGCTTCTCTTGTCTTATTGATCTCACGCTGTGGTTGATGGGAAGGATTTAGTGAGTTCCCGGTGCATCAGGGGAAGGACAAAAGAGAAATGCGAAGCCACCGCGCGCACAAAAGCCTGAAAAAAATGACGACTAGGTTCGAGTCTGACCGGGGTAACAGCGGGAAACTGTTGTTCTGGCTGGCTGTCATTAATAGTTGTTATTTTTGAATGGCTGAATGGCTTCATTCTGTTTTGAATCAACACATACACTATTGAACAATCAGTACACTTCTTGAACACATCTATGCTAGGAATGTATATCTGTCCTCTGATTCATTTTTCAACGGTTTTATTACTTTTCTTGTGACTGGTTTTGATGATTACAGTAGAAAATTCCTTTTTTGAAAAGAATGAATACGATTTTGCGCGCGTGACTCGTAGAATTAGCGTGACTCGGACGTGACAGTGACAGTGACAGTCATTCCAATGTCGACATGTCCCTGATATATAGCATTATTGTATATTTGGCCAATTCTCTTAGAATTCAAACCTAGTCCGCCTGGTCTCTGCTTGGCATGCATTTCAGTGCTGGCCCCTATATTTATGATCAACCCACTCACGGCCAATTCCAAAATTTCAAGACCATTAATTAAATCCCATTTTTCCATTCAAGGATTTTAAGATTAATAAATCTGTTGACCTCACAGTACTACCCTGAAGCATTTGTTAAGCGCTATCGGCAATGAACAGCCTCGAACTGAACATCCTATATGTTTTCACTCACGTGAGAAGGCAGCCATAAACAATAGAAACTTTCTACACAGTATTTGCATAAAAATAGAGTTCAAATAATAATGGCCGCTGTGACGTCACGTGAAAACGCTCTATTTGCTCCAAGTGTAGTCTATGTCAGCATATGGTGACCAGGGATCCGTCGGTGACCAGCGCACGACTGGTATCCCCTTATCTCAGTTTATTTACTTTTGCGTTGTTTGCTTCTAAACTAAAACGTCTTATTTATTATTCATTCACTCATTCTTTGCTCCGAAGAAGGAATGACTTTTAAAAGTTCAGTATGCTGTTTTCATTATAACACGTTCAACTTTCATGCCGCAATCAAGTATGCTTTATACACTTCTAGTTCATTTGCTAGGTCTATTTCGTACTTTGATTTTATTTATCATTAATCAGCATTAACATGCTTCACCAACGTGTTCTGCTAACTAGGTGATCAAATAGCAAGAGAAAAGCTTAACATATCATCTCGTACTTCAACTGAGCTGCGCGCTATTTTTGTCGTTGCGCACTTTAGATTGATGACCTTTTTGAAAACGACGGGAGCTCTTTATGTAGACCAATTTAGCTTGGCCGCAATGATTTCCCAAATAAGACCACTTGTCAGTATATTCCCTTGAGTATTATTTCTTTGTTTATCGGTTGCGCATGAGAAGACACAGATATGGATACGACTTGACTCAAGCGAATCTTTTCCTCAAGAGAATAACACTGTGGTCTGAAACTGATGGGAAAAGTTAGGTAAATTGGTCTATTGAGCAGAAAACTTTGATTTTTAAGTGGAACGCGAATGCTAGAACAGGTAACCCACCGAATAAGCTAAATTAAACTAAAAACAATAGAGTAAACTGGTTAACGATAAAATAACTACGAGTTGCTTTTAGATTTTTAAAATGGATTTGGGACTCCTGTGGTTTTAGGAACGTGAAGGGGCTGTACATACACAGGTAGCCCGCGGCTCGTTAGATGGCATGACATAAAAAACACAGCAACTACTGGGAACTGAAACAGATGTGGGAAAACCTAGACTTCATCTACACTTCTTTATTAACTTAGTCTTGGTTAAGGAATTATTCTCGGAAGTTTGCCAACCTTATTAGGACAGAACTCTTCAGCCTGGGCGTAATGTTTTCCCATTTCAGACCACATGTTATTCCCTTGGGTATCATCTCTTTGCTTAGCGGTTGTGCAATGAGAAGAGTCAAACGAAGAATCTTCTTCTCCAGAGGATAATTGACACGTGGCTTGAAATGAGAAAACATTATTTCAAGGTGAAAAGATCTATTAACTAAAGACACATTTAAAAAAATTATAAATACTTTAGTCGAAAATTTGTAAACTTCGCGGTGATAATTAAAATCCAGCTCTACTAAAGTCATCATGCTAAAGGTTTTGACAAAACTTTTCTATAGCGAAAAACAATTTACAGGGCTGTCAACCCCCAAGATATTCAAATCTGGATAATTGAGACATGACGTCACAGCGCGTTAAAAAGCGCGCGAAAAAACGTCTTTCGCTTTGTAACATTTGACGTTATTGGTTTATTTCTGACCAATCAGATTATCGCTTATATTGCAATGGCCGGCTTGCAAGAAGAGCCTTGAAGAACGTTTTGATTTTGTTAGCGATGTAAAATAACACAAACAACATAAAAAGTTTGGAATTTTATGGTTGTGAAAGTCGATTCTCACAAGAAATGGTCAGCTTCGGGGATTATCGGGGAGATTTGAGACTCTAATCTGGAGACCGGGAGATACGGTCCAAAATCTGGAGACTCCCGGTTTATCCGGGAGAGTTGACAGCCCTGAATTTACTTTTTGGAGGGAATACGGACGAGTCCGCGCCACAAACCAAGCTCGGGAACACAGAGGTAAAATTCGCTTGTTTCTCACTGGGTTCCCATCTTCCCGCCTTTTCCGCACACGCGTCTCATCACCACAGGTTACCCAAGATACAATTTATACAAAAGTAACTAAAGTAACTAATGCTTTTTCGTCTCGAGAAGGTGAATAGATTGTGTCTGGGCTTTTGAGGTATCCGGTCTTTTTAACCTCACTTTCTTTAATTCTTTTCAATAGAGGAAACAAGTATGATCCAGAGACTACTTGCAGTTAGACGAACATGCATGACGTAGGTTTCTGTACGGGTGCATAAATACTGGATATAATTAACACTCTAATGAACTAACCTTTAACTACAAAACTCATCTGAGTGTGGTTGAAATATCATTACACGAGATCAGAGGCTGAATTAGATTGATAAATTTATCAGGTGTTCCAATAAATCAATGAGAAATGATAAATCATTGAGCTGACCACGTGCCAGCATTTGACAGGGTTTCCAAGCCACCGGTTGAACTTTATTTAATTAATTGTAGTTTTGGAAAGGGCAGAACAATTACACAAAACGTTGTAGACAACGATTGATAGCATTGTGTTCGGCCATTTAGGATGAGCATCAAAGGAGCCAGTCAGAAAATAGGAAGACAAGAAATACAGCTGTGACAAGACTTGGTGGTTGCAAGGAAAGGTTTTTCGTTGGCGTTCTTTTTAGTCAGAAATAAAATTACTTGGAAAAACATGGTACTATATAAGTCAAAGTACTGGCATACACAGGACTACTCTTGGCGACGACAGGCGTTGTTTCCAGAGACAATGCAGACACAAGCAAATAACTAGGAGAGCTAAGTAAGGTGTATCCTTTATGAATCAAATCCCTCGAGACATAAATAGCAATGAAGAAGCCGCCATGTTGGTTGATCTAATAAGGCAAGCTAATGAAGAATACTTTGTTATCGTCAACCAACATGGCGGCTATGATGTAACATGCATTCCAAGAATTTTCAGTACAATCATGGACCTGACGCATGTACGTTCTTTCAAAACTGAAGTAAATAAAAAAATTACCGGCAGCCTCTCCGGTCTAAGTTTCTATGACCAGTCTAAACATGACATTTCTTCGATTTTGGCTTATTTATTTCTTGAATTCCTAAATAGATTTATGCAAGCAACGATAACGTCTAACCTGATAAGAAATTCATTTGTCTATGTCGAACTATTGTTTGAGGAAATTACAGATTGTTTGTGTCTGGCCTCTTTTTAAGGAGCTGTCCTTTTTAACCTCACATTCCAGGGAATTGCCAATCTGTTTATATAAATAATTATCTTTACTTTTAATTCTTTTCATTAGAAGAAACTATAAATCACTCGAGCAATCCAGAGTCTACGTGTGCAGTTATAGACGAACATGACGTAGGTTGCTGTATGGTGCATATAAATACTGGATATAACACTCTAATGAACTGACCTTTAACTACAAAACTCATCTGAGTGTGGTTGAAATATCATTACACGAGATCAGAGGCTGAATTAGATTGATAAATTTATCAGGTGTTCCAATAAATCAATGAGAAATGATAAATCATTGAGCTGACCACGTGCCAGCATTTGACAGGGTTTCCAAGCCACCGGTTGAACTTTATTGTAATTTTGGAAAGAGCGAGAATTCAGGTCAATCACATATACAGAATACTTGAAGATACTTGAAAGTGCTTCACATGATGGAGACAATTGAAGGTATATAAATCTATCTATCTATTTTTCCGAAACATAAAACACGTATGAATATGCATCGTAGTTTGTTTTCTTCATGTTTTTATCTTGTACAGTATTTTCATAATATTTGTTTTGATGAAGACGACCTGCCCGACACGTAATACTGAACTTTTAGCATCAGTCAGAAGTTGACTGTTGTCTCTTTTTCTAATATATACATTTTTTAAGGGTATATACATAATTTTTTCTCTCGAAAAAAGTGGCACCATGGAGTTGTATGCATAGAATAGCTCCTTGTATTGTATTGCTATCACGTGTTATGGCGTTAATGCAAATGCATTATGGGTAACAAACTCGAAATTTAGTTTTATCCTAAGTTAAAAATATTTTTTGTATTAACATTTCCGAATACTATATATCTAATCCCTCTTTACTACTTGAATCAGCTGGATGAAGAGTGTTGTTAAGACAAGCACGATTATTGATAATTATCTCGCTACATTTTCGGTTTGGCAAACATTGTGTCAAGGTTTCCAACTTGATATAAAAGAATTATAGCTTTGACGTAAATTTAATTGAACTCAAATAAAGAAAGTTCTCATTGATATAAAACTGTCTTGTTAATGATTTTTTACGGTTTACTGCAAGCTATATAATTAGTGCACATGAGCTAAAATCCACAGGGCGTAATCTTCACAGCTTAAAAGTGAAAAGTAAACCTTTGATTCTGGGTTAATTCCATAGGAAACACTATACAGAATGAGCATCGCGTTATGTTTTCTTCGGTCTACAAACGGCAGACATCCGAGACTGACATTTAATAATTTCCGTGATTTTATCTTTTTGCAATTATTCACACCAAAGCAAGTATTATTTAGTATTAATCTATTATTAATTATTAATTATTAACTACGTGAAGATAATTTCTTCAATAATTCCTTTTCACTAACCCTGAAGAACGATTTGCTTGTCCAATGTCTTTAATTTTTACAAACGAGAAGCTTAAATTGTCTATTATCTTGCCACTGCACACAGAAATATGTCCACGTACAATATTCAAACTCAAATTCTAAAGAACTCAACTTGATAGTTTTTAGCAGTAATTATTCAGTATTTTATGTGAGGCGTGATGATCTGGAGTTGTAAGTATGCTGTGGTTTGATGCCATACGTTTCTTCAATGTTCAAATTTTCACAACGACTTTCTTCATCCTGCTCAGCCAGGTACCACAAACCTGAAATAAAAATTAAAAAAATAACTTCATTTTTTAACAAAAGTCCTTTTCCAATTCAATCTCTCTTTTGACTTCTCTTACTTTTATTTACGATGGAAATTTAATTTTTAAGACTTTGTTGAATGACTTCCTAAACGCTGCCTGGCAAATCTAACTAAAAACATCATCACCACAAACAATGGCGACTGCACTCTCTATTCTTACATGATGAATAATAATTAAGAAATTATATAAAAACATTAATAGGGTCTAATCAGTTTTTTAACTCATACGTTCGTCGCTCAATTCAAATAAAACTTTTCGCGTCGTAGTTATGTTCCTGAGTATATGATTTGATTTTAACTCCTCGAAATTTTCCAGGCGAAAAAATGCAAAGTATCCTTTATCTGATTGGGTTCAGTAATATTTTGCTCTTATAGCATCCATTGTATTACGGCTTTGGCTTATAAACTGTGCTAAGTTTTGTTTACTGGTTCAGACACTTCAAGGACTTCCGAAAAAAAATACATCAACAGTGTAACAAAAACAGCTCAAGAATTCATGTTTAGAAAATAATGGTTGTAAAGTGGTCTTGATGGTTGGCGTCAAATATGTCGCCTTGTCACGTACGCTTTTTAGTCTTTTTAAAGTTTTGCCAAAAAAATTAGCTTCATTTGGATGCAATTTTTTTAAATTTGTGGACATATTTAGAAAAAGATATTTCAACGCTGCAAAATATTTTTGCCTCAGGCTTGTCTCGATGTTAGGTTTAAGTATAATGCGGTCATTTGGCTTTGGGTCATAAGGGAGTTTGTGATGGATCGAGTAGGTAACCGAGTTACTACAGTAATAATCTTCTAAACCCGAACAACTATAGTGGTGTCCGCTAAGCATATATCATACCTTTAGGTCGAAAGTAAAAAACGTTGTCTGGGAGTCTTTATTGTTGAAGAGGAATTACCAAATAAGTAAAGGTACGTTAAAAGTTCACAAAAAAATGATTATCTGAATATGACTTTTCCTTAATTTGGTTGTTCATTTAGCGAATAGTAATATTTTATCACAAGACGATAGTAAATTCCTTAATAATAAACTTTATTTGACACATGTACAGATAATCAGTAATAACTGATTAACAAAGATGCTGTGATGCTATGCTTTGCATAGAGAGTGTATAACCTGCTTTATATGGTGTGCAAACGAAACTGCTGTAAATCGAGCGAATTCCTCACCTTAGTTCAAATAGACTGTTGTTTTCAACTCATCCATTCTCTCCCTAATTTTCCCTTACGTTTAAATACTGCTTCTATAGGAATGAGTGCCCAAATGTACCAACTAATCTCCCACTTAAACTTAGGTTTATCTTTGTTGAGACCAATTACTGGTTCGCTAGCAAATGTACATCTAGAGTAAATGTCTTCACTTGGTATTTGAAGTCAAGAAGGTTATTAGCTTATGTATAATGGCGTAATCTAGACAATAAGTGTACTATTCCCCGTGATAAATATTTTTTACTTTAGACATTAGGTCTCACCTTGTTCGAATATAAAACTGTCTGGAGAACTTCCTGAGTCGAAGTCAGTAGGAAGGCTTGAACTCTCAGCAGGCGAAGACTGTGATTCGCTGTGTTCATCACTCTCGGTTCTTTGTTTCTTTTTCTTACTTTCATCTTCGTCGTCGTCTGTTTCACAAGACTCTTGCTGGTCAATCGGCTTCCCAAGGATCCGAGAAAGGGCTCCAATGTAATGAATAGCTAGTCTTAGAGTAGCTATCTTCGAGAGTTTCTCTTCGCCTGAATCGTTTGTCTTGGGAATAACTTTACGTAGCTCATCGAAGCTATCGTTCAGGTTGTGCATTCGACTACGTTCCCTGGCTGTTGCACACTCTCTATTGGACCGTAAATGGACGTACTTACCATGACGAGCTGTGCTCTTAAAGCAGTAATCACACCAATCGTCTTCCTCCTCTTGAGAAGCCAGTTCAGCTAATTTTGACCGAGACTCGAGCGACACCGGTCTCAAATGGTAGCGTTTTCGTCCGTTGTTTGCGTCGCTTAGATCCAGAAATTTTTTCCCCCTTCCTTTGCCTGTTTTGGAACTCCTAGAAGCCATATTTGACCCAACAAGCACTTCACATTGTTAAACCTGTACTTAGCCCGTATCATGCATTCTTCAGCTTGGCTAAGCTCCGCCCAACCAATCAGTGTTCATTAAAGGGTTTCCTGCATGTCATAACTTTAGGTCATGCTCATATCATCAACAGCCAATCACAGGCGTAAGATAGCGATCAATGGCAAACGTCAACCGGCTCGTATCTCCTGCGACAATATTCTTAATACTACGAGACAGCATCGGGTGTTGTAAGAACAACTCATTACACTCCATCACGATGAATTGTAAACATTTCTTGTTTGTTCTGGGATAACAACTCGCCGACAGGGCTGCGAGATATTTGGTAGTTCGTGAATCGGCAGATCTTGTGGCAAGACCCCTAGATTTTGACTACTCATCTTTTCGAACGAGTTTAACCCAAAGACGTAATCAAGGAATCGCTAGCCTGAGATATCAACAGCCAAGTGAAGTCAAGAAATTAAATAAAGGGGTTTTTTTTGACAGGTTTAGAGATATGGTGCGGGTCAGGCGTGGTGGTAGGTAGCGATAAAATCCAGGTCAACAAACGTTCTCACATTCCCATCGCGTTGAGCGCCACACTCAATAAAACTGTCAAGTGTTAAACAAAACGCTTCTTGGGGGAGCAAAAAAAGATGTTTAAATAGGCTTTACACCTTATTGACGCGAACAATTGTTTAAAGAGGAACGTACTTTGTACAATCTTGGACATTCGTTTATTGCTTAATGGTTTAATTGTCTTTAGTAATTGTTTTGATATGTCCAACTGACATTGAGATTTCTCTCTAGGACCTCGAACATTGTCCAGTCTTAATTGGGGTTAAACATAGCAGATCAGAAGCCTGTCTTAAGTATAGGGCGCTCAATCGTAATACACAAAATCTGTGAGTGACACATATACAGAGTGCAAACCATAAATAAGTTCAAAGCTTTGTAGGTATACAGACTACTGAGGCCTATAGAACTTACTAATTTGTGCAAATTTGGGCAATTCGATTCCTTGCAAAGTTTTTCACGGATATATGATATGCACTCTAGTCCTAATACCACTTCTGGATGTCATGCAATTTGAAGAGCATTCGAATTCTTTTGAGACATTGGTTTTCTGTGCTAGAATACCTAGTTTTTTGCTGTTGTCGCATTAGTTTTCTATTCAATCCTTCACGCACTAAGTCACAACTCTTGTGGAAACCGGTTTTGTTTATTACGGAACGGCTTCAGCCACTGCCCGTGGGACGTAAATACACATCCATATTAATGTGTGTCTTCTCGCAACCGTTTAACAAATAAGATGCTCTAGGAATTGGGAAAACGTTATTAAGAAAGCTGGTTTTATGACGCACACAAGCACTAAGGATTTCTTTGGCCTTGTCCCAAATTGCTCTGAAAAGTCCCCTTTATACAAAGACTGTTTTTAATTTTTCTTTTATATTGATGAATCAAAAATAACCGAAGACCATACTTCCAGACCCGAATGCTGAAGCGTCGTATGGCAGCGCGAAGCATTTACGGCTATGCCAGAGATTTCGACCCCAACACCGCTATCCCCGGGAGAACTTACAGACTGATCAGGAAGCTCAGCAAAAGCCTAAGGGAGAGGGTAGTCGGTCCCTAGGCCTTAGATGATTATCTCCTTGCTATGACCAGCAAACCCAACATATCACTTGTGAGTTGGATGGTTTGTACGCTTGATCACTTCTTTTCCATGTGGGATGGGGTTTGAAGCTGCGACGAATATATGTGCTTACACGCACGCTCAGTTTGGTATAAATGAAAGTTAAGATCTTGTATTCTATCCTTCAAGGAACATTGTCAGAAGGTATTTGACTTGACTAGACTTGCGCAAAGAGATGCGCAAATGTATACAAACCGTGATTAGGAAAATATTAACTGAGTCATAGATTTCAGAGAGTACTTTGGGTAGTTAAAGTGACTTCTTTTTTTTCCTTTGATTTCATTTAGTCAGTCATCAGTCATTTTTCCTTCCTTCCTTCCTTCCTTCCTTCCTTCCTTCCTTCCATCCTTCCATCCTTTCTTCCTTTCTTTCTCTCTTTGCTTCTTTCTAGTTCTTTTCGTTTTTATTCTGATCTAATTTGGGCTTCCTGTGGTATATTCACTTAATCAATATCGATGCATCACCAATCTATTTATAATTGTCCAAATCCAAACGGCTTAGTGTCATAAAGAGAGAATGAAAGTTAATAGCCATTTGACAAACACTCTAAACCAACACAAGAACTTTTCTTAGGCCAATTCTAATACTTGAAAACTTTTGCAATTTCTAGATCTTTTTACAAAGTTTAAATAAAACTTCTTTTGTAAACTGAACTTCTACATTTAATGTTAACGAGATGCTTAACCCTCTCAGTATTGTCTTTAGTGAACGTCTTATTTGAAGAGGCCACGAGTCGAGCTCGAGTGGCGTGACGAACGCGTCATTCATTGGCATCGCCGACTCTCTCAACTAAACAACAAAAACTTTTTCAATTTCAGGTTAATCATCAGTGTGTGTATTAGGTAATTTGGCGCGTGATATGTAAGCGAATGATACGTGTTTATGCGGTTTAATAACGTGTAAATTCGTCAGTAGCGTTACCCATGAATCGTAGCGATGATCTTACAAAGAATCAACTCAAACAAGTCAACCAGCTGAGTCAAAAAAAAAAATTTCTCTAAACAACTGACGGCCAGTAAAAACTATAACCCGGCTTTATTCCTCTCGCACAAACTATTCGCCTGTGAACTTCAATTCTCTTAGACACAAACAAATCCTACGTACGGCTAATTAACTCAAATCTGAATTCATCCTTCCGATATATGCATGGGGCAGCCAAGTTTTGATGAAAAAAGCTTAAATATAAGCGAGCTTCAGAGATTAGCTTTATACTTGATAGTTTAGAATAGTAAATACGCAAATGAAAGTCGAAGAAAAAGTTTTATTTAAGAAATTTATTTGGATTAATTCAGTACCAAACGGTCTCTCAGAATTACAAATCTTAAGAACAACCAAAGCACACAGTACCAAATTTGCTTATAAACTAAATCTCACTAAATTTTTACTGATTTACTGAACTTCAACTTTTGTCCGGGGAAAAAATCTCATGAGAAACGTTTTTTAAATATTCACAACGAGAAAAACTTATTTATAATATAATTTTAATAATATGTTTTTAATTGCCAGGATTCGTTTAGAATCTTTGACAAGGAAAATGCAAATAACCAACCGAGTTGTATTAAAGACTGTAGTTGACTTAGATCTAATTATCTTAAAACTAGCTGTGCTTTAATAAGGCTTTTTAAGAAAAATTATTGCGCTATATTTTATAAATTCTTAACTTTCTTTTTCACACAACAAAAAGGATTTTTCTAGAAATTGTTTAAAGCGTTTTCGTTCATGAAATGGGGTACAATTTCTAAGCTTTCGTTACAAGCGCTATAAGTAGAATCGAATTTTTCAGTATTCACCAAGCTAAAATCAATTAAGAAAAGAGAATTACTTCCGTACTTTAAATGGCGTTAAACTTTGTAATCGTCGAGTCATTTCGCGAATAACAGCCGAAGATAAGCAAAAATATGAGGTAAATGTGTCATTTTGGCTCTCTCAGCTTGACTGTTGAATTACAACATTAAATGATTACAAAGTGGTTCACAGTTTTCTAGACTGAATTATCAGGGTTATAGAAATTAAAGCTGTCGAGAATTTTGAAACGTTTGGGATTTGAATAATAAGGAAAAGGTTTGAGGAAGAAAAAATATATATTTATTTTCTAAGAGGCGTTCTTTTGAAGAATGTTGTAACATGTGTCACGAATGCTAATGTAAAGAAAATCTTTGAGCCAATCAGAAATGAGTTTTTGCTTGCACAATAACAGATTCATTCTCAGTGAAAATTACAGTGTACAAAGTACTTACAAGGCCAAGCACCTGTTAGACAACAGTAAAAATACACCACACTATCGATCAATACGTACGTGGCCTCTTGGTTGTATTGATCTGTAATATCCCCATCATTGCCTGACCTCCTTCTGAGCAGCTGCTCGCGAGACCAAAGTAACAAGACCAAACCCCGATGATTTGATAAATATTTAAGCTTAAATATCACAACAAAACGCAAAAGAGGACCTATGGTTTTGTAGAAGTCAAAAGAAAGTTCTAAACCTGGTAGTGTTTTGAGAAAGAAAACAAAGAGACGAATAGCACACCTGTCTTACTAGTTTGATCGCGCGGTTTTCGCCTAAACGAGCTCTGAGACATTTGTCATGTCACGCTTTGACCACTGCATATAATCGGTTAAAGGTGGTCTTTTTATTGAACGATCTCTAAGAGGGTTGATAAACAATCCACTGGGCTTTTGTTCGATCTGAGCAGGTGTTGGTTTTTCATGCTAATTTGCTTTTACATTTGACAGAAAAGCCCCGATCAAAGGGTTGATGGGAGCTCGCTTATGTATCGTATCATGAATTAGATTTAACCAGGTGTTTAGAGCCATCTTGAATACAATCTTACTCGGCCAAACAACAAGAGATACAGTCGTCCACAAGCTCTTCTCTTTAAGAAAGAAGAAAACAAGCCGGATCAGACACATCTCTGAGCTGTTCACGGGAGAAGTCGCACGGGAATCGAAGTAGAGAGAGACAATTTGGGACAGCTCTAAAAAATATGTGCGATTCACCTCTCCCTATTCCGATGTATCATACCACTGTTTATACGAGTTTTACGAGGTCACTAGAAGCCCAGAAAGCTCACATCAACTCGGAAACTCGCAACACATCTGGAGAAAAAAAACCCATCAAACGAGAGACAAAAATAACTACAGCACCGAATGACAGTGGGTCAAAGAAAACTAAAAATGACTCACAAAATGGGAGAAAGAGAAGAGAGAAAAGTAAAAAAGGTATTTCATGGAGGCACTCAAGTAGATCCAGACGTCTTATTGCCAACGCTAGGGAACGTTCACGAATCCACATTATGAGCGAGGCGTTTGATTCTTTGAGACGAGCAGTGCCTAGTTATTCACATGATCAAAAACTTTCAAAGCTGGCCATTTTGAGACTTGCAACAAGTTATATTTCAGCATTGGCTCATTTAAAGCATTTGGCGGAGAATGATTCTTCGGTAAATTCTTTGCAGCTCTTTGCGGATTGTGTTGATCAATGTACTCGAGCTTTACAGACGGAAGGAAGGGCGAAAAGAAAAGAGTAAGTGCGGAAAGCTACATTGACAAACATTTCTATCGTCTTACAGGCTAAAAAGAAAGTCAAAAGTCAAGCGCGCGCGCTTGGAAAATCTTGACAAAATTTCCCCCACAAATTGGCAACAACAATACTTTGCAAGTGTACGAATATCAATTTTAAATGTTATATATCGTCCCAAAACATTTCTAAAGAAACTAAATAAACTAGCAAATTATTTGTAAATGAAGAAAAATAACAATAGCGGCGAGCGAGAAAGGTCTTTAGAATGTAATATCTTTGCTATGTATAAACTTAGTCCTACGGTAAACATTAATCAAGTCTGGCTAAAAGTCGTTTTTGAAGGGTATTTTGGGGTTGTTTAGCTGAAAGACTTTTTACAGAGAATTTGAATTTAATTTTAAAATGAAAAAAGGTACTTTTTGACTACTGTGTTTCCTTGAACCAGTTAGGAACAACCAAACGGAATGGAAGCATAAAAAGCGCCGCGTACTCATAGCCGGGATAACATTGCCAATTTGGGTTTTAAATCGAAAGATGTATATATTAGAATGAATGATTAATTTAGCGACGAGAAGAGTTTTTGATTTGGACACCAAAAAAAGACAAGCCCGTCTTGATGGAGGTTTTATTTCATTTTAATATTGGTCGAAAAAGAAAAGGAAAAAACCCATAGAATGACCTAGCTGTCGGCGGGAGGTCTCTCGGCTTTTCTTAATTCTGAGTTGTATTTACAAACTAAAGAAAAATTGAAAAAGAAAAAATGACTTGAATAATATCATCGATCATAGAAAGACACCTGGAATGAACTTTGAAGAACCTTAACATTTGTGTATATTAAGAAGTGATGACGAACCAATCAGAGCTGTTCTATCTACAACACAAAGCCCAACAGCTGGACAACGTAAAGAATTGCAAAAAATCATTTTACTGATAAAAAAAGCGTTTTCAAAAGCATTTTAAAAACAAAAAATAAAGAGATTCTACATAGTTATTTCTTTTCTCTTTTAAGTTTTTTCCATTGATTTGGCTAGAATTTCGCTTCCAGCCCGTTGCCATAGCTATGGTTAGTTTATAAGTTCATGTTTGATCATCACTTCACTCCTAGACAGTAGAATGCCTATTAACAATGAACCAAAAAATCTCGGTATATTATCGATTCGCCGAATTTTAAAGTCATTGTAAAGAAGTCAAGGAAATCGTGCTTTTGCTTCTGGCAAACAATAAACGTTACAAATACTTCGTCTTTCTATTTGTAGTGTTGTTTGCTTCCACTTCTTCTTCTTCTTCATATATATTTTTCCTTTTTTGGGTGGTTCAAATGCTGGGCGGGTAAAATACTCGCGATTTTCTTTCCTTTTTCTTGTTTTTCTTTCTAAAAAGATATAGTTTTTGTTAGATATTTCCTCGTTATATTGTGACTGACGGTGTGTAGATCAGGTGCCGGTTCCACGGTTATTCTCCGGGTTCTCTTGAGCTGTAAGTTAACCGTGCACTGACTTGAGGCGCTTTCCATCAGGTCTAACTTACCAGTCCGAGCAGCCAGTTCTCAAATGGTACATGCGTCAGTTCTTTAGAACTGGTTAGCCAAGGTCTCAAAATTAATGAGAATTAACGCGTACGATTTGAGAAATGGACGCTTGGACTGGTCGGTTCGGCTTCGAGGTTGTTTCAGGGTTCAATCTAGGAGTTCGCCGTGCCATGACTTAGATCAGCCCAGAGGTTGTTTCAGGGTTCGAACTGTAAGTTAGCCGTGCCCTGACTTAGATCAGCCCAGAGGTTGTTCATTAACGCATGTTATTAAGAACCAAAAATACCCTAAAAAGCTTTCTCTCTGTTTTTATTTGCTGTTAAATGTTTGCTCCCATAGCGAAATTATTATTATAATTCTTATGATAATTCATAAGAAGTCATTTTCTATTGCGCATTATAGTAAGTAAATATCAATGTATCAACGTACAATCGAATTGTCTTCCCGCACAGCACTAGATGATTGCTTTGACCCTAAAGAGACATGGTTACTTTTTGGAGTCGAGGGCGACGCAGGATCGGATCGAAGATTTTTGGAATGTTTTCTGTCGTTTTATGTAAGGCGCGATTACAGGGAGCAATTTTCTCTACAAGTTGCATGAGCATTGCAGCGTGTAACCTACAGCGCAATTTGAAAAATGTTGCGAGACAAGTTGCAGCAATCGTTGCGAAAAGTGGAATTCCCTTCTACTTTTGCAACGATTGTGTCCCCATTTCACCGCGTAGACACTCTTGCAACCTGTCTCGCGAGACAAGTTGTAGAGAAAATTACTCTGTGTAGTCGCGCCTGTAACTCATTGTGTTTGTACTTATCTGTTTCAGAGTGCCAAGGAAAACATTTAATGACAATGGAATGAGCTAATGAACAAAAGAATTTGAAGATAAAATGATTGAAGAAGAATGGAGTAGGAAAATCATGTGAATAATAATATGGTCTGGAACAAAGATAATTTATTTTTCAATTGACACGGTTTTCTTTGTTATTCACAAGGCTTTATTTTTGTTATAACCCACATTATAAATGCGAGGTTAACCCCGCTAGCAGAGAGTTTTAGATTGATTTTCTTTTCTCCCCGCAAACGGCAAACGCGACTACGTTTTCATCGTTTTTTTCTGTATTTTACTTAACCTTTTACAAACCTTCTCACCAAGCGCAAATACTCTTTTGTTTTTCTACTACTTGGACTTTTTTGCGATTCTTTTTCAGTAATTTAAAATAATTTTTTACTGGTCAACTGAAGTTTCACGTTTGCCGTGAACGTCAATCTAAAAATCTCTAGACTATATATTGACCTCGTATTCAATATATAAACATTTGATAGAAAACCTTCTCAATTGATAAATGAAATACTTAATTATCTCGAACGTTGGCAATAAGCCTATACAATCCTCGAGCCTGCGGCCCTCGGGATGTATATGGCTCATTGCGTCCGTTCTCGGTAATTAACTCTTACATACTAACTTTGAGGGATTATCTGCGCTGGCAAACTATCTGGGTAAGTGTATATTGATTTTTTAACGAGAAAACACTCAGTCCCCCACAATTCCAATCGTTTTCAGATTTCAGATATCCAAGCGACGTTTTTGAAATAGGTGTATTTCTGATTCATACACTTAGTGACGGCCATGTCGTTTGTAATTTCATTCTTTTGGGAATGACGGCAAGTCTGTCATATTTGATCTATACAATTACGTATAGAATATCGCAAGAGTCAAGTAAGATCCAAATTTTCTCCAAAATTGCCCGAGTCGCTACAAACATTACATCTCAGTATACGAGATCTAGAAGGGCCAATTTGACACCAGAACTTCGCAAAATGTATAGTGATAGTTATTAGAGCTTATTAGAGATCGGTAATTTTCCCCTCAAAACACGCCAAAAAAGAGAAAACTAATATATATATATAGCTGTACAAAAATAAATATAATATATTTATGAGTGATTAACGATATATATAGTATAAGTAGAGAAGATTAGCTTTCCGCATGCGTAACACAAGTTGCGCATGCACGTAGAACATGACACGGCTTGTGCGCACCCATTTTCTTGGTGTTTGATTGGTCGGAGAAAAGTCATTTGAGATTTAATGTACGGTGCGCATGCGCTTCGTGCCGAACCTATTCCACAGCAGAGTACGGTTGCAATATTAGCTATTCCAAGGTTGAGGGAAAAACTGGATCGAGTTGGCATTGCAGTTTATTGTGGGGATGTTTTAGGGGACGAAATAGACGCCATCTTAGAAATATGTTCCCTTAAACTGTCCCAGAATACATTGCAATGCCAACTTCTCAACCTCAACCTCTACTACTGAACCTCGCAAGGGCTAATATATGGTATAAATAAAGGTTTTTAAATGGATTTTTGTTGCAGCTTACTGTTATGTCAAAAGACTACTAGCTATAGCGAATAAGCCCAAAAAGGATTGAGCTCGGTTCACACAGAGAAGGCGGAACAGACGTGGCGTGATCTTGACAATGATGTAACCTTTTTCGAGCATCTTGGTTGTTAAAAAAATATAATAAAAAAATAATGAACTTGTTTTTACGAGGGTGGAACTTAAGGTGACTACTTTTGAAAATTGATTTAAGCTTTTTTTAAAACTTCGATTTTCCGAATTGAAATTTAATACTGATTCCAAATCTGGAAAGAAAAATAGGGTGTCCCGAGCTTGTTTTCGAGATAATCAGCATTTAATGGAAGCCTACGCACGACTTTATGGAGTAAAAACTGAGCCACCGGAAGTGATTAGAAAAAAATTAAGATCCATAAGATCATAGTTATTTGTAGACTATATGATTGCACGAACGAAGGCTAGTCAATCATTCTACGATAATACATGGATATTTTCAACAAAAAGACAAGAAGATAAATTGATTTCTCATATTTTGTAGTTTTGGTGCTCTTAAAAATTTCATAAAGTCGAACAAAAATCCCTACAGAAATCTATATTTTCATGTGTTGCTGATTTAAACTTTTTCTAAAATGTTGATATAACATAGATTTTTGAGAGTTTTTTTCGAATGAGCCATCAAAAAATAGAGTCCCGTGCAAAATTTGAGGGTTTTGCCCTGTTGAAGCTCAAAACGCGTATGGTTCTTCAATAAAATCTTGCAGATTTTTCAGCGGTTTTTGAGCGCGCGCTCATCGTGGGCTCAATTCGAACGTTCAAAAGTAGGCAGCCACCTTAAAACAAACCTGTGGCCCTCATTTTATGATCGGATTGGAATTTATAAAGAGTTGATTTTTGTGGAGGGAGGAAAAGGTATAAGTAGAGGCGCACTTTGATTGGTCAAAATGAAGTTATTTCCTCTGCGTGACCGTGCAGTTGCGTGACGTTCTTAGTCATAAAAAAATTGCAGCACTAAATAAAGACTTGACCTATTACGCATGCGTTAGCTTTTGACCGCTGACTTGTTATCAAAAAGCTGCAAAACTAAATATTAAGAAATGGCTTTCTGCGCATGTGCTGTTGTGACCGCTGACTTATTTTCAAGGTACTAAAGCTATTCTCTGTTCATCTAGAGGACAATTTTCTCCAAATACAAAATTCTTCACAGAAAACTGTTTCATTCCTAAAACCACATAACTAAAAGTGCTATCCCAAGTGGGTAGAAAGTAATCACATTCAAGTAACATCAATTGATCCATCAGGAGATCTCGCAAAACATCCTGGAAATTCTTCCCATTGATATCCAAATGACGTGGTTTGATATCCAACGTTACTACGTTGCTAGGAAACTGTGACTGAGCCCGCAGTTTTAGATTTTTATCGTCAGCGGCTAAAAACCACGTGAATGTCTTTTTCCTCAAGCTAATGAATTTCTTTTTTAAAGCGTTTCCTACTCTCTGAGCGCAAAGAAAAACACGTTCAGGAGTGCGCGTGCGAAGGCTTTTTTGATTGGTAGATCCCCAGTGAAGGTCATTCGTTCTCACATGTATACCGATCATTGGCCGTTCTCTTGGTCCCATTCTTGACTTCTCTTTGCTAAACTCCTGCATTAAATACCTTGATTTTTTGAACAAAAATTTGACGGCACAGCCAATCATGGCGTAAGGATACGTCCCCAGAACAGGAGGCATCTCAAGCTCTTTCGCACGCTTTTTCAACTCGCGATTTCCCCATAAGCTTTCAGCAAAGTACCAGATGGCGTTCAGTTTGACGACTTGATGGTCGAATAAACTTCCTGGCTCCATTTCTTTGATCATATTCTTGATATTTGCTTCGTTACGTATCTTATATCTATCGTATCCACCGGGTTTGTAAGTCCCCCAGTAATGACTCCTGATACTCAGGCCTTCAAACTTCGATTCATCGTACGTCCAGTCGATTTGATTTGGCAGCAAGAATGTTTCAAACTTTTCTGGTCCACCCCAGTGTATCATAAAAACCCTTTCTAGTAAAATGGACAGGTAGAAGGTAGAGATTAGACCGACCATACGATTGCCGTACCCGCCGCAACCGCCGTCGTGGCCTGGGCAGTAGAATACGAGGAATCGACGATTCTCATTGGTTGATTTTAAGCCGTCAGCGTGGAATTTCTTATACCATTCGATCCATTTGCCGTCACACTTGTAGGAGTTGTTTGCAGTATGAAACTGGTTGCCTTGGAAAAGATATTTCGTCTCTGGAGAAGCAAATCACCATAACTGATATTGTTATTGTTATAAATTGTAGTTATTGTCATTGTAGTTATTGTTGTTGCTGACTTTTATCGTTCTTGTCGTGCTGTTATTGTTGTTATTTCTGTCGCTTGTTTTTGATATAATTATATAGTAATCGTAGTAATTGTTATTGTTGTTGTTTTGCTGTTATCGTTGAAGGTGTTGTTGTTTCTTTTTTAGTTATTATTGCTTTTTCCGTTTGTTGGTTTGAAATCATTTCCAAGAGAGCCAAGAGGCGATTTTTTCCCCCTTGCAGTACGTCGGAATGCAGCTCAATTTGGAGGGCATAACAATAAGTTTACGATTCTCATGAGATTGAAATCCTTGTGTATTGTCCTCCAAATTGAGCTGTTTTGATGTCACATGCAATGGGTCTATTGAAAAAGGAGCTAACAAGATGGGAGGTATGTATCGACTGTTCTGCCTTCCTGTACTCATTACCCTGGCACCCTTAACCAGCCCTCCTGTATTTATGCAATTTATATACTACCCATGCTCATTCACAAAAGGGCACCATGGGCACTTACAACAGCTGCATACAGCCTTGTTCATCATCCCTTGTATTTATAAAATATTCACCTTCACAGTTCCCTGAGCTATCTTAAAAAGCAACCGTGCCTTTGCATCGAGACGAGGACGACGATGACCTTGCAATGATAGAGACTTGTGAATAATTGTCCAAGGTATTAAAAAAAGCTCTATATCATTGAAGGGTCCACCGCCATTCTCGCTTCGATAGTGCACAGGCACGGTGGCCTTTCAAGATGGCGCAGGGAACTGGGGAATATTAGTATATTCTGTCCCTTACCATTGTTCACATAAAGCAGATGAGACACATACAGCCAGCCCTAACTAACGATCCCTGTACAATTAACAGATCTATGCGATCCAAGATGGCGGCCGTATTGTCGAAGAAGTCCACAACCTTGTTCCCAGGGCCCTCTCACGCAGAGGAGAGAAGACCCTGGCGTTGGCTGGTCACGTGACAAATCTGACACCCAGCATATTCGGGTATTTTGAAAATAACAAAGCAACAACCAATCAAAATTCAGGATCAAGTAAACTAACCAAAACCTTTATTTGACCAGCTAACGCCAGGGTCTTCTCTCCTCTGCGTGAGAACGAGGGAACGAGTTTGAACAGTCCATTAACTTTTAGGGTGCTCTACAATTCGTGTTCATTCCAGAGGCAGATCCACGAGTGGTTTCCTGGGTGCCGTAGAACCCCCCTTGGAGATCTCGAGAAGCCAATAATGTTCTTTACGCCAGTAGAATGAAATTGGAACCCCCCTTTTGTGAAGCCGATCTTACCAGCTTTTTCTGCCTGGCGACCATTTTGAAACCTCGTAACTACCTGGATGCGCCACTGCACTCATTCCCCTTTCCCCTGCTCAGCAAAGCCTTTTTATAATTACTGTACAATTTTCATAAGCACGCGAACTCTGTATCTGCGAGTTGCAAGCTAAAAATTGGGTTTTCGCTGCCGTCAATCAAACCTAATCAGTCGGTACCTAACATATTTTTGACGCATGTTTATGAAAAATGCAGTAACGAAAATTATTCACGCGTGATGGTCACTGGCCTGATTATCATAATCATCGTTAGATTATAAATTCAAATCTAAACAACAAAAAAATTAAAAAATACGAGCAAAACCTGGAACTTACAGGCCTCTAAATCCTTACTTACCCAAAAGTTGTTCATATAACTGTGGATTTGTGATAAATATCAGGATTACCAATGAAACTACTCCAGCGGCGACTAAAAAGACTTTGATGTTAGCACGAACCATTCCCAAAACGAAAATTCCCTTGTTTGTCTAGGGCCAGAACTTCATGTGAATCTTACCCTACAAGGAAAGAAAATTGCTTTACTTAATACCCAAGTTGTTATTATTTCAAATGAATAAATGAGTCTAGAAGTTTATTACGTATGTAGTATTGAAATATTTTGTTTACTTACCCGAACTGTACTTCGGCCATTTTGTTTTATAAAAATATCGTATTTTGTGATCATTTAACATTCAAATCTGTGTTAGATAAATATCTATCTATTATTTTTCAATATATAAGGTTTTTACGAATCTTACGCTCTTGTTTTCTCGTATTATTACAAAAAATAATCGTTTATCAAAAAGAGCAAGGTGCTTGAAGCGTAAGTTTGGTGTTTCATGCGTGATACTGTCACGCGTCACATAACAACATAACGGTTTGGTTTAAAGCATACAATTAACATATTACATGATCACGAGATCAGGCGTTACGTCGTAAATTCTTCTCCAACAAATTGGGCAAATTTAGATACAAGGTGAAACGCTAGCATGATGAATACAGTTCCCTGATCAGTCCAGGGTTTTTTCCGGCTTTCTTCTCTCCGCCAAATGATTCGATCTGTGAGTTAGCCCTGAGGTGTTCTTTAAGGCGGCGTTGCAAGAGTCCTGAAGCTAGCTGGGCCAGCATGGAATAATTTAAAATGAATTTCTCTCACATGTTTTTTCTCAGGAAATTATATATTTTTTGGACAAAAAAGGAATGTTTAAAAAAAATCTCATTGCGCATTTCATACTTTCAACCGATAAAATAAATTTTCCTGTCAAAGTTTCTTTAAGGATATGAAAACAATACCTCAATTTTTGAGTACCTCAATTATAGCCTGCGTCACATCCGACATTTTCTTCGAAGAAAATTCCGGATGTGTCGCAGGCTACTCAATTAAAACTTGCATATATTCGTCTCAGCTAGCTTTCCAACACGCACATCGTATGGAAAGTAGTGAGAATGGAAACTTAGTCATCAGCGATAGATGCGAATTGTTAGGTATGCTGGTCATAGCAAGGGGTTAATTATCTACGGTCTAGGGGCCGACTAACCTCTCCCTTAGGCTTCTGCCAAGCTTCCTGATCAGGCTGTAATTCCTCCCGGGGATAGCGGTGTCGGGGTAGAAATCTCTGGCATCTGCCATACGACGCTTCAGCATTCGGGTCTGGGAGTATGGTCTTCGTTTATTTTTAATAAATAACGAAACAATCCTCGGAAAGTTTCTAGCAGAGGAAACTTGCAGTAGTATGGCTGCATGCAAATGAGATGCAAATGAGACAACAAGCATTGTATCGACCCAATAGCCTCCCTTGTTGTCATGGCTGCATGCAAATGAGATGCAAATGAGACAACAAGCATTGTATCGACCCAATAGCCTCCCTTGTTGTCATGGCTGCATACAAATGAGATGCAAATGAGACAACAAGCATTGTATCGACCCAATAGCCTCCCTTGTTTTCATGGATGCATGCAAATGAGATGCAAATGAGACAACAAGCATTGTATCGACCCAATAGCCTCACTTGTTATCATGGATGCATGCAAATGAGATGCAAATGAGACAACAAGCATTGTATCGACCCAATAGCCTCACTTGTTGTCATGGATACATGCAATTGAGATGCAAATGAGACAACAAGCATTGTATCGACCCGATAGCCTCACTTGTATGATTCTTAAACAAAAGAATTTCTCATTGCGGGCTCAATTGAAATAACAGCTATTTGGGACCAGAGAAATTCATAGTGCTTGTGTGCTTTTTTAAAAGATGCCTGTTAGTAGTTTACTCAATTATATAATTAACTGTGGCTAATGATCCATCATCATGTGTCAATCATCATAACTGTCTAATAGTTCATCATCATCTGTCAATCATCTACTGTGACTAATGATCTATCATCATCTGTCAATCATCATACTGTGACTAATGATCCATCATCATGTGTCAATCATCATACTGTGACTAATGATCCATCATCATGTGTCAATCATCATAACTGTGACTAATAGTTCATCATCATCTGTCAATCATCATACTGTGACTAATGATCCATCATCATGTGTCAATCATCATAACTGTGACTAATGATCTATCATCATCTGTCAATCATCATACTGTGACTAATGATCCATCATCATCTGTCAATCATCTACTGTGACTAATGATCTATCATCATTTGTCAATCATCATTACTGTGACTAATGATCTCTTAAGTTATCGTTTCACACTGAAGGATTAAGCCAGTCTTCCAAGGTATTCATCAATATTTTTATTCTTCATATGAACTCATACATCTACATTCTAATTCGATCTAGAAAGAGCCTAAATGAAAATTGCTTTGTGCAATTCCAGTTACCTTACCAACTTGTGTAGCTTTTTATTGTTTTATTTTTTTGTAGTTAAACCTCTCTGAACATACATAGTCGGAATAAAAGGGGACAAATACTAACCATGGGCTACCTGTGTTATTTGTAAACAAAACCTATAATCTCTATAATCGGTACATTTCTAAAAGAAGTTACATTTGAAAAGAGATAAACTTCAAGAGCTTCCCGTATAACGGGTGTTAAATACTTAGGGTTTCAATAATATTAATACAATAAACTAAAAATGTATTGTAAGCAAATAAATCCCGAATAGTTAAGAAACTGTTTCACAGACAAGCAGACAATCTTCTTGAAAATAATCTCATCTCTGAATGCGCTGCCTCCATACGGATTAAAAACCAACCTTTTGAAAACCAAATCTGTTATATATTTTAATATTTATGAATGTATATTTATATACATTCTGAAATTGAAAAACCCTAATAAAAAGTCGTTTGAGAGTAACAAAAAGTCTTTTTAGGTTAGCTGTGACTTTTTGAAAACTAGTAAGCTCATCTATCATGAATGAATCCTAAATATCTAAAACTGTTGTATATACAATTTGAAGAATAAAATGAAACTTGTTGTTTGAGGTGCAGGACTGAAGCTGTTTTTGGTTATACTAAAGCGTATGGTATGATTGTGTCGTGTGTGACAATAACGACACGATTTTCAACAACTTCTTTCATAAGTTTAATTGAAGTCATGAGTCACTTACAGGTGTTGTTGGCAAACTTAAGCAAAAAGAAAAGAAAAACCGCTTGTTATTTATTTATTGGTCAAATAATCAAAGCTGTGCTTTCTTTATGAACTAAATTAAGCCGCAGGATAAGTCTTTAAGTTGTTATGAAAGGAGTTTAGTGACTTTGTTTTCAAACTTGTTTTAAATATAAAACACAAGGAACTAACTTCTCGAATGAAATTTGCTTTGCTTTTCGGTTTTATATATAAGTTTCGACATTTTGTTTAGCGCGCTTTGAGTTTTACAAAGGCTCTACGAAAGTTCTTTCGTGAACAAGCTTTTTTTGAATGAATTCTATCAGTTGTCGAGCAATATATGACTTCGTGTTAGTTCCACGCCGAAGCAAGTCATTATCGCTTCTGAAAGACAAAAAGCTGGGGTTCGGCTATTGTTTTCGTTAGCAGACCCTTGGACAATAAATAACATAATAGGCTCAACAAACAATGTATTAGAGTCGGGTTGTTCCAATGAGCTATTTAAGTGAGTCAGAGTTAACGTAGGTCACGTCTGAGACTTCTTGTCAAATCTTTTAGTTCTCGGCGTCTATCACATGAAAACACAACGTAGTTATTTTGCTAGATGTAAGCTGTTAGTTAACTCACCGAACTGACACATCAACACGTGTAAGACTGTTTATAATTATAAATGATAGTTTGAACAAAAAGCTCAGTGAAAACTAAATCAATTTGAGATAAAAAGCCAAAGCAATATCAAAAGAAAAGATAAAAATCTCAATAAACAGATCAGCTTTTCGAGATGAGTTTTTTTGGATGTTCAAAATTCAAAGTCCCGAGAATTGTGAAAAAGAACTTTTCTCAAGAACGCAGTAAAACAAGGAAACAATCTTTGTGTGGTTTTTCATCACTATTGTATTTAAAAAAAGAATATAAAAACTTAAATTATTCTAGCTTTAATTTAAAAAATACTTTATATCTTCTTAAGAAAACTGTAGTAAAAATACCATCTGAATTAAACTTAAAACATTTACTTGAAGCTTAAAGAGAAAACGTTGGTATAAACCTGTATGTGTAACTACACAACGAGGGCATTTTTATTTCGAAATTTTCAACCGTTTTAGGGAAGTTTTCTTTGTCTTCAAACAATATTGAGTCTCGCATTGGGCTCTAATTAGTAAAAACAAAAAAAGATTTGAAGTGATTTCCGATGTCGGGTATTTTTTATTGGTCCAAGGCACCGGATATTATAAGTTAGCTCTAACAACCACGCGACCAAGTTCGAAAAAGTTATAAACACTAAAATGTACTAAAGAACATATCTTTATAGTTCGCGATCTAGCACATAGGTGTGGACGCACCGACTAGACAACTACAAGGGCGGTTTTTTTTTGAAATGGTGTCTTTATAGACTTGAACGCTCGCATAGTCGGGAAAATAGGTGCAAGTGAGTAAGTCACAGCCCGGCGAAGACTTTGTTTACAGAGCACGCGCAAACTACGCTCTGTGTCAATATCAGGATCACGGCTTTGTTATGATAAGAAGCGGCACTGTAGTAGCACGCGTGCAACGCTACAGATTACTTACCCTGTACAAAAGAACGCAGCCGAGCGCAGACTAGGTAACTAACAAAGTGCGGGAAAAACGTCGTTCATTTCAGCTGTGGACCATCATTTAGTCAACATGACAAAAGCAGACGAAGTCATCACTTCTGAAACAACCGAACTTTGTAGAGTAGAATGCGAAGAGAAAGAAAAGGAACAAAATGAGAGTTCTAGATATCGCAAATGGGCTTTACTAGACAGGAGCAGAAGACTTAAAGCCAGCGCACGGGAGAGAAAACGAAGACATGTGCTAAACAACGCTCTAGAGCTGCTGAGAAAGAAAGTACCATGCGTAGATCAAAACCCACAGAAACTTTCCAAGATCGAGGTTTTAAGACTCGCCATCGACTACATAGCTATGCTAAGCTGTTATCTTAATAATTCACCGGCAGCTGGTTGCATGGGACAACCAGATATGGCGACAATAACAGGCTCACAAGCTGCTTCTATGTTTTTTGGCGATCAAGCGACGAGCTTTACTAGCGCAGCGAGTGGATTTTTTACGACCATACCCAAGACGGAACCCGGTACCAGTTCTGCTTTGGATGAGTGTACTAAAAAAGTAAGTTGACTTAAAACTGTAATAACTTGAGCAATACTCATTAAAGTTAATGATACGAAAACAAGTCTTTTTTCTTTATTGTTTATCTGATGGAAAAACAGAATGAATGTTAACAGCTGCTCATAGCTGAGCAGTTTTATCTTATAGTTAAAGCACGAGTCACTAAAACCAAAACAGTTGCTGTTACAGATGTTCAAGGCTTAACCAGACTTCTGCCTCAAAGTGTCAAAGCTCGCACGTGGGACACTTTGATTCTTAAAAAAAATCTAACATGTATTTTTCTCCCTGTTTCTTTTTACAGGTAGCTGAACACTATGGAATTCAAAGATCAGAGCTCGACGTTTATCTGAGGGGATACCAAGAACAATGCTGAAAATAAGATTTAAAAGAACCTATACTTTGAAAACAAGAATTAACTGAACTTCGAAGAGCTAATATTCGTATCAGTAGATGACCGATTTGTACTTTACTGTAAATATTTCGATTCTAAAGAAAGCGTAATTACTTTCGATGCAAGACTTATCAATTTCCTGCTATAAGGTATATATACAGAAAAAGGTGCATATAGAATGAATAATTTAAAAGAAAAATGTATTTATAATAACATGTAAGAACGATTAGATTTTGTTTATAAACGTTTTTTTTTTTACTTCGTATATAACTTTCATTCATCCCACATTGGGAAACAAACGCCTCGCGAAATAATAAGCATAGGTTGAGAAATGTCTGTAAAGACACCCAAAGATTAACTCGTTGTACAGTTAAATATTACAATATATATGAAAGAAATAAAACTATTGTGGATAATAATTTCAAAGCAGTGCTGTTTCTTTTTTCTGTTAAGCCTTACTTTCGGTTTGTTTTGCGAACGTTTGTCGTTATAACAATAGAGCTATACTCTTTTTTCAAATAATTTGTTCCTTTTTTGGTTGTCTACACTAATATAATATTAGTTCTGCTGCTCTAAGCTAGTCTCTATTATACAAGGTTTAAAACTTGTGGTTTTTAGATAAAGTACTCTATGCTGATAATTCGTCGATTATTCACCAAGAAGTAAAAAAGTTATTGAGTTAAGCGTCCAAAGGTTGTCAACGGTCAATCTTAAATTACTATCAATCAATATCTAGTGTTGTCATAATACGCAGCAAGAAATAAAGAAGAGAAGAAATAAAGAAATAGAATCTTTAGAAAACACTAAAACGTACGTTTTCATCCGCCTCGCATTTTAAAACAAGCTAAGAATCAAAATCAGTAATGCTAGATAAGATTAGTAGGGCTTGTCTGCCGTCGGACGAATTATAGCGTCTGTTCTTGCCAAACAGTGTCAATTACACCATGTGCAAGTCTAAATTCAATTAATTTATACACCAGAAAGATCAAAAAAGATTTGCAATCGACTCGAAAACTGGGTAATTTCTTGAGATTTAAGTGGTGGACATCCTAAGGCGAGATTTGTGAGCAAGAAAGCAATTTTTGAAAGCTTAAATACACTTTTCATCTTAAAGTTTGACAACAAAGGAAAAAACATGCTTGTGAGCCAGTGGTAAATAATTCGTGCGAACACGGCCGATTTTCGATTTTCAGTTATACCTCGAGTGTTTTACTCAAAAAACATGGCCTAAAATGCTGCAGATTAAGGTAAAATAATTTTAATTTGTTTTGATAGCCATTAGTCTTGTGAAGAGGGAAGTTTGGCTTTGTTTTTGGTAGAATGTCAACGGTTTTCTCGAGCACGTGGTCGAGTTTTGGCGGTCTTTCATAACACAATACATCGAGTTGTCATTCATCCTTAATAATAATTACTTCCATTACCTTGTTACTAAGCAACCGAGTCCAAAAATGCCGATTTTAGCCTTGCGTACACACAAACGTACCAGTGATAACAAAGCCATAGTTGTAAAAGCAGTTCTAAAGACAGTTTGGATCTATACACCCGCTAAATAAGAAGGGGAAAAAAAGAAGAGTCAAAAAGAAAGTAACATTGTATGTTGTTATATATTAGGCAATTAACAACTAATAATGTGTAGACCTGTACAGACTTGCCCTAATGAGATTCTATTGGTGAAAGGCTTGATACACGTGTCTAATGAATCTAGGCCCGAGTTGAACAAAAAGCTTCGACACTTCTAATCGAATAGGCACAAAGTAGTTTTCTTCTTCTTCTAAGATTTAGTTCTAACTAGAGAAATTAGTGAGGGTTCAAAAGAAAGATATTCTTGTGGTAAACTACGCAAAAAGATAGAAAAGTTAAATTGAAACTTAAAACACGAGCCGTTTTAAATGAAAATGTGGGAAGGTTTATAAGAATAAAGTTGAAGTGCATTGAATAGTTGTTTAATGAATAGAAAATGCAATAAACTGTTAATAAATCTCCCAGGTTTTTTGAAGAGGTTTTACTACAAAAAGAATGCATTAGAAAACTTCAGTCCTCGAATGGAAAGAAGGTAGGATACAATACAATAATAAAATGAAATATATTACAACTTTACCGAGAAAATAGAACAAAAAAGAAAAACTACAAAACATCGCTTTTTTGAAAATTTGGAAGGAAGTTTTTCGAACGCTTCGTTCTCGAAAACTTGCATATGAAAAAGCTTGGGCATTTTATAGAGTTTTTAGCAAGTGGTTCATATTTTAATAGAAGCCAAGGTTATGAAAAATAAACAATGTAAGAAATAATAGGTGAAGGTGTTAGCATAACCTGATGCATTTGAGTCTACTATATCAATTGTTCAAATACTTGGTAAAAATTGAATAATTATCGAATTTAAGAGCAGAGAAAAGGAAGCCAATTACGACAGTAAGTGCTCCATAAACATCTAACATCAGTTTGAATAAGTTAAAAACACCGCAGTTTTTATTCTAATAGTATAATCAAACAATCATCTGGAATAGAAATTCAAACGCGCGCGGAAAAAAATTACATCTAATTGAGCTAATCTGCGCAGTATAGTAGAGAAATCAGTTGAGCGTTGGTTGGTAAAAGTGGCCAAAAATCAATTTTTCAAAGAGTGGGTCAGGTTAGGCTTCCTGGAAAAGCAGTAACACCAGGGTATGGCTATGGCTGCTGGCACCCTTTCTTTTTAACTTTCCTTTTCCTGATTTTTCTTTCGAGTAAAGTTATTTTAAAAAAATCCAAGAAGTTACTATCCTGTTGTGCAGTACAATTTTGCGTGATGAAGATTTCGCAACCAAATATCTCGCCATGTCGAGTGGTTTCCGTCTTGGTTAATTAACCATACTATTAGTTAGGCTGCACGCAGGCTACAGTCAATGAAAGTCCCTAAACTAGGTTAATCTTATCCAATCAAAACACGCCATTGCGAAACTGGAAATTGAGCCACACGAATGACTCATACAGTCTTGCGACATCAGAGTCAAATTATATTAGGCTTTCACGTATTTCTAGCGGTCCCTTGCTCCCTCGACCTGCGGTTAATTAGCAGCATTAATTGCTTCTAGGCGTTTGTTTCTTACTCAAAAAAGTTAGTTGCTATTTTTAATGTTGCCACTCAAAATAGAACCGGATTGGAAATATTTTGCATGGTCTTACATTTTTATATTTTGACCATTTCTGCCAAGTGCATTTCATTATAGCTTCAATACCCAGCAAAAAGGCGCGAAAATAAGAGTCATTGAGCAACGTCTGTCAACTGTGATGAATGAAAATCGTACCACCGAACATCAATAAAATTCCTTACTAATTAGAATATCGAGGTATCTTCAAGTTTAGGCGGGAAACCATTATGAATTGAATACGCCACCCGTTTATGAGCATAAGTGATCAACGCGAGTCAGGGCTTCTGAGCAGGTAGCGTTGTCAACCCACGAGGAATTAAGATTCGGCGGGAAAGCCAATACAATGTTGAAATCGAGAAAAAAAAGCTTTGAACTTATTTTTTAAAAGGTTAGTTCTGAATTAAAAGTAGTTTATTTTGAAAGAGTATTTTAGGTTCTTATCCGTGTAGACTGATACTGGGGACCCTGGGATTAACATCATCAGGAGAGTGTATTTTGGTAGTTTGAACAAAAAGACGTCGATCCCATAAAGGGCAGGTATTTTTAACAGGACAAGAATGGATGGATTAGTGAATGGCTTACACCCGTGGGAAGTAGAATTAGGTTTTGTTTTAGATACAATATGCTTCAAAGCACCGTGAAAATTCGTCTTCTGAGTTAAACAAAACCATGGCCAACCTGAGAACAAGTGGAACTCAAAAATTTCCGAGTTTAGTTACTTTGTCTTCAAATGGATTTCTATATTTTCTAATTCAAAAATTTAAAGTTAAGACTTAAAAGGAAATGAAAAAATGAAGAAGATAAATATGAAGTTGTTTTTTAAAAGTTGAAAATGATGCTTGTGCTAGCGACAAAGCTGCACTACAGTGGCTTTTTAAGCATTCTTTCCAGGGCGCGCGCGTCAGCAACAATAACAGGGAAAGCAAGCTAAAATTTCTATAGATATTGTGCAAAATAATACAACCTACGAATGAAATTAAACTTAGCGCAGAAAAAAGAAAACAAATTCATCAACAACATTTATTAAGTTGATAATTCTTAACAAATCAACATATTCTTCAAGCCATGATGCGTTAGCTTCGATAGGATGGAAAGATCTCAGGTTTATGAGAGAGTTCCATAGATTCTCTTTTTTTATCATTCTTTTAATAAAAATGTTGATATTAGTTATAGTAACCCTAAGGGGAGGATATTCACAAGTATAATACTAGAAAAAAGTCTGCTATTTCTCTGCCTTTAGGAAAGACCAACTGGGGCAAATCAAAATCTAGTTATATGTTTCAAAATGAATGTAATCTTCTATCAGACACAATTAAGTCTTCTAAGTCTTATACGATATTTAAGAAAAATTTATCTTTCTAGTATGTAATAAGTAATGTGATAATTTTATAATATTTTTATATTGTATTATTATGTATGTAATTTTGAAATCACTTGTTTACAGTTTTATCTCAGCTTGTAATTTTATGTATTGTTTTCTTGGAGGTCCCTCATGAAAAGCACTTAAGGGTGATGAGGTCTCCTCCTTAAATAAAGTATTCATTCAATAAATAAATCAAGTATTCATTCACGGTTGAAATCGAACAGAGAGCAGGAAAAATAAAAAAAGTATGCCATTCCATTAGGCACTACTAGAAGGGCTTCCGGGATCACGCGCGTAAGAAGACTCTGATCGTAAGTTTTCAGCTGAAGTTCATGTCAAAAAATGGAGCCACCTGTTGTGAAAAGCCCACCTTGAAACAGCTGTTTGACTGATTGAAGCTCAATATTGGATTAAGAAAACTGACAAACAACTGTTTACCAGAATCGAATGAACTTTACTTTTTAACGATATATTTTTGAATACATTTTATAGGCTCTTTACTTAATCTCGAAAAGATTTTATAGATATGTATAGAAAAGCCTTGCAGTAATGATATTGGCATTTATCATTCTTTCCCCTACTTATTTTGCCTCTAGCTTTAATTACCGAGTCCTGACATGACCGAGTTCAAATAAAATCAGTTTACATCAGTCTTTTCCGTTTAAAGCGATAACATATCGATTAAACACTTTGTCTTTGATTTAAGACCAGACGCTCAGCTGCCCCTGTCATTCGTGTTTACACTGGTGCACGATTGACGTCATTATGACATAGAAGGACAGAATCGCATGCTGCTTGCCTCAAGCATGGATCGATCTTACCATTTCTCTTTTGTTTGTTAAAATAAAAACTGGAACAAACGATTGTGTATTCACTGAATTCAATTTAATATTAAACTCCTTAAGGCTTTTAGTCATAGAGATTAAAAACCATATTTGTTTTGAAACGTTTGAAAATTGAGTTTGAATAACTTTCCTTAAGTTTTGACATACAAATGGTAGACTGAATTGATGCAATGTGTACACTATGTACTGGAGTCCGCTGAAAAACATAACTAAAAACCTCAGTACGAATTTATATGATAAGGTAGACGGCTTGACAAGTAGGTCAGCTGCTGAGCAGCCGTTCAGTCGACTATCAGGCAGTGACTTGTGCCGTTTGTTGAGTTAATATGTTTCTCAAGCTGGAAGACTAAAGAGCATTCAATCAACCCCCATGATTCATTTTCAAATAGTTGCAAAATCGCTAACTCGTCTTACTCAGCCAAATAACTTAGTAAATGAAAGCGTTTTTTGCCGGTTTCGGCTGCTCAAAATAATTTCAAATTTGTCATAGTCAACCTCCTTACACATTTCCCAAACGCTGTTATACTCCGTGAAGCTTGGAGTTCATAAAACTCGCGCCAAAAACATTCTTAAATAGGCGGGGCTGGTTTGAAATAAAAACACTTCAGCGGCGACAAGTTGGTCTGAATTTGCGTACGGGTGTCATCTTGTAATGGCCACGAGTAATTCACTCTCGAAGTCATTTAGTGAAAGAAAGAAATATAGTTTGGCGGTAAACTGGTATTTTTACAACACACTAAAACCACAAGAAATAGAGAATAAGAGAAAAGTACATTACCCTGTTTTAATTTACAAATGACATAGAAAACAAAAGAGCTTTAAACGCTCCATATATTATGTGATGCTACTAAATGTCATCGATTTTTGGCGGTAAACTGGTAGTTTTACAACACACTAAGCCACAAGAAAGAGAACATGAGTAGAATACACTGCTGTTTTGTTGTTACGAATGACAATGAGAAGAAATGAGAAGATCTTAGTAAACATTTTATGATACTCACAGAACTATAAGTCATTGATTTTCGGCGGCAAACTGGTACTTCTACCACAAGAAATCAAGAACAAAACCATTTCTTACTACAGTTCTTTTAGTCAACATTTAAGTAAAAATTATTTTTTTTACAAGCGTGTAGAAATTTCAGTGTCGAATTCAGTGTCAGCGTTTCGAATGTCACGAAGACGAAATGTCACTTCTCTGATGTTCAGAGCAAGTACTAAAGTCAAAGATAATTTGTTTTTCTAAGTTATAAAAAATACGAAGCCATTCTGGTGTTTTTCCAAGATATTACTGATGCTAGTCAAAAGCGAAATTTGGCGGTAAATTGTTAAAGTTTTCTTGGCTCGGAAAACAAATGCCGCATAACAAACCACTCGTCACTCTCAGCTTTTTTCAAGAAAATTAACTCATATTATGGATGTTCATAAGTTTAAAGCAGAATCGATAATCTTTTTAAAGCGATGCAGTACGTCCCAAGCCACTGTTTTTTTTTTCATTAAGAATTTTTCGTATTAAAAAAGAGCACCTGAGATATCGTTAATTATAAATCAAATAACGTCGAAATCTCATGAGAATAATTCCTTAGCAAACAAATCGATCAACAGCTGTGTAATAAAGATCAATGAAGAATAGAATTATTCAACCGGCCACCAGTTTCTATCTCTGTTCATCACGTAAACCCGACAAAGGGGTTTTATCACATCTTTGCATGTGGGAGTGTCAGGACGGTACTGAGTTGATTGATACACTCGCTAAAGTACGGTGACCAACTGTGAGTCGATCTCTTGAAGCGGAATAACAATATTTAACTAACTTGCATCGACGAAGCGCAATGTGGCCAGCCAGGTGAAAACGTACTGTGCATGCTCCGTAATCCAGCGGGGGAAAATCCGCATGCCCGAAGGGTGCGTTTTTATTGGCCTTTCCGAGGCTGCGCGGAAAACTGGTAACGAGTATGGCGCGCGCGCTGAATCATGGGACTGTCTAAGGGAACGCCATCTATTCAATATGGCGAACAGATTAGCTTTCTTGAAAAACTAACCTGTAAAACGAAAAAGATAATTGTATCCCCTAAAAATTTTGATATCGTTTGCAACATAAACGCATTTATTGGATAATTTTTTGAATGGACAAGCAGATGTAACGCATTATATATGTCATGTTGTAGACCATGTTCATTGGCTAACCAACTGTGACGTAAACAGTATAAATCACCTGGTGCCAGCTGACATCACTGGTAGATGGAAATTCTTTTTGTCCATTCTCATTGGACAACGAAATAAGACGTCATAAGTATAGATCACATGATGCCAGCAGCTGCCGTCATTGGTGGTAAATGAAACTCTTTGTTGTCAAAGACGAGAGGTCGACGCGACGGTACTCCTGGCTTGGTCGGCTTACAAAGAGTCAAGGATGCATATTAAGTACATGATAGATGCTTATCTATTAATCATTGAAGGAAAGGTCTGAACACATTTAATGCATCAGCATACTTCTACGCACGGATTCTGTACGTTAAACCAAGACATTTCGATGCGAAGGTGGCTGGTTTTACCAAATAAGGCTTGCAAACGCTCTTTTGGTAGCAAAAAGATCGTGAAAAGAAGTGTGCGAACACATTAAATGCGGTAAGACTTTTGCGCTTTGCGCTGTGAAAAGCGCAAACAATTTGTACAAGTTTGCTCAAGTATCAAAGGAATTAAAACTCAAACATTTAGTGGGGGGTGGGGTGGAGGGACATGTGGGACAATAGCAGACACAGCTACCTCAACAATTGCGCAGTTCATAAAAGAGGTATATTATAAGATAGTGCGTGATTGCTCGAAAACTGTGCTTCATTAGTGAACAGAGCACAGATCCTGTGACCTTCTTTCTCTTTGCCTGAATAAATTCAATACCGAAATAAAATTAGCAGCTATATGATAAAACGAATAAAACTTTTTCGTGTTTTGTCAGTAATAATGCACTTAGGAAGCGCTATAAGCAATCAACAAGTGTGAGAAGCACTCGCCTATGGCTTACGTCACTTCCTACGTGCTTTATTAACGAACAGACCACCCTCGGCGAGAAAAACCTTTATAAGAATATAAAAAGGATATTTGTGTAAAAGTTTGAATATTCCCGTTCCAACGTTCATTGGCATACCCATAATTATGCACTCGCTGACTCCTGTAGAAAAAGTAATAATAATGATAATTATTTTATAATAATAATAATAATAATGATAATAATAATAATGATAATAATCGTGGTGATTGTGATAATGATGATGATGCTGATGATGACGACGACGATGGTGATGATGATGACAAGAGTCCTGAAAGACAGCTTACCAGCGATGCTTCCAGTAATTACCACCTTAATCAACAATTCGTTCAATACAAGTACTTTTCCACAGTCGTGGAAACTAGCCGAAGTTATTCCTTGTCCAAAATCTGAAGACTCAGATGATCCATCCAAAACGCGCCCAATATCTTTACTACCAATCATGTCTAAAGTCTGTGAAAGAGCCGCACACTCACAATTCACCGAGTTCTTAGAAGAAAACCAAATAATATCCCATCTTCAGAGTGGCAACAGAAAACACCATTCCACTGAAACTGCCCTCCTCTACTTTACAGATGAAATTTTAAAAAACATGGATGATAAAAAGGTGTCAATCATTGCACTACTAGACATGTCAAAAGCCTTTGATAGTATTCGACACGACATTCTCCTGTCAAAGCTTCAAAGTATGGGAACTTCTAACACTGCTATGGCATGGTTTGAGAGCTACTTGTCCCATCGGAAACAAGTGGTGAGGATAGACAATACTTTATCTGACGCTCGCTCTCTTATCTTTGGCGTACCTCAAGGGACAATTCTCTCACCAGTTCTGTTTACTCTATATGTCAATGAGCTTTTATCTATCCCAAAGCATTGTCAAGTAATGAGTTATGTTGACGATACGAAGCTTTTTCTTGCCTTATATACCCTCGAAAGAAATCGACAAAGCTATCCCTGCTCTAAATGAAGATCTGAAAGAAATTGCAAAGTGGTGCTGCATGAACTCGCTTCTCATCAACCCAGATAAGACAAAAATACTAACTATTGGTGTACCGCAGCTCACAAAAACTTTACCATCACTCAAAGCAACACTGTTAGGAAAAGAGATCGAAGCCGTTCCTGTCGCTAAAGACTTGGGAGTTATCATCGATAGTTGCCTAAGTTACAACGAACATACAACAAAAACTGTTTCAAACTGTTTTTTTAAACTAAATAGAATCAATAGAATTAAACACTTATTAGACAGAAAGACAATATTATTACTCATGAACTCATTTATATTTACTAAATTATTCTATTGCTCTACAATATGGAGTAATACCACTAGGGCAAATAAAGCCAAACTGCAACTGGTGCAAAATTACGCGGCAAGGATAGTCTTTGGCCTCAGGAAATATGATCACATATCCAAAGGGATTAAGTCTCTTAAGTGGCTTAATATAGAAGATAAGTTATTTTTCAATGATTGTGTAATGGTACATAAATGCCTTCACAATCAAACACCTAATTACCTCACTCAGAAGTTTATATATAGATCTCAAATCCACACTAGATCGACCAGATTCAATGGGGATCTGAATCTGCCCAAATGTAGACTAGCTACGGGCCAACGTTCTTTCGCGTTCCGCGGAGCTAAAATTTGGAACGGTCTCCAGAAAGACTTAAAATGTATAAATGACTCTAAAATTTTTGGAAAACGACTTTTTAATTATTTAGTTTCAATAAAGTAGTTTAATTTACATATTGATTATAATTGTATATACTTATATTTATATTCTTATATTTTATATTCTTATAATAGTATCATTTATATTAGTGTTATATTATATTTATCTATATTGTTGCTGAAAAGCCTTGTAAAAAGGAGCCTCAATAAATGTATGTATGTATGACGACAACGACGATGATGATGATAAGATGAACTTTGGCTCTTAAATGGCTTCCGAATTCAAGCAAGAGTCCTCCTCGGCTCGGGGGTAATGTTTCCCATATTTTTTGAAGTAACAATATTTCTCGAAGAGATAATATTTATATTATGATCATCCGGGTGGATGTAATCCTTAGAAGGACTGTTTGATGTGACTGACGTTTCGACAACCTGTGCGGAAGTCATCTTCAGATTATCTCTTCGAGAAATATTGTTACTTCAAAAAATATCCATTCACCTGGGTTCAGACCATTCATTGTAATAATGTTTCCCATTTTAGACCACGTGTCATTCCCTTGAGAATAAGATTCTTTGTTTGAGTGGTATCCATATTCATTTTTACCATAACTTTTCTTCCGCGATGATTGACTTAGAAACATTGTCGATAAGAGGCTAGACCTGCCTGTGCTTGTAAAAAGAACACGAACAGGATTTGGATGTTAAGCCTTACTTCAAGTCTCGTTGAAACGTTTTAGGAAATGAGTGCGGCCTGGGAACTACGCTTTTTTACACAACTTATTTTGCAAAGCCGTTGAACAAAAGATTGAGTTAAAATTTTTAAATTAAGTAACGAAAGCTAAACAAAACTTTAATTGAATCTTTAAACTGAAATGAATACTATTTTTGACTATAATTTAACCTCATAAACTTAGGAAACCTTTTTTAAAACTTTAGAATTGGTGAATTATAAGGAATTTTAAATTTTGCTCAGTTTAGTTAGAAATAACTCGCTAATTAACACTACAGATCTTCATCATTAACTGAACAAGTTTTGATTCACAAATTATCATAGACAACAAAACAAAAAGAAAGCATCAGTTTTTTAATAAAATTTACGAAAGCGTCAAAGACAAGACAAGATTTTATTGAGTTCTGTGGTTAGTGTTATTTAATGGATTAAGTCTGATCAGAAAAGGTCGTACTTCGGCGCCACGTTTCGTGTTAATCAAAAGACGCTTGGTAATTATGATAATTAGCCGAAGTTTATTGTGGCGGGAAAATCGTGGCAAGTTGACCACAGTGGAGATAAGCGTCTAGCACGTGTTAAATCCTTCAGGAAAGTAGCCCTCTTAAAGTGGATTTTGCGAGATCTAGGGAAGCTTGTCCTTGAATTGACGTTTAAATGGCTTCCCCACTTAACCAATCAAAAGGCCGGAACTGAATTTCAACCAATCAAAATTCTTGTACTGAACACAGCATGATTTGGTTGGATTCGCACTTAATTTATCCTGCTAAAAATAATCTCCTTTTAGTTTCAAAACAATGCCGAATGGAGATAATGATAACATACGATTAGGCGAACTTAACGTACTTTCTTATCGGATAAGTCGATCTTTTGAGTTTGATTTACTTTAATTCACGTAGGACGCTTCTTCTACTTCGTTTTAAACACACAAAAATATGACAATTTCTCGTAGAAGTTATCGATAAGTATTAAAACTTTTTACAACTGAAACTGGAAGCCTCGAAAAGCGTTCTCTACATGAGTAAGGATAACGTACTGATGTCATAAAGACAGTAGAAGAAAACAATGGAAAACAAAGAAACTCGTCCATATATATTAACAAGTGTTTTTTTAGATTAATTCAAAAGGAACGAAAGTGAAAAGCGTATCAAAACATTAAATTTTTAGTCACGCATTTAGGCATAGTCTTAATGATAGTCTTATATGGCTTAAATTTATCAAGTGATCTTTGAAAAAGAGGCAGTATAAATGAAAAATACAGCCACGAATTTTGAACGACTAGTTATAGAAAATAAGAACATATGTAATAGGTAAATTACGAGCCTTCGATGAAACGACTGAAGAAGAGTGCCATACAAGCCTTTCACAACTTCAAGTCGCGTAAAAAATGAGCCAACTCAACTAGAAACTGTGGACAGCTGTTTCGGCCTGTATTGGGCCTCGTCAGCACAGTGTATCTAGTGAGCTGGCAATCCCACAAAAAAGTAGTACCCATGTGCCCATCCCACATCCCACATGGCGCATTGCCTTATCTATCTAGTTATAGAAAAGTTAGATGAATTTGTACAATTATTTGAAATGTGTACTTTTGTACATGTTACTTTTCCATTATTTTGTCCTAGAGTGACTCTTATTAGCAAGACGTTTTCATTTTATGGCAGTGTGTGCGTATAGAATTACATGCTACCGACCAAACAGCCCCATTTTAAATCGGAATTACCTAGCGAAACTCAAATCATTGGGTGATACATACATGAAATAAGAAGGAATAGAATAATGAATAAATGAGGATTTAAAGAGGATTTAAAAGTGGCATTTCCACAGAGTGGCTCTCCATTCACTGAATTCTAATTGGGTTAGAAGTTGATTTTTGTGGACGGAGGAAACCCGACGAAAAACCCTCAAAGCACAAGAGAGAGCCAACAATCAAAAATCTCTCACAAACGACACCGAATCCTGGCAACGAACCCGGGTCGCCGTGATTAAGATGATCTGAATTACACATGAAGACTCGCCAATTCGCCCCAAGGCGCTAATCAATTTGTTCTGCGATAGTCAAAACAGCAAATCTTACGGCATTTTAACATGAGCTATTATAAAGCTTTTTGACTTCCAGGACAATCAGTACGTTAGACAACAGAATATTTCATGACAAGGTAACTGCAAATGTCTACCTCTCACAAAACCCATTAAGATTAGAGCGAATGATTCTGTAATAGTTTTCATCTAAAAAGTCCTTTTTTATACATTTTTCAATGATAAGATGCTTTTGTTAGCTTAAAGAAATGTGGCCTTCATTTTTGACACTTTATTTAAACTCAGGGAAGATCGAATTGGAGTGAAGCTTGTTGGGTGCTGCAGAGGGAGCAAAACCGGAGAAACCCGGGCAAAAACCCTCAAATCAAGGCAGGGACGTAACAAGACGTCTACTCATGTCATGTCAAGTACAGGAATCAAACCCGAGACGCCAGAGGCGAGAGAAGAGTGCATAGTAAATAGTATACATCACTCATTTCAGCTATGGATTATACACCTATTTCAAAAAACTACGGTCGCAGATCTGAATTGGGAGATCTTAGACGTAACCGGATTTTTGTGCTTTGATGTTTTCTGGCTGAGGCTGCGTTCAAGTATTATGGCAGGGGGGGGGGGGGGGGGCAGGTGAAATCGAGGGGGGATCGGGAAAAGTTTGGTTGGAAAAAAGGGGATGGGTAAATCAAAGTTTATGGAAGAAGCTACAACCCTTGCTTAGGGGGATCGTATCTTTTTGCATGACTTTAGGTGGGTGTGTTAAGAATTATTCTGCCATACATTATTTGACTGTGAATATATTACATTTTGCAGAGTGTTAATCAGTATCAGATTTCAGATTTTATATCTCCGACCGACAACATTGTTTGAAACAGGTACACATAAACAACCATTCTTACCGTCAATAGGGTCGGTTCTACCATGAAGAGCCGCCTCGAACAAGTGGTCAGCGGTTTTCTCAAACTGTAAGAAGCACAATTGTTTATCAAATTGTACGGATAACAAAAGTAATATCCAGCTATCTAGAAAGGAGGGGGTTCCATAAGTTCATCACTGGGAATTATTTTTAGCCAGTTCAAATTTGAAAAACAAAACGGGGGAGGGATAATCTGAGATTTCAGACCCGAGGTGAGGGGGGAGGGGAGGTGAGGAAGTTTGAACTCCCCAGGGTAACCTCCTGAGTAGGGTTCAAATGATAACAATCTTACCGAAGCCAACATGAGAACACTTTCTTTCATCTTGGCGAGACCAAAGCGCGTGATCCCAAGGATCTCACCCTGAACGACAAACGAAAAAGTAGAAAACGTTCAAATGTTTATGCAAGTTTAACGACGTTTTAATATAAATAAATTACCATGGCGGGAATCGAACCCACGAACCACGAATTGAATTCCGCCAAGGGCATTTGATATTTTTCTCGTATTCTCTCTATCTCATTACACGCACCGAACGCATAATTTATTAGTACTATACTAAATAAATTACCGTAAAAAAGACTGAAAGAATAGGATATTTTTACCTTAAATGCCATGAGCTCTGCGAGTAACATAACGTGACGCACATCAATACTCATACCATGGTTCTTCATCGTGTAGATGATCTCGTTCATGATCGTTTGTCTAAAACATTAAACCACCAAAGGCGATGTTAATTAGAAAATACATACGAGAAATTCTTTTTAAATATTTGAATATTGTTATATTGTATTATTATGTATGTAATTTTGAAATCACTTTTACATTTTTATCTTAGCTTGTAATTTTATGTATTGTTTTCTTGGAGGTCCCTCATGAAAAGCACTTAAGGGTGATGAGGTCTCCTCCTTAAATAAAGTATTCATTCATTCATTCATTCACTCACTCACTCACTCACTTACTTACTCACTCACTCACTCACTCACTCACTCACTCACTCACTCACTCACTCACTCACTCACTCACTCATTCATTCATTCATTCATACGAGACATAAATAGAGCTTTACTGAGGCAGAGCTGGTTTTGCAGTGTCTTTAATTTCTTAACTAAGAATTGTCAATGGTTTGAGATAAAATAGCCATATAATGCTTTCTCGTGGCACACCGGCTTGGAATACATCTCTCGTTGCCTGAAGTATATTATGTGTATACTACGAAATACAGGTGACATGGGATATTCCATGGTATATTCCATGGTATATCACTCAAAATCATCATATAGAGGTTTTGCATCATCACGTGAAGGCAGCCATGTTAGATGGCATGAACAATACAGTCGTTTTACGTTAGAAAGGATTCAATTCCCGAGAGTAAAGAGATTTTATTGTTCTGCCATCTAACCACAGGCAGCCCAAGCTATATTACGAGTGTGACCACGCGATGGTGCAAAATCTATACTCTTTTCTGTTTCAATAATACCCTTGCAAACAAGACAATTTTAGGAAGGGTACATTATGTCATTTCCGAGAATACCTTTCAGTTTCAACTTCCTTGTTCTATGTTTTGAACCCCACGACGATTTTCCAATAGACCTCTTGCATGTGATGTCAAAGCAGCTCAATTTGGAGGACAAAACAAAAGAATTTCAATCTCCTGAGAATTGGAATCTATTGTTTTTGTTCCCAGATTGAGCTGCATTCCGACGTACTCCAAGGGGTCTACTGAGTGTAACTAATTTATAGAATGAGAAACTGTTGCTTCACCTTGCAGCCTCTATTCCCAGTACCCTCTCTACTTCTATAGTATTGTTAGACGTACAGCCAGTACCTTTTACACCTGTAAGCAGAGAACAACAAAGTAAGTCAATAAAATATAGAGTTAGCTCTACCTCCTCTTTCTATCGTACCTCCCTGGGGACCGGGAGGGAGGGGGGAGGGGACTGGTGGGATTTAGGTTGGGGGCACGTAACAAATATGGCATTTAAGGAGGGTCTACCCAAAAAAATAATTGGGAAATTTAAATTTTATTTTAATATAGATATCTAGTTTTAATAAAGGCCAACGTAAAAAAATAGGTTGAAAAGAGGGCAACCAGCCCCCCATGCCGGGAACCCTGCTTGTATATGATTAGCCCTCTCGTGTCCATACGAACCCATGGTTGCTATGACACCCTGTAGGTCATCTCCTTCAACAAGAAGCTTGTAGCGTTCCTCGCCACTCCCGCTTTCATCGTCGATGTGGATTATCGCACGGTTGACATTTTTGTGACCCTGCGAAAAGAACGGTTTGATCATTAAAGAAATGATAGGACCTATTCATATCAGGAAATACTGTGAAGAAATGGTATCGAGAACTGGAATAAGAACCGTGACGAATGAATTCTTTTACTTATTGATAGGTTGAACGCATTCCCAAGAGAGTCAAAAGACAAAAACATGGCAGCCATTGTGGTGCCGTCAATGGATGCTAATGAGAAATATTTTAATTAAAGGCACCAACATGGCCGTGATGACGTAACTGCAATCGAAGAATAGAAGAATCAACAGTGTCTGGTTTTTTTGATCGTCCTTTTTCTATTACAGACCACATGTCATTCCCTTGAGAATAAGATTCTGTTTCAGTTGTATTTATATTCATGCGTCTTGTCTTATGCAACCGTTAGACGAAGAAATGATATTCTAGAGAATGACACGTGGTCTGAAATGGAAAACAAGCTAAAGGATCTATTGAAAAACTGTAAAAACAAAATAATCATATTCTAGAGAAGCCATAACAGGAGGGACTACAATAGAGTGGTTCTCCCCTGGGAAAATGAATTCTTTCTCATGTAATTGAGACTAGACCAGATTCAATTGTTCCAGCCTCCTGCCATGGCTGCCATCACGTGACGGTGCAAAGCCTCTATCGTTTAACTTTATACCTTGATTAGCACATTGGGTAGTTCTCCTCGCAGAAACTGCATCATGTAATGTAAAGAGCTTTTGCTGGTCTCAGTTGGGTGAACTGTTATTACGGCTTTGCTATGAATCTGCACGTTCTGAAAACACAGAGAAAAGGGTGAAAACGATGCTCTGCTATCAATCGATGGGTGTAAGGATCACTGTTTTCTAAAACTTTGAAAAAAACCTGTTTGGATTCATATGACTAATAACTGAATATATCTCTTTCATTTTACTAAAGCCATTCATGTATCTGTATATCATATTTAATGTTGTCATTTATAAGTGAATGATGGGGAGCTGGCTTGGAAAACTTTTGTTACTTCAGCTCCCCAGCACCTCATAATTATTTTTCTCACTATCTCTATTTTACAAATATAGAAAGAAAGAAAGATTGCCTCTCCACCCTTTTCCGAGTTAAATGTTCAGGATGCATTATGATCTAGCTTGGGTACAGACGACACAACAAAATACGCCATTACATCAAGCCTGGTTTTCACTTGAGACGGAATCAGAATCAGACACGAAAACATGTGTGAAAAAGCAAGTGTAAAACGCTCGTCATTAGCGCAAACAAAGCAAAAGAAAATCTTCCGATTCCACCGCGTATTTCAACTCCCACTCCATTTTTTCGATTTTTTCTTTATCATAATCTGCTTTCAACTGCAACTGCGATTGCATTTATGACTGCGACTACGACTGCGTCTGCGTCTGCGTCTGCGTCTGCGTCTGCGTCTGCGTCTGCGTCTGCGTCTGCGTCTGCGTCTGCGTCTGCGTCTGCGTCTGCGTCTGCGTCTGCGTCTGCATTTATCACTGCGACTGCGACTGCGACTGCAACTGCGTCTGCGACTGCATTTATGACTGCGACTGCATTTATGACTGCGACTGCATTTATGACTGCGACTGCATTTATGACTGCGACTGCATTTATGACTGCGACTGCATTTATGACGGCGACTGCATTTATGACAGCGACTGCGACTAAGAAACAAACAGGCTAGAGCTGGCTTTAGTGCAAAGTGATATAGTGGTTAAACTCACCTGCGGATTGATCTTTAATTTACGAGCTTCGCATAATGACGTGCGTATTGAGTAAGCATCAACCTCAAGCTGAAAAAATATCCATTACTTTATTATCCAAGGTGGCAATATTTTAGGAATAAATGTCAAATTAAGAAGCACAATTAACGATCGTATTATCTTCTCGATTTCTGACTAGTTACCAGTTTCTTGCACAACTTCAAAACGGCAATATCAGATCAAAAGAATAATATTGTTCTTCCAAAAAACAAACATTTTTTTTACTACAGAGGCCATCTTGCTGTTATGAAGTGTCCCTCACCAGTTTTCTTGCAAAACTCCGAAACGGCGAGTAAAAAAAAAAGATTATAGCACGTACCTTTAACAGTCTTATTCTTGGGACGGCAAGCTTAATTAACAGATAACAGCTGTCTGGTGTATACACCTCCTCTATGTATTCTGTTACCTGGCACAACAAATACAAAACAATGTCAACTAATGCAACACCTTTCACCATCAGGTCATGGGTTTTCGGACTCATCATTATTAGCAATTCCGAGGTTGAGGGAAAAACTGGGTCGAATTGGTATTGCGATGCATCGTGGGAATTTTTAGGAGACAAAATAGACGCCATCTTGGAAATTTGACTTGATCGAATTGGTATTGCAATGCATTGTGGGAATTTTTAGGGGACAAAATAGACGCCATCTTGGAAATTAGACTTGATCGAATTGGTATTGCAATGCATTGTGGGATTTTTAAGGGTCAAAATAGACGCCATCTTGGAAATTTGTCCCCCTATTACAGTCCCACAGTCCCAGCACTTTCCTCGACCTTGGAATGGCTTATATGCGAGTAGAGTTATATTCATATATAAATATATATACATTACAACATCACTTCCCGTAAGAGGGTATACCGAGTGAGGTTCGCTACACACACCCTACTAATACGACTACATTCACTAAATTCACAAAGAGCTATCTCAGAAAAGATCTATGGAGATTGATACATTCTGATCTAGCTTCGGTACAAACTACACCATAAAAGCATGGTGCGAAAGGAAGGTAGCAAGTTTTTAATTATTTAACGTTTTTCTACAAACCTCGCCCAGAAGAGTCCTCTCTATCCTGCCCTTGACAGCACGAGCTAATTCAGCGTCATTATCTTGCATCAACTGTGCTGATATGATGGGTGTGCTGATCTTACGTGAAGCGTTGATGATTTCTTTGATACGTGGTACACCAAGTGTGATGTCTTTAGGACGTCAGGTCAAGGAATACAAGACATGGAAATGAATACCATTAATTGTTATGGGAAGCCATGTAATGGTGGTGTTATGGCATGTCGTATAATTTTCGAATACCCTCCGAATACGGATACGTGTGGATGGTCGTATCCGCAAATTTTCGAATACACGAAACACGATTTTGCGCATGCTCAATAAAAAAAACTATCCATCAAAGGGACTTGGCACTAGCGTGCATCAGGGCGGATCATGAAATTTCCGGATACGTGTGGACAGTGAAAACGATTCGAAAACTCGAATACGCTGCGTGTGGACGCAAACATTTTCGCATCCGCAAAAAAAAAATAAATAAATGAAAACAAATCATTATAATTAATCCTTAGATTCTTTACAAGAATTCCCTCATATAACAGCAGACTTGCATGGGGAGGGGTAGGGGAGATATTGGAGTACCAAGGAGGTGGGGGAGGGGGGGGGTGCCTATGTTGGGTTCCTTCTTCCAAAATATCAGTCCTTATACCTATTGAACCCATCCAAATAGTGTAACTTAGATTTTCAGTTTTATACACACGACCAAAGGATACTCATAGATGCAACTCCAGCAAAATGAAAAGTCTTGAGGGTCATCTGTGTACCGGGCTCTCCGATACTCTGAGCGCAAATGGCCCCTACGGCTGTACCCGGCTCCATGCGGGCCCGGAGGTACTTATCCCGACACATGATCAAGAACATGCGCAGTTGAGACTCTGTTAATCTGGTCACGTAGTTTAGGACTGTTGGAAATGAAAATAGGAATAGGTTCACAGAATATAGTATGATATAGAGTACCTTGACGTATAATTGTCAATCGACACAGTCACGGTTGGGAGTTGACAAGATCTTTTTAAACAATATAGAATGTAGTGGTAGTGCGTGTGGAATGAACATCACGGAAGAGCCCCGCATGGGGAATGCTGGTTGTAATATATAAGTAAACGTAAACGCGTAAACAAACCGCGTTACACAGTCAAAATAGTACCTTTTGGATGTGGTGAAAAGCCGTCTTCTTCATCATCCTCATTTTCGTTCCTGAAATTGAATTGAATGTGAAAATATCGTTACCATGTGTATTTAAGATATTTATAAGTTCGAAACATGAACTGCCTACATGTCAAAGTCGATTCCATATTTTAGCTGCGTCTGATCGATCTTCTTTGCGATTCCATCCATGAAGGCTCTGTCGAAGATAAAAAAGGAATACTGGTCATTAAATGGTAAGATAAAAGGAATATCAGTAAAAAAAGAGCAAGAAAAGAAAAAAATCCTATGTATTGTGCATGCGCGACATTCTGTTAGGTATAGGCCTTATCTGAGTTCGATGAACAGGATGCATTGTGGTCTAGCTAGGGTACAAAACACACCAAATGAGAGATGATGAACAAAGGATCTTTGCACCCAAGCTGGACCACAATGCACCTTGTTTGCTATCTCAGCAAAGATCTATGGAAATTGATGCATTCTGGGGAAAAAGATAACTATACCCAAGCTAGACCACAATGCACCTTGTTTGCTATGTCAGAATCTCTCAAAATCTATGGATACTCACTTCACTTCGTTCTTGAAATCATCAGAACAGTCAACGAACTGCTCGCCATCTACTATCTTATTCACACGTTGACGAACTGACTGTGGGGGGAGGGGATTCTCAGTGCGCATCACGTGATTACACTGTGAACCAATCAAACTCCTGCATTAATATCGTTTTCGGTTAGTATTTAACTAATATATATTTAATAATTACATATTAGACAGAATATTTCATGGCCGCTTGGAGATACAAATTTTATCTTCTCGTCTTGAGAATATCTGAGATAACACCACAACACCTGAAGATAAGATCCGTATCTTCGCGAAGCCATGTAATATCTTCTATTCTTCGTTTGTATCTTGGTTGAATCTAACAGGAGAATTGTCGATTGATTTTTTGGTTATATCAATCAACACGGCTTCCGTGTCTTTTGTTATTTCACACTCTTGGGAATGATTGAAAACCAGTAATAGTAGTAAAAGTAAATAGTAGTCGTCAATACAGTTAGAGCGATTTCTAGTTCAGCTAAGATACAGGGCATAGCCACAGGTGGGGTTTCAAGGGGAACGCTTCGCTCTTCGGTAAAACCGATAACGATTTTCTTTTTGTTCCGTCAAAGCACCGGCATTTTGCTGCGGAGCTTATCCAAAGTAGTGGTTATATGAATGCCAAAATAAAGATTGCAAAGATCTACTGGGAAATATTTCACATCAAATCAATATGGAGACTCACCTGGATGTGATTCAAGACCCTTTGAAAGTCCAATGGCTTGTCTTTGCCCTCCATGTCAGTAGGGTCCAGTCCATCGCCGCCGTATTTGAACTGTACGATATCCCCGACGGAGTTACGGACGGTGTGGTCGTACTGTGAGCACAGGTCTTCTAGGGACTGCGGAGTTTTTGATTTTGAAATTTAAGAAATATTCATCAAAAGAGTTGAATAGAACCCTTGCACTGAGTCCCGAGATGAATTGTTCGTTTTTCTTATGCAAAGAAAAATCCATTGTTTTGTTCCCCAGAACAAATTCTCTCGGGACTCAAAGCAAGGGGTCTATTCAGGGGTAATACAGGTCTTCTAGGGACTGCGGTGTTTGGATTTCAAAAATAGGAAATCAATCTATTAAAGCAATTAAGGTTTAGCACGCATTTTTTATAGTTAAGAATAAAGCACGCACTCGACTTCTTCAGACTGCTTGGATGTAAGGAAATTAGAATCAAACATTTCAAACGAACTGCAGTTTACGTATAGTATTTGTATATATAGCGAAAATGCGTGTCTTCTACGACTTCAGCGAACAGCGGAGTTTGGAATCAAACAAATGCGATTTTTATCTTTCCTTTCGAGAAGCTTAGATCTTCAGAAGCCCGCAGTAAAGAACTTTACTATAGAACGTTTCCACTCACGTGAAGAGGCAGCCATATTGTAGTACCAAACGATAGAAACTTTCTGCACAGCTTTTGCATAAAAATAGAGTTTTTTCCTGGAGGATAGAAAATGTATTGTTGTGGTACACCAACATGGCCACTGTGACGTCGCGTGAGAACGCTCTATAGTTAACGTACCACTTATGGCCAGTAAGTCAAAAGATTTAGACTGACCTTTACTAGTCGTCTCTGCATGTAGCCTGTCTCGGCTGTTTTGACCGCGGTATCGACCAGACCTACAAAAACAACACCAAATGACCTCACTTAGAGTATTGGATAGTGAGGGGTAGTTTTAGCCAATAAGCATATCTCGCCGCCCAAGGAAGGCAGGAAAGTGCTGTAAAGGATTGTGGGAAGAATTTTGGGAGGACATTAAATTACTCGCCATCATGGCGCCCAAAAGTATGTCCCGCAATCCTTTGCGATGCGCAGCCACGTGGTCGTATTCGCTCAGGCAAATAATGACAGTACCTTCTCTCCCTCCCATTGTATGGAAAAAGAACTCGGTTGGCGTTAGACCAGAGAAAAAGCTGTTCTTGACGAATCCTTTGGCAGCGGGTATCTTAGCTGAAGAATAACAGAAAAACAGTTATTTATCTATAGGTGGCGTGTATCCCTTCACATGAGAACAAACGCTGTGGCCACCATGTTGGTTGATAAAGTAAGAGCGACCGAGGCCAAATCCTTTGTTCAAGTCATCCAACATGACGGCTATGACGTCAAATGCACACGCAAGGTCAAAAGATATGGCCGCCATCTTGGTTGACATGATAAAAGAGACCGAGGCCGAATCTTTTGTTCAAGTCATCCAACATGGCGGCTATGACATCATATGCACAAGGACATGAAATATGGCTGCCATGTTGGTTGATGTGGTAAAAGAGACCAAGGAAGTCATCCAACATGGCGGCTATGACGTCACCGATCAGTCCAAGAATAATAAATACATGATAACAATCAAAAACGTACAGTGTCGTTTAAAGTGTGGTAGGGAACGGTCCTCAAATCCGTCTGGGATTCTTTTGCCTGAGATAGCTTGTTGTCCTACACATGCGATCATCTGAGATATGTTGATGAAGGACCCTAAAACGAAGAAAAACAAGTCAGTTAGAAACAGAATTATTTAGATAAAAAGCCGCGTTTAAAAATGAAAACTAATTGACAGCTTTAGATGCCCTGATCTTTAAATCACAAAGGATCATATTCTGCTAGGCATCGAATATATTCTTACCTGATGTTCCGCAAAGGACCACATTCTAAGTGCTAATTTAATTAGGTATAACGCATACTCATATCTTTGGACTCTCAAAGGACCATATCCAATGGGGTGTCACATATCCCTACCTTTAGACCCACAAAGTGCCATGATTAATGGGGTGTTTGACTTGTGTAGTTCCCTCAAGCATGCTTTACCAGCGTGGTCCCTGATGACTGACAGCTCCTTTAGAATAACGGCCTGTCAAATAAACCAAATATACTAAAGTCATGACGTTGCTTGGGTTTATTAATGGATTCGTGGAAACTCGAAACTGATACTTGAATACTTGTCTGTAAAGCACTTGGAAAAAGTGATGTTAGTGTTGTTGCTGTTGTTTTGTGTTGGCATAGGATGTACGTGTTTTTGTTGTTGTTTGCTGTTGTTGTTTTTTGTTATTATTGACGTTTCCAGAGTTGCTGTAGGTGATGGCCGTGGTGGTGGTGTTGCTGTTATTGTAGATGTGTCTGTTGCTGTTGGGGTTAGTTAGTGGCGACGCCATGCATTATCACTTGTTGTGGTGCTGTGTCTATAAAACTGCCAAGGAGTTCCTTGCCATCGCTAACCTCTAGTGTTTCTTCTGCAGAGCAGCCTGGCTGTGTCTGCAGCTTGCCTTCTTTGAAATCTTGGATAAACTCATCACATTTGGAATACCTGACATGAGAAAGTAATATGATGATAAGGAGGAGGAGAAGGAGGAGGAGGACGACGACGATGAATAATGATACAGGCAAAAGATGGGTTGAGAAGCTCACTTTCAAGAGTTCTTGACGATGTGATCAAATAATGACGGTCTCTTTATGAAAAGTAAAAAGTAGAGGGCCCTTCTGCGAATCACGAACACGATGACTATGGCGATGATGACGATAAGCCATCAACACGTTAAAGTAAAAGTTATATTATTATCAGCAGCATTCACCATCATCATCATCATCAACATTGTCACCAGATGGAAGGTAAAAATAGCCAGTAACTGCGGCTAGTAACAACCCCCTGATCGCTTACCCTGTATCGAGAAGGTCCTCTTTTGCTTGTAGAAGACCTTGCCCAGGAGTGACATCACCAATTCCTATAGAAAACCCTCTGTTACCTGAAGAATCCAAACCCAATGATGACATTAATAACGAGTGGTACAAGAGATCGTAGCACAAAGTACAGCACTGAATTTCACAACTGCCTATGTCTCAATTTCAGAACGTTCTTCTGTCTCTTGTCGGAATTTTACCCCTAACAGGGCCTCGCTGTCAGTAATTCATTGGAGCAGTAAATTGTTAGACGGTAGTTTGTGGCTCTTGTGTCGCCGTTTAAAGGCCACGTTGCTTGTCAAAATTTAACAGGGCCTCACTGGTCACAATAAAGTAAAATAAGTACTCACTGAGAAAGAAAGGACAGATTCTTGCCAGTCTCCACATGGCATCTGCTGCATACTAAATGGAATACAATAGTCACTTAGTTAATTAACAGCGAGTACAAAAATAACGTGGTTTGGCGCAAAGTGATGCAAGATGACATTATGCAGGGTTTTAAACTTGAACAAGGAAATGAACCTGAATCAAGGGAAGTGTAGAGGTAGCGCACTCGCCTCTCGCCTTTGGGATCTGGCGAACTAGTTAACTTTTAAAATTAAACTTTGTCTACATGTAATGCAGAAACTGAATCTGATAGCCCAGAGGTGATGCATCGCCCTTGTTTCCCTAGTCTTAAGCACCGTGTATCAAACACTAACCTGGGGACCATAGTCTCTTAGTAACACATAGAATACACTATTCTTAGATCCTGATCCAAGAACAGCTTTGTCCAATGCACCACACAACAAGTCGCTGTTATGAATCACCACAACTAGAAGGTAACAATTATCGCTAGTTAATTTGGGAAGCATGGGTGGCGTGCAATGCTAATGCGCCCACCTCACCTATGCAACCCGGGTTGGAGTACGGCCAGGCTCGTATGTGAGTAGAGTACTGGCCCCTACCTCCATGGGAAGGTGCTGCGAGGAAGGGGTCCTTGTAACTTTGAATGGTCAGGTATAAATACATACATGAATCATTGTTACACAAGTCTTCGTTAATGTGTACTGTTTGCTCTTGGCTATCACGTTTATGCAGACCCAATACTAGTAAATAGTACCTCTACCTCCCTGTAGGGAAGGGGCACTTGTAACTGGTCAGGTATAAATACATACATGAATCTTTGTTACACAAGTCTTCATTAGATGTGTACTGTTTGCCTTTGGCTCTTAAGTTCATCTTGACATCAATCTTTTTGTTTGGTCTCAGAAGAACGTTGATGACCTGCTTACCAGTCCACAGACAACAAGGCTGAGGAAGACAAACAACAAGGCTGAAGGAAGACAAACAGCAACAATTTATTTGACAATTCGCGAAGTCCCTTACAAAGCTACTCATCCAACGATAAATAAATAAAGTCATACAGTAGAATCACAGCTACAAGCCCCGATTATGAGCCTTCCCCATCACAAGTCAATGTAGCCTCCAGGGTTGGTGCTGAGGTAACCACTTAAATTCAAGGACTATTCAAGGAGTATACAAGGACCCAAAAATGAATTTCCAAGGATTATGTTCAGCTAACTATGCCAAAGTTTTACACGGTGGTTGCAAAGAGATGCCTGCGGAGGAGTCTATAGTCAACGCTTACGCGAATATTCTTCCGGTCATGATACCTTTACAATAGCTGGTGGTGGTAAATCAAGGACCTTATCAATATCTCTGCCTGCTACCATGGCACTGCACAGCTGAGTGAAATGACTTCTATCTAAGAAGACATCCTTGTATGTCAAGAGATATGCCCCTGAGAAACAAAACACGATATTATAAACTAATTATGATTTTGAGACGACAATACCACCAAAATTTTGACGGCTAGTTGGGAGAAAATATATCCGGTATTGGGCGGAGTCGTGAAGCAACAAGCGTAAAAACTTGACGCGCGCGCGCGCGCTCAAGCTTTCCTTTTCGTCACACGTTAACCAATCAGAAACCTTAATTTTGAAACGACAATACCACGAATTATCGTCGTCTCAAAAGTCGCGATACTATCGTGTGATGAATTTATTTACGAGCTAGGAAAATAGTATAGAACTGAATCATTGCTCAATTGTCTCTGTAATAGTAAAGGGTTTGAACCCAGGTATGGTAGTTTGTCGTGAAGTGTGATCGTCCAGGTGAGTTTAGTCTTGAGAAAGACTGTTGTTGGTGGTGAATGGCGTTTCGACACCCTGAGCGGAAGTCATTTTCAGAGAAAGAAAGAAAAAGACCTCTGCTAGCAGGGTTACGCAACCAGTGCTCCCGATAAACATATGTATGCATGACCATTACCCTGACTGGCTAGGAAGACTCAGCAATGAATCCCTGTATCATGACGTAAAATATACCAGGAACGCATAGGTCACTTGAGTTGAGCGTTGCGTGCATAGAATATTGAATGAAGTGGTAGTGTGAGTGAGTGAAATTTGTCCCGAATTAGTGCGAAACGACCTGACACTTAAATAAAGTAATTTATTTGATTAATTTTATTTCACTTACCAGTTATGAAGTCTTGAATAGCCGCAATCAAGGGCTCTCCATTTCTTGGAGTGACGAGGTTATTCTTCACCTGAGAGTTGAATAATTCATAATATCGTTACATACATAAATGTACTTCTATCTAATCAGATTATGTTTAGACATCAAAATAGAGGGCACTAGCATTAAGGGTGGTATAGTACTCGCCTCTGGTGTCTCGGGTTTCATTGATTTGGCATCACATGTGAATGGTTTTTTGTCTCTCATTGATTCAGGGGGTTTTCTCATGGTACTCCGTTTCCTCATTCCGCAAAATCCAACCAGCTAAATTCCAATTTGTACTGTGAATTACTTGTGCCCTGATCAGGCCAGAAATTATTTCAGGGTATCAATAAAATATGAAGGTTAAAGGATTTTTTTTAAAAGGGCCCTCCCTTCTTCTAAAGATACCAGTCATTGTCACAGCTTGGGGACCATATTAAATCCATATGTAAAAAAGAGATACAACCTACCCCCATCAGAATCATGGCCTCTGCCTTGGCCTCCTCTGTCTGGGGCAAGTGGAGGTTCATTTCGTCTCCATCAAAGTCAGCATTATATGGAGTACAGACACATTCATTGAACCTGAATGTACGACTGGGACGAACAGTTGCCTGCATAAAAAGTAATGATGTGCAATTAAGGACTTGCTTGCAGACGTTCTTAGGGTTGTCACGTTGCAATGCATTGTTTCTCATGGGGAAAGACATGTTGTGTGACAAACCCAAGAACTTCTGCCTTGCAGGAAAAACAACGAGTAATAGCCCCTTTGCCAAAATGGCGGCTTAAAATTGAAATGCAAGAACTTTAGTTGAAAATTGACAAATTTACAGACAGTCACAATGTATGTCTATAAAGTTGTCCATTTTCAACTGAAGTGTTCTCGGCCGATACAACACCTGACATAATGAATATTTGTAGGGTTACTAAAGTAAAGGTGATCTTTCTGGTGCTGGTGTTAGTTTTAAGTTTAATCTTAACTCATTCGAATTTGCAGCAGTTATTTTGGTTCTGCCACTTACAAAATGAGCCATAATGCTGAGTTTGTGAAGTGAAGGCTGTCTGTTGAACAAGACCACATCTCCATCCATCAGGTGTCTTTCAATTATATCTCCACGCTGTAATTAAAATATGCAACAGTTACAGTGCAACTTCTATAACCAGGGCCAATTAGACAGCAATAACCAATCAAATCATAGAATAAAAACCATACATTCCCACTTTGGGTAGTTTAGCCAATCAGCAAGAACCAATCAAATTGTGGAATAAAAGCAATGCATTCCAACTTTGGGTAGGGGAGCGAATCAGAAATCAGCAGAAAACAATAGCCTTTCAAAATATTTTTAATCCCACGAGACTGTCCACTCGTTTACACGTTACATCAGTGTCAAATTACAGTTCTTGTGCAGTCTAGGTTTCTGATTGGTTCGACTAACCAAAGTTAGAATGCATTGTTTTCATTTAACAATTTAATTTGTTCTCTTGTCTAACTGTCTAAGTGGCTCCGGTTATAATATTCGCACTGTAAGTACCCATGCTGTAGGTAATTTAACTGTGGGAATATTCATTCTCTTACTTTCAGTTGCTTTGCAATCAACTTCCTGTTTCCATATTTAAGAAATCTGGTGACAAAATGAAAATGTTGTTGGATGATTTTTCTCTTGCCCGCTGTATCTCGGCATTGCTATTAACTGTGAATTTCACCTACTTTTTAATGTTTGTCTCACGTTGTTGTATAAAGTTTGCTCCAGGATGCTTGTCTGTCCCATTCAAAACAAGTTTTTTCATTAATTCCATATTTGACGTTGTAACCTGTTGATAGAAACCATTAGCAAAGATACTTCAGGGGCGTAGCCAGGATTTTTAAATCTGCCATTTTGTTTAGGCTACCATAGCACCGGACCAAAAAAAAGACCTGCAGTGCTTTTAATTTTGCACAACTTATCAATTCTAAAATGCTGCCATTTTGTTGCCACAAAGGGGGTGGGGGAGGGGGGGGGGGGGGAGGGGGGGAAACTTAAAATTACTGTATATATTCTATAAGTGCCACCATTTTGTGCCATAAAAGGGGGACTTTTGCCCCTCACCTATGCTCTTGATACTTTACTAAATTATTAACAAGAGATTAACAGGAATATTTTCAAAAGATGTAGGTGTTATACAATAGCTGAAGCTGAACAAGATTGTGCTTACATTAACTCAGGTTAACTCTATTGTACTTGTGTGTTTGTGTAAGCAACATATACTTACTCTCTCAGGGTATGTCAGGACCTTAGCAACAAGGACTGGAACAGCAACCTATAATGTACAAAAGGTTTAGAACTGATTGAGATTTGAAAATGAATATAACATTAAAGATTTGAATTGTGTTCCAAGTAAATTTTTCCTCAGAAAAGAATTCCGAGAAAAACTTGCTCCAGGAAATTTTTTCAAGAAACATTTGCTTTCAGAAACATAATACGCGTCTTTAATAACTATCCAAGATCTAAAAACACCTGAATGTAATGCAGAAATGTTTTGTTTCCTCGTAGCAATGTTTCACACATGGCCAAACTGGGAAACATTTAGAAATACCTATGCATGACATGTGCAGTAAAGATGTTTCCTCATTTAGTCAGGACTTTAGAACAAGGATTTGTTTTTGGGAACATTATCAAAATAATGTGATTATGATAAATAAATGATACAACGTTCCATTTTTTATGCTGGTTATACCTGGTCAATCCTAAGGTTTGGGTCGGGAGAAATCACAGTTCGTCCTGAATAGTCAACCCTCTTTCCAGACAGGTTGCCACGGAAACGACCTTGTTTGCCTTTTAACCTCTGGACAAAGCCTCTTGTCCCTTTCTTGGGCTGAATTGACAACAATATGACATTAAACGACACAAATAGATGCCTTTTTTTCTTTTATGACCATGAGTACCAGTATGAAAATCCTTGTTAGAATTCCTGGGCCTATACTCATTTGTAATGGTTTTTAATGGCCTTATAAAGGGGCAACAGGTGGGGGTAATTATAACTGAGTTTGTAATGAAGAGGAACCAGTTGCTTTTTATCTTATTTTGTCAGTCAAGCTCTCATAATGTGCCATTAAATATATGAACATGCATTACCAGAGGTTAGGCTTATGGGGGAGAATGATGGAGGGGGGAATGGTATTTAAGAGTAAGTTTTAGGACCTGACTTTAAAAACTTCATATTTTGTACCTGCATGTTCAGGGGTATACCAGACATTTCACTGTTGATGTACAGAGAACACTGAAGCTGAAGAAAATCCCAGTCTTCCTGCAGGAAACGAGAAATAAAATAAAAATGTATTAGTGATATAAACAGTTGTTGTTGCTATCGCTGTTAGGGTCGGGGATCAGAGAATGCCTAAGTAACTGAATAAAAGTATCCGTCTTAAACAGCCATTAATAATAGCTTGAATCATTCGGGAAATGTTCACTGGGGCATCAGGACTCTCCGGCAGATCATGTTTTTTTCTCCTGTTATTTCAAAACTAATGAAAACCCTGCTGTATGTTTGTCCATAGGTCTGTCCACCTTTCTGTCTGTCTGTCTGATTGTCTGTCTGTTAAGTCTGTCTGAATTTCTGTCTGTACTCAATCTGTGTCTGTCTGTCCATCAGTCTGCAGTCTCTCTGTCTGACAGCACCCACCATAATCATTTGCACTTTTGCACCAATGGCTCTGTGTTTGCGTATCACATCATTTAAGAATACGATTTCTGTCAGCTTCATTGTTATGTCATCTTCATTACTATGGGACAAAGAGGAAACAGAAAAATGTTACAAACAGAAAAAACTGAAAATAATTACATTTTCCCTATATCATTATAACATTGTAAAAATCACACTTGATTTAAAGCTAAATTACTCACAACCCTGTCTGCTTACCTTCCACTAGCGAGATCACTAACGACAGAAGGCCTGATACAAACAGGTGGGACTAGAACACGTGTGAGTATCAAATCTTGAGGGTGGCTAAACCCTGGACGGAGCATCAGAAGTGGAAAGTCCTATACAGGGTAATAAAATAAAGTTGTTAGCTACATGAATCTGAATGAACAAATGAATGAATGAGTGAATGAATGAATGAATGAATGGATGGATGAATGGATGAATGGATACATAGATGGATGGATGAATGAATGAATGAATGGATAAATGGGGTGAGATTGATGGATGAATGGATTGATGGATGGATGAATGGATGAATGGATACATAGATGGATGGATGAATGAATGAATGAATGGATAAATGGGGTGAGATTGATGGATGAATGGATTGATGTATAAATGAATGAATGGATGGATGAATGAATGAATGGATGGATTAATTAGTGGGTATATGGATAAATGAAAGTATGGATAAAAGAAAGTATGGATGAATAAATTATTGATTATAGATGGATGGGATTGGCAAAAGATGAGATGGATGAATGGATAGATGGTTAGAAAACAGGCAATATTGAACTCATAAGTAATCTTTATTTACTTTTTCTGGTATTTGCTTAAACAAATCAACCACCTTGAGGGGATTCATGACCTCCTAAAAACAAATAAATTAATGATTATTTGAACATAATGATTAATATTCCTATTGTAGGTCTGAAATATTCTTTTTGCAGGTGTCATTAATTTCATTTTTGGGGAATTCTCTGCAATTGTCAATTTCAATCTACGTTACAGCCAAACTCTCCTGTTGTACTTCAGAATCTGGTGTTGCTGAATGTATTTTCACCAGTATTGCATTCCATGGCTCAAGATTAGCGCAACTCTCAAGTGAAATTTTTTTGTTATAAATAGTTCTAATTGACTCCGTTGTCTCTCAGCATTTTCTATCGTCAATGTATCTCTTTATAGTTTATAGATAATAATACCATGATCACTACGGGTTCTTTTGTCTTCCAAGGGCTAACAAACCCGAATTTCCCGCATGCATAGAACATGAAGTAAATTTAGAAGACAACGCCTGGTCCCCCTCAGGGATAAACAACGCCTGGTTCCACTTCAGGGATAACTTACAACATATCCTATATTTATGATATTACTGCATGGTTTCCATGTGGGATGCGTTCTCAAATCTGCGCACACTCAGTCATAAAATAAATTGAAAATGACAACTTGTTTTTAGATTCTATTCATGTTTTATTCCACAAATATCCCCCAGTTATTTGGATAAATTTAATCACTAATTTCCCTCGTACCATGGTATTACTTATAATAATTCCCCTACCTGAGCCTTGTGGACCAAGTTGACTAAGTCTTTGTTGTACTCAAGTGCTGATTCAAATGAACTATGGAATGCAGTGATCTCAGGATCAAGTATTTTTTTAGTTGACTTGTATTTTTCATGCACAATTTTCATCAGCCCTGCTTTTCTCACAAAACCTTGAAAGAAAAATCACTGCTCTAGATTACAGTGCTTAAAAATATATGGTCTACATGGTTTGGGTATTATGCTTGCCATCCTAGGTCCAATGTTAAAATGCAAGGGGTGAAACCCCAGGGGGGTTGGGTACTCCCATATATGGACTATACAGGATGATCTGCTGAACAGGGAATGGTTTTTCAAGCTTCTTGTCATAAACAGGGTATGCAATTTCACTTCAAGTTCCAAGTTCTTCCTGCGTTTCCTGTCATATTCAGGGTTTCTACTTTTATATTGACCGAATCTGGTTATCATGGCTATTATGTCATGTCTCACCATTTAATGCCTCACAGTAAGGGCAGTGTGCAATTTTTTTGCACTTTTCAATAATTTTCTTTTTGATTGCTTTCTTGGTCAATGCACTAATAAATGGACGATTCAGGCTGTCAAGTATTTTTTTCTTCTCTGCTGGTGGTAACAGAACTCGACTACAGCTCTGTGTACAAAACAAAAGATTATCAGCATCATCATCATCATCAAACCATCATCAAAGTCATCATCACTATCACCATCATCATCACTATTATCACCATCATCATCACCACCATAAGATTACCATCATCATCATCATCACCATCCACATATCATCACACCACCACCATCACCATCATCATAAGTCATCATCATCACCATCATCATGAACATCATCATCATCCTCATCATCTTCCTCATCAGCACCATCACCATCCTCATCATCATCATCACCATCATCACCATCATCATAATCATCACGAGCGTCATCATCTTTATCCTCATCAATATTATCAACGCAATCATCACCAGCATCAACATTCTTTTCCTTCCTTTATTTGACTTTTGACCTTTATTTTCCTTGAACTCTTCCTTGGCCCTCCATAAGCATATCCACTGCATACAATGGGGGCATCAAGGGGAGAGGTTCAGGGGGTGCAAAGGGGATCCATGAGGTAGTAGAATGGCACTATCGGGGTGTATAAAACACATACCTTGCATATACATTGTAGAATAACAACTGTTGCTCTAAAATGACCAACATGAAAAACTGGTAGTTCCAGATCGATGTATCCATAATGGCCAACACAGTCTGCAAGTCCTTTACCACATGTGTCACAAGTCCTGTCTTTTGAACAAGTTCCCTGGTGAAAAAAACCCAACCCATATGTAGCCTAGCTAGAAATAATGAGGTTTTTCTCTTACTTGTGGCAAATGATCACAGCAAATTCAGGGCCGTAAAACTGTGTAGCAGTCTCAACATACAACTTATGAAACCACAATTATTGTTGATAGATTGTAATTTATGCTTATGTGATTAATGCTATAGTTCCCAGCATGCATTGCACTACGATATTGCCTCGCGCTTGTAGTTTTACAAGATGGCGGAATAAACAATAATAAACGCTACTAAATCTACCCAAATCAAAAACAATTACTAAAGAAATAGAAAATGCGGGGGTTGGCAGAACACGAGAGAAGGAGAAGCATGACGAAGGAGAAACATGACACATAGCGGAGTGCTACTGGACACTTCTCAAGTGTTCTGTTTATCCCCAAGTGCTTTATGACTGCACACAAGCAAGCTTTTTATTTCTTTTATAAAATACAAATTACAATAATAGACAGGAATGATGCAATGGAAAGTGTGCGCACGTGCAATGTGCTCTCATAAAGCACGCACTCCAAACCAATCAGAATGTGACATTCATAACAGTTATTTTATAAATATCATGAATGATTACAGTAAAGCAGTGGGAAGCTATTTCAGGCCCCCCCCCCCCCCCCCCTCCCACCAACACCACCCAGCATGCCCACAGACAGATCTTGAATCATACCATCTTTGCATCAAGAACTCCAAAAGGAACTGGCTTGCGAGAGTTGTCTTGGTTGTACAGGTTTTTACTGACACATTCCAATTGCGAGTACTGTTGCATTTGCTCAGACGAGAACATGCCAAAGTTAACATGGCTTCTGAAAAAATAAGTTAACAAAAAATGTTTAATCCCCTAGAGATAAAATTAAGCCTTAATACTACTTATGAAATCATCGAATAATGTCAGATAAACAACAAGTAAGGTTTAAAAAGAAATATAAAAACAGAGCTGTGAAAAACAATTTTAAAAAGCTAGCTAAAGAACTTGGTCGACAAATTTCGTTTCAAACTTTACTCACATCTTCTTAGTGACACCAGCCTCTCTAAACTGTTCCTTGACCATCCTGAAAGCTTTTTTCTTATTACAATTCCCAAAAAATATGATATTTTGATATTCTTAGGTTCATATAATTGACTCTATCATCTATGTGCATCTTTACGTTCACAGACGTTCGCCATTGCTTCCTCCACTAACACAGGAAACCCATAAAGTTCTTTTGATACTCTTGTTTTGGATTAATTCTCTAATACTTCTTAGCTGAAAATTAAATTTCATTACTGAATTTTAACACCGATAGCCAATTTAAAATATAAGAAAATTAATTTACATTAGAATAAAGTAAAATAAAAATAATTGATAAATATAGTATATTTTGGTATCCCTGTGGTTTACCCGTCATGCATCATTGCATTACCGCTTCAGAAAAGAAATGGCGGGTTTTGTTGTCTCGGTTTTTGTTTTGTTCTTAACAACCTGGATTTTCCAAGCGTACGCTTTCAAAATTCCTTATTCAGACCCCAGTACGTGTACCTCGAATCAATATTTCAGGTTTTCTTCGCTGGAATGTGTTGAATGTGGGTCAGGAAAAAAACGTAGCGACGATGGTTTGTCATGTGTGTGCATCCCTGGTTACAAGATTACAGAAGACAACGGTGGACCTGACTTGAATTGTGAATCCTGCTACGACAGTGGGAGTAATATTAACAAGACTACGTCTTTAGATGGGTGGTCTTGTGTATCGTGTCCTGTTGATGTCGGTTTTGACCCCAGTGATAATAAATGCTTCGATTGTTCGTCCGGTTCTGTGCCCATCGACAGACATTTAGACGGAAAGAAGCTTGGTCAAAGAGCTTGTATTACTTGCTTACAAGACACAAGTCCGGTGACAGACGGCGGTTCTTGCAGGCGTTGTCATTCAAGTTTCTTGCAAGCTAATGCATCTGGAAACGTCTGTGATTGTCCAAGCGATTCCTACCAGGTCACTGGAGGTGTATGTCTGTCCAAGTCAAAACTTGTCACTGAAAAAGGCAGTGAGTTGTACACGGTAACCTATGACAACGACAAAAAGATTTTGTCCTCATTTTTCAAGGAGAATTTCCAAGCTGCGCAGGTCCTCTGTAAAGACTATCAAAATTTTACTGCATGTCAACTTCTGGGAAATTTGTGCGTTTTGCTGGATTACACAAGAGATATTGCACAATCAAAAACCCAATCAGATGCCTGTAAAGTGTACATAGATATCTCAGCCAATAAGGAGAAAGTTAATGGGAACCCTGACTGGCCTATTAATATGCCGTGGTTATACTTTGTGGAAAGGGACCAAGATGCTGTGGATACCCTTGACAGGAGAGACATCAAAACTAGGTTTAAAGCAAATGACGGATTGCGTTTTACCCTTGCTATATTCACCTTAAATGGCAGTTTCATTGGGCTTGAGAATGACACCTCAAGACTCCAAATCTGTCAAGACAGGGAGACAAAGATGGATGCCGCAAGTAATTTTGCAACAACTTTCATCTCATCCTGCTCTGTTCCAGTCAGCAAACTTCTATCCATGCCGATGTATTTCTACGACATGTACATTCTCTTGGACGACAAAGAACTGTATGCCCTCCCTGTTCTTCTTCAGAATTACATATTTAAGAATGAACCTGTGAACACCAAAAGTGACCGAACCAACTGGCAGTTGACAAGGAGATTCTTCCTGGTAGAGAATCTTGTAGGACGGACATCAGCAAATGAGAAAGTTACTATGATTAGGTATGCAAAAGAAATTGAAGTCATTATACGCTTAAGATCATCTAATGGAGAAATCTATCCACCATACCTCAAAATTACATATGACTCTATCGATGTGTCAAATGCAGCTGAAGTTGCCAAGTCCAGTAAGTCTGTGTCATACAAAGTCACATATGAGATGAATGATTCTGAAATAAAGGATGATACGTTGGTAAGTATTTTATAATCTAACATTGACTGTTGTCTTGTGCTGATTGATTGGCTGAGAGCAAATGAATGAACATTTTGATTCCCATGGATGAAATTAACTGGTGAGCAAACACACTTTCTACAACCTTTTTCAAGAGATAGTAATAAAACTTCAATTTGTAACACACATGGTTACACATCGGTTACACATCGTGTCATTCAGTTCTTTACAAGTAAAAACAACTCTCGCTACAGCAGACACCCTCAGGGCTGTCACTTGTTGTCTGTAATAGCAAACAATAGTGAGAGCTAATATTACGGTCATTTCTTTGTCAGTATTCTTCGCAGGGGATTTTACTCTGGTCCCTAACAGTAAGGTGTTGTAATATCAGGGTTTCTGCAAGGCAAGACATGACTGTAGCTAAAAAATAATTACCAATAAAAACAATAATTTTGCTCTCCAGTACAGACACGTGTTAACTGCAAAAGGCAGGCCTATTCAGCACAAACATCTTCAAAATAAAAAACTTTATCTTTTCCACAGACTGCAATTGGATGTCTATCAGGATTGGGTGCCATACTTGCCCTCATCAAAGTTCTTGGTTGGCGGCGCCGTTATGGAACTGAGAATATAGACTGCCCTACCCTGTTAAAGTGGATTCTGTACTCATTTGGATCATTGTCTACTATGTACTTTTGGATAATTACGGGCCTCTCCATACAGTGGCTCATTTTCTTTAAACAACAAGATATTGTTTACCGATTCCTTCCGAATGAGAGTCAAGGAAGACTTTTCCGTGATTTGCTCATTGTTGCTTTTGTGTTCAAGTTAGTTGATGTGGTCCATTTGATAGTAGTACAGATATCTATTGATATATTCTTCGTTGATTGGGAAAGGCCAAGAGGTAGAATAACCCAGCCTAGCCAAGGGGGTGAAAATGCACCTGTGGATGCACCCATTAGCATCTGGAGGACATTATTTGTTGCAAATGAATGGAACGAGATTCAAACAATGAGAAAAATTAGCCCTGAACTTCAGATCTTTGCCACACTGTTTTTCCTCAAAGTAGCTGGCTTTGAGCACCTCACCACTACAGACCCCATAAGTCGTTTTAAAGTGGATCCTACGACTGAGTACATTGGAGAGTACAGCCCTATTCTTAGGTTTGCAGTCTTGACCATGGTGTATTTGTGCATAGAGTGTGTACAGTGGTTTTACTTTGCTTTTATTTATGAGAGGTTCGTTGGTGATGCTTTGGGAGACTTTGTAGACCTGTGCTCTATGGCAAATGTCAGCATTTTTATCATGGAGAACACCCTCTTTGGATACTACATCCATGGCCGATCGGTACATGGTCGTGCAGATACTAACATGAAGGAGATTAACGAGCAGATTAAGAGAGAAGAGGAGGACTTGTGTGGCAAGAGAGGGCTAGAGCCTAATTCAGATCACCAGACGTTTGAAGTAGGGTTACCTCATAAGTTTCGCCAGCAGTACAATCAGGTTGTGGAGCCACTACGGCACAGGGACCAGCAAGCACAGAGAAGAAACCTTCCATCATCTGCACCAGGTAATGTTATATATTCGTAAAGTAAGTAATATTTATAAATAGAACAAATTTTCTTCTGTTTCCTCCATCTCTGAGTTAGCCTTAGTCTGGCTTAGATCAGCCTAGAGGTTGTTTCAGGGTTCTCTGAGTTAATCTTGCCCTGGCTTAGTTCAGCCCACAGTTGTTTTAAGGTACTGACATATGAAAGTACTAACTTGCAATGCACGGGCCGGATATGACATGTCATAACACTGAAATGGCTTTCCATAGAAATGGTTATCGCATGAGTGGGAAAGATAAGTTACTGTCGTACAACACGTACACGGTACGACCTGCCGTAAAATTAAAACGCTTCTAATGTCTGCTAGTAATTTGTCCAATCATAACGCGTAGCTATTGCTACGCTAAGATAGTGTAGTTTTTGTATGACTGTAAAAAGTTCACGGCACAAACACGGTCGTGACACAGCATTCGGTACGCCAGACCAATCACATTGCACGAGAATGTTTACTCTCCATCCAATGAAATACCCGGAACACGGCATAAACACGGCGCGGACGCGCCACGCCAAGATCACGGCACTTTTAGACCAATGCATTGCATGTGAAAAAAATCAGCCAATTAAAATTCTAGAAAGTATCACGGTCACGGCACGGTCACAGTCATACGAAAACTGCTACTATACCACGACTACAGATTGCCGTGTGGTTTCCTACTCGTACAAAAACACTCTATTCAGAATGCTTGTGGGTTTTTTTCAGGTGCGACAGGTAGTCTTCCTATAGCAGTAGAGCGCAGTATTCAAGCTTACATGGCAATGAACAGATTTCTTTCTGGATTCATCGACCACTCTCTCCGTGATCTGGACTATCTGGTCTACGACAAGCTTCTCTTTGAAAGAATCTTCAACATAGAAGTCAGAGAACAGCAAGTCGATAAAGCCATCTTCTACAAGGATGACGGAAAGTCTTTCAATTCTGTGCTATTTTATGGTAACGAGTGGACGCTGATGTTGTTTGATTTGCTGTTCTTTGGCATTGTTGACTATATCTCTACGAACTATGTGTTAGCTGGGGTGCTGACTTACTTTATTAGTAAGATATTGGTCATTTTAAGGGACAGCTTTGGTAGGAAGAATCTCGCAAGAAAGACAATGGTAGATCAAAGATTCCTTATTTAATTCCGTTCTACATATACAACGATACCTTTCCACTCATACAATGTTGACTCGACTGCTTCTAAACCTTTCATTGTACATAAAAACATGTTTTATCATCATGCAAACTTTATAGAGCGTTATTACGATAATATAGAGTTTATTTAATTAATAGTGTATTTATCTATTTAATAATAATAAAAATAACAACAAGACTTATATGAGTTGGGATGGAGACATTTCACTCAAGCAAAACCAATTTAAGATTTACTTACCCCTTACTATAACTATCATGGTTTTTCTTACAACAACTTTTCTTCCATCTTTAACTTTATCAGACTTATTAATAGTTAATAATTTATTAACTTTTTATACAATACTTCATATGAGTTCAAAATTAACTATACCATGGCTTTAAATGGTTTCCAGACTGAACCGATCAAAGAGCGGGAAAAAGCACCATCCAATTACCACACGTTCTCATAGTATGTGGACGGCGTTTCCCGTTCAAAAAAACTTTATATTTATAATCTATAATCGGTTTATTCTGCTAAGATTTGTTAGTTTGGGTACCTTACAGTAGGCGTTTAATAAAACCATGCGTTTGTTTAAACTTGTGTCAATTATTTTGTAGTCCTCCTCAAATAAGTCCGCCGCCCTCTGCGTATCTTTACCCGACTGGCGCGCAACGTGGATCTTTCGCGCCCTTCGTCGCTCCTTCGCCTCCCCTTGGCCGCCCTCGAGAAAGACTCGCAAGAGAGGTCCACTTGCGGCACGTCATTTTGATCTGAAAACGTGACCTAATCGAGCAAGAGGCTTGTATTCCGTATGATATGATAATAAGAGAGAAATAAAAGAAAAATCGGATTAAAATGGGTTCGAATCCCAGCGAGGTCGGAAATTAATTTTTCCGAATTTAATTCCAAGGGCTTTCGCCCGGAATAACCTCGTTCCCAGGCACTACAACTTACCTATCAGTTCTATATCTTCAACTATTTCATTAGTGCTACGCGGTCCACATACTCTCATCTTGGTAATAACAAAATATTACTTGGATTACTTATTATTTGGATCAGAGTCTTAGGAAATACAAGAGGAAATGGTGCTGCCATCGTAATAAAGGTTGTGGCCGAGTCACCTTTCCAGAGAGACTGTAACCATCGTTCGAAAACCTTCTACCTTGGGGTTCCTGTATCGAGGAGGAACTGGGTACGAGTGTAGTGCATAGCAACAAAAAAAGTAAACTATCCGCCATTTTGTTTCGTCTTGTCGAAGTAAAAAGGTAATAAATATCCTCGATTTTTCATTCATAACGTCCCTTAAAAGAAAATTGCCGAATTCGGATGCATCTTTAGAGTTTTAACAATACTGTAGCTGTCAGGTAGAAGTAATTTGTTGGCATTTTGTTATCATACGATGTGAAAAAGTTTGTCAATCTTTCTTGACGTCGCTGATCAGAATCAAGTCTCAAGATGAGTAAATCTAGGCAAGAAAAATCACGAACTCCAGCACAAACTGCTCCTCCTCCTCCAGTTAGTAATGACATCGTACCAGGAAGATTCACAGACTCTGATTGGTAGGTATATGTACCTTGACTTGGTGCTGCTCAATCTGTAATAGTATTTTGAAAATATAAACTTGGGTATTATTATTATATTAATATTTTCATTTGTACGCTTCGTTCGTTTAGTGTATTTAATTTTTCATTGGTATTTTCATCTTCTAGCTGTGAAATGTTAAAAGCAATTTGTCATTTATTTAACAGTTCTTACTATTTATTTTTGACTCTAACCTTGTGTAAAAAAAGTTGGCAAGCTTATGATAAGTTCATTATTGCAATGATTATCATTTTACCTTGATCGACAGGCACCAGATGTTAGAGGCAGAAGATGGAGAAGACTTTATATACGATTTTGTACAAGAAGTTGTGGAGTCCACAATGACTGTGCTTCATGACCGGTATATTCAGAACCACACATTACCCTACTCTGTACAAGAAGCTAAACAGTTGCTACTGGATATTATTGAGGTATGCAAAAGTGCTTGTTGCCACAAACCTAATACTTATGAGTATTATGAGCACAAGCAAAAAAAGATCTTTAGCAATTTCTCTTGAGTGACCATAAAATAAATAAATAAATCATTTTTATTTATACACGGTAGGCATTAAAGCTAAGAGCTTGTGGGGCCATGTATCCAGCATACACTTACTACATTCAAATATTTTATATGCACAACTCTCAACTCACATGTTGATTTTTACGGAGGGAGGAAACCGGAGAACCCGGAGAAAAACCTTGTAGCATAGGAGAAAACAACACATCAAACAGTGACCTGTTGGACTCACAGCTGTGAAAGATGATGCGTTAGCCATGAACGCCACCCATGCTACCCGTGAAACAATGGCTCCAAGTGGGAAAGGTTGGACTTGAAAAAATACAATAAATGAATCAGCATACCAACTTGGAGCCATCATTTTATGGTTGTATCATTGTGTACAGGAATTTTCAGGGGAATTATATTATTCAAATTCAAATTTTGAGTAATCGGCTAGTAGTCGTACCCTACAATAACATAAATTAAACTATTATATTCATGTGCACATGCTGATGATACATTGTTTAAATATGACTAAAAATGAGACCACCCAACCGAATTTGCTTTGTGGTCTAGTGGTTAGGTTTAGGGTTAGGGTTGGGGTTGGCATTGTTACGTAATATTTCTTTGGTGCCGAAGGTACCGAGTTCCACTTGTGTGTTTGGAAACCTATGACATACTTTGTTAATCCATACACAACGATAGTGCCTGTTTGATGATCACTCATCATTTTATGATTACAAATATTTGTGAATTCTGCATTTCCTGTATTGCATAATCAAATCCATCCTTGACTTGCAACCATTCTCAAAATTCATTACATACTGACCATAATATTTCCTTTTGGTGGCTGCCTTTATATCTAATGTAGTAATGATATCCTATCAGTCCCCTTCTAATCATTTTAAATTTTTATTCAAAAGTGGCAATTCTTAGCTTGTGATGGTGGAGAAGAAAATCCAGCAGAAGATCCCACATGGTTAGAGGAAGATGGTTAGTACTAATGAAGATAATTTTTTAGGCAGACATACAATAGACATACAACATTAATTTTGTTTAAAGGCTACCAGTATAGTTGTTGTGGCAATGTTGTTGAATGTCCTTATTTCTAAGGATAGCTTATATTGATCTGAACCTGTTCTAAACTTGATATATTCTACCATTCACTAAAGATGTCAGTCTACCAAAAATACCAGTATTCAGGTATACTGTAATTACAGCAAAAGGGTTGGGATGAAGGGTGAACAAAAACCACACTGCATATATTTCTGCATACATTTACAGCACACAGGCTTTTGTATGTTAAATTTACCCATTTTGATGTGAAGCTGGCTAGTTTTACCAAATAATGAAAGTAAACACTTGTTTGACAGCAAAAAGTAGAAATATGTGAATGCATTAAATAAGGTCATGCTTTTGCACATTTTCTGCAAGAGGAGTGTTAGCAAAATAATTATGATCATGATACACTTTATCCCCACTCCGCACCTAAACATTTTAACAAGTCCATTAAAGGATCTTGGTTTCGAATCTCATTTAATATTCCTGTCATTCTATTTGTAGAGCCTTTAGCACCTGTAACTGACTCATGGGCACAAGGTTCAGTGCCAGTAGCGATAGAGAGATCAACCAGTGCTGCTAGTTCTACAGGCACTTCTGTTGCATCAGAAGCAAACAGTGAGGACTCTTGTATTGAGGAAGACAGACCAGGGTTAGTGTTATGATAGTCTTATGATTGACCCTTATATTTGGGAAGGATGGTTTGGGTAGCAGTGAGAGAGTGCTTGTTTTTCACCAAGCCAAACCAGGTTTAATTTTCAGAATGGGTGTCATATATTTTGAATTGCTCGATATTGGTTCTCCCTGTTTTGTCCCTCTACAAAAATCAACTTCAAAATTTACATGTAGCAAGGACCAAATAAAGTTAGCAAGGTTTCAATGACACCCTAAAAACCTACCACATTGAATTGTTCAGTGGAGTATTTTTTGATACTTACCAGAAGACCAAATAAAGGAGGATGTAATATAAAGGGAGCAAAAACTGTAGCAGCAACTCCTGTAGCTGGCTCCAAAGCAAAGCTGCAAACAGCAAATTGCTCAAACAGCCATCAAAGCAAAGATGAGCATGGTGCACATGATGTTGTGATACATGTCCACTGACCACCACTCTTTAACTGTTATCTTTGATTAATTGATATTCACATTTGCTTGATTGTTTCTCTTAGGGCTCCAGAGCCACCATTTCAAAATTCAAAGGTATCAGATACTCCAGTGTCCATTACTAGCCCTGTTCAGCCATCTGCTCAAGACACACCACAGATGGAAACCATCCAGCCTAGGCCACCCTCAAAGAAAGTATGGTTAATTTGTAATCTAAACTTTTCCACAAACAATCTTCAATTTTTTTAAAATCTTATGGAATTTGTTTGTGTTCACAGCAACCTGCCATGAAGCAAAAGAAGCGTACTGGTCCAATTAAGGCCCATAGAGGGAAATTGCCACCATTCTCTGGTGTAGATTTGACATCAGTAACTGATGTTCGAATTATGGAAGGCCATTTTAACCAGGGTGCACCAAAGCTGGATGAGAATGGAATGGCTCTTTTATCATCATCAACTTCAATACTTAAGGTATACATGGATGTTTTTGAATGTCACCAAGAATTTGTATCTTTTCTAATTATAGTGAAAGTTTTATTAAATTTAATGATATATGTTATAAATTAAATGTAAATTGTTAATATCCTGTATATTACATTCACATTAAATATATATATTCTTTCTTCATCTTTTTATCCTTCCATCTATCTTCCCTTCTAACAGCCATCACCATCACCCCCCTCCAATCCTCCCTTTTTCCCTTCCTCCTTATCTTTCTTCGGTCCTAAGATCCTTCCTTCCCAGTGGCGGATCCAGGGGGTGGAAGGGGTCCACGGAACCCCCCTTGAAGGTTTTATCTTTTAGGCAATAGAAATGTGTCTTATATAATATTGCTTAAAAGTATCCACAAAGATAATGTTGAACATGAAATGATAGATATTTGCTGTTATAATGTTTAATTTACCTTTAAGTTCCGTTACTAGATAGTAAATTAGGTGATTAGAGCCAATTGTTTTGTCAAACATCGAATAACCAAAAGAGAATTATACACAGTTTAAGTAGCCTGCATGCTGCCGGCCTTTAATTGACTGTTGAGTCCTATATGAGAGAAAAATTCGGCTGCACACAGCCTAAGTTTAAGAAATGGAATCCCTGTTTGAAATATCCTGGATCCACCACTGCTTCCTTCCTTTCCCAAAGTCACTGCCACATTTCTTATAAGCTTTCAAACACCCTTAAAAATAAACTACAAATAAAATAAACATTGACTTGACAATTCAACAGTCTTAATAAAATTCAATCCGTTATAAATCTTCTATATGAAAAAAGGTTTGATAAATGTTTGATCTTTAAATTTGAAATTTTAAAACAATGATTGAACTAAGCCATGCATTTTAAAATACTGAATATATATAAAATCCTTAAAGGCCAGCAGCTACTCATCTAGTATTAACAGCAGCTGGTATTATGATCAATATGGACATCATGGACATTTTACCAGCACTGCTAGCAGTCAGGTAGGGTATGCTTAGAGACTGTTCATTTTTTAACAGGGAGGAGAGAGGACCCATTAAAATGTTTGCTCAAGACGGGGGGCATACAGACAAAAACATGCAAGTCACACCACACTTTTGCAATGAACAGAATGAAAAACAAGAGTGAAGCAATCTGGTTTGTACGTCTTTGATGCTTGTTCATGAATGACTCAAATCAAGGCCTCCCTATTATATACACGTTTTTTTGTATACATACTTGTTGATATCATTAAATATGTCCATTATGGTGAAAATACTGGGATTATTTTTCATATTTTGTTTAAAATGTGATGACCAAGCATGTCAGTCCAAAAATCCAAGTTTAAAGTGAAGACTGTTTTATGCAACCCTGGAGAGGGAGGCAAATTTCTTGTACATGTGTTACCATGCAAATCCCACTCACCTCCCTCCCTGGTAAATAATGAATAATGGTCCCTTAAATGATTCTTAGTATATCATAGTAAAGAAGTCTAAAAACCTAATAAAACTCAGGATTGTCAAAAAAGAAATCAAACCATTGCGAAGAACTTAAAAGTAGATTTTTTCAGCCAAGCTCGTATACTTTTTTTTAATTCTAAATTTTAAAATTATAGTCCTAAATTCTTGACAAAATAGTGTAACATTTTCACATCCAAATTGTTTTTTTTGTACAATACCTGGCTGTGTATAAACCTTGCATAATGCATAAACGATAAATTGTCTTCCCATCCAGCACCCGGCAACATTCCATTGGTATACTAGCTGTGGTTGTAATGGATATTTCTTTGGTTATTAATGTGAGGGGGATCTCAATGGAATTGAGCACTAAAACTGTAGATATGTTTACTTACAGACCCAATATGGGCGTCCACCTGGCAATAAAGACGTAGCGTATGACGAGAGAGGTAATGTTAGAGCCGTCATTAGGATCAACCCAGAAAAACTACCATCCCACAGGTAGGTATTTAAAAACCTCTAGCAAACTACATTGGTTTTTCATCCTTAGGGTCGTTGTAAGCCTTGATTGACGGAAGGAAAACTGACTGACTGCTCTATTTTATTGAAATGTTCTTTCTGGATTGTAGAAGCGTTATAATTGTTGAAATCGGAGCCCGTGTACTATCCTAACGATAGAATAAATGTTTTTATAAATGTGAATGTGATGGAATATACCTCTTCGGCTCTGGAGTGCTGGAGCGTAATGTTGTCCCATTTCAGACCACATGTGTGAAAAAGAAACAGAGAATAATATTCTTTGTTTGAGTTGTATCCACATTCATGTGTCTTCTCATGTGCAACCGAGCGCAAACCTTAAACAAAGAAATGATACTCTAGGGAATGAACGGTTGTCTGAAATGGGAAAACTTAACGTCAGAGCCGATGAGGTCTATTGACAACATCCGTTAACCATTCATAGCACGCGTGGTTACTATTGTCCAATCAGATTGCTCAGGCATGACACTATCACGGCACGGTAATTTTGTGCCATAAGTTTCTTCGGTTGTCATGGTAATCAAACTGATAGCAAGAAAATAAAACTCGCTCCGTCTTTTTTTAGGGTACGCACAAAATTCACAGTGGTTGACCAAGAGACTGAAGCCCTACAGTTGCGCAGCAAGAGGAAGACGGTAAAATACACGGCAGCCAAAAAAGACACGACGAAGGGTATGAAGACTTGTAAAGGTACTGGAGGAGGTCTTGAGGCTGGCATCACTGTCGGTACTAATGAAGGGATAATATACACCCAGAGTGCAGCAATAACACCACTACCCCCACCTCTGGTAAGTACTATACATATCAGCGCAGCTGAGGTCCCTTATGTTATTCACACATATACAGCTTGCTATTGCATTAGCCAATCAAATTTCACTATTCCCATCGGTGTATCGAGATTCTCACCATTTAATAAGTAAATGACAAGGAAGTAGTTTCAGGATTATACTAAGTTCTGTCAGATGATTATATTTGACATTTTATTTATTTATTAGTGACTTCCATGCAGATTACATAAATATTTTTTTTAAATGGAACCCAAAAAACGGATACACGCAAACTACGCGAGGGGCAGAGCGAACGAACTCGTAGTCCCATCGAGGCCATCCCCACTAAAACAAAGCAAAATAATAACTAAGTAGGAGAAGACATTGGTTTGCTGGTTCGAGCCCTGCGGCCGCCACATGCGTTGTGTATATAGAATTGAGCGTTGTGTGTATAGAATATTCGAATAGTAAGGAGTGTGTATGGTGGATACACGGCCCCACGAGCTTCTAGCTTTAAAGCCTACCGTGTATAAATAAAAAGGATTTATTTACTTTGTTTATTTTATTTACTTTGATTGTGCTTCAGGTTGATTCCATGGATGTGAATGCTGGTGTAATCGTGCGGGAAGGAGATGTCATAAGAAGAGGTCCAGTTCAGGTAAGAACTGTTATGCAAACAGTTGTAGACTGTATAATTGCCAAAACTCACGGCACGGATGACCCATGCTCTAACACCTGACGGTGCTGTGATCCAGTACTGTGATTGGATGCGCATTTCTTTTGCGCGCTCTGATTGGTTCAATTTTCATACCGTGACCGTTCCGAAATCTGCTCTGCCATCATTAAGCAGTATTTGTATGAGTCGGTGGGACAGATACGACAAATTCATCGTAGCAGCACCGTTTTTACCACCCGTCGTAGTTTGACGAGGAAACTCATTTCAATGGTATGGAATGTTGTACCGTGTACGGACAATCTGTAGGTCAGTACCGTATTTTCCCACCCATACTGAGACGGCTCTAAAAATATAGAGTGGATGTATGTAAATGGTTTTACCTTCGGTATCCCACAAAGACAACAAGACATAGTGCGCATCCTACCACCCTTAAAGTATCTGTCTGTCCTTTCAACTAACTGTAATGCGTATTATTGTGTCTGCAGGCACCACGAAAGATCGACAGACGCACGTCCCCGGCCCAACTGAAACCCCTCGATACTACGTCATCAGCACGTGGTCTATCCGAACAAATCGCCAGGTCCTCTCCCATAGTAAGACCGTTGTACCTATCAGACCCAGTACCACCAATACTTCCCCAGCCACACAGTCAGTCTGCCTAAACTAGACGCTATCCCGAATGGGATAATAACCTATACTAAATTATAAGGAGCTGTTTTAAATATCAAGTACATGAAAATTGTAAAGGCAAAAGGAAAAGCAGTACTGCAAAAACAAAAAAACAAAAATAAATAAATAAACATCAATTTTTCATCAGTTGGGATAATTTTCCATTGTTTTTATTTCAATTGTACAACTTCGAGTTTATCTTATTTGTTCCTATGGAAGTCCTTCAGAATATATGTGTTTGATATTAAGTGGTGCGTGTTTTTGCTTCATTTGTTGAATATTGAGCAGAATTTATTAAATTCATATACCTACCTCAAGGTTGAATGAAAAATTTATATTTAGAAAAAAAACAAGTACGTACTCGTTAGTGAGAACCAATGAAACGAAAAGATTGTAAATATTAATCAGGCTGTAAATAAATGGCTGTGTTCTCTTGTATTTCGTGTATTTTCTTTTATTTATTTACTTTTTCTTTACACTTTCTTTCCGTTGCACCGTGTACACTTGCGTCGCAACGCCGTTGCGAGACAAGTTTGCATAGAAAATTGCTCCGTGTAATGCCTTTTAGTTTTCTTGCTTGCTTGTTTCTTTTTTCTTTCTTTTTTGTTTCTTCTTTTTTCTCTGTCTTTTAAGTTGTAGACCAAAAGTATTTGGCGTTTATTCAAAACCCGAGTATTTTATAAGAAGATGCGCACGAAAGAAGCTAGTGTTGCATTTCGATGCGGTAGCTTGTTAGCTTTGTTCAAGTAAAGGAATCATAATTTTCATGTGAGCACGATTTTTTTTATTTTTTTAATAGTACAACAATGCACTCATTCTCATCACTTTATCGCATTTTTAACACCTCTATGCTTCAAGTCATAGCAAAACTTATTTGACAAAAAAATACCAAATAAGGTAATGCACGAGATTTGCAAGGTCGTGGCATTTAAACCAATCATAGTACAGTATTCACGTGCATATCTTGATAACAGCATTTGATTGGACGAAATGGTGTGATTGACACAAAAATATCACGTGATCATCAGGACTTTTATAAACTTTGCCAACGGTTCAGATTCATTCTCAGAGTGAACTCATTGATAAAGTTGGTCATAACGTGTAATGGTAAGTTGAGCGTAAAACCCTTACTTTTTAAAACGTGTAAGACTTTTTCTGTGAATGATAAGCTTCAAAAGTAAAAATATACTACCAGAAATTTGTATTAATTCTACTCTAAATATTCTAAAAATTCAAAAGAATTGTAATGGTAGGTTTTCATAAACAAAATCGCCATTGAAGATCGTCACTATATTTCGATGTATCGAAAGCCGTTTTCCCGCACGTAGATTTTCGAAAAGAGTTTGCTTTAAATATTGGAAACTCCCTCCTTGTCAAAGGCAAGAAAGTTGGTTTTAAAAGCTATTCAAACGAACGTTTTAAAACAAATTTAAACCAAACTGCAATTTTGAGACTTGTAGTCTGACTTGGTAAAATAATTAACATCATTTGCCGTTCGTATAGTACTTATTTTGTCTGAAAGAAAAATACAAAACGTTTACATGAAAACGAATGTTAGTTCAAAATTATTACCGATTAGTTAGAATAAAACTTTCCCCGCATTTTCATAGCCACGTATTAACGCCCTTTATCTTCCTTTCCAGGTGTATTTAACATATGGCCCCAAGCAAGGCAAAGCAAGCTTCACGATGGTCTACCAAAAACGAGTAACTCGCCTTGCACATATGATTCTTGAGCAAGTTTTAAATTTTTTTCCAAACCCATTTCACTTGAATTCATGTTTTGTTTTTTACCGGACTTGCTCGGGGTATCAGTGCTTTGTCTATTATTGCTTTTTCGTTCCTTAATCGAATATGGAACACTAAAATATTTCATTGACGAGCAGTAATCATTTCTAAAACATTTTGTCCCTCAATTTTGGCTGTATATCTGATTATTGCAAGTCAAATTACTTAGGACTAGGAATAGGTTAGGATTAGCAGGGCTTTGAGTATACGAAGCCCTATTAAAGACATGTATAGGAGAAGCTACCACATGTAAAATGTAGGTGCGGTTTTAGCGTTTTTGACTGGCATTTGCCAGGGTCAATTGGCCAACTCTAGGTTAGTTTTTTTCAATAAGACAACGCTGGACATCACTGGAGACGACTTGGAGATGACCTGGATCAACAAATCTATTCAATACGTCTTGTTTGATTTAGAATGGAGGATTTGTTATTTGTTTTCCATGCAGTGCTGGTCGGTATTTTTCATCTCACACACCATCTTAATCTGCGCATAGGGTTTAGTTCGGTCTTTCGGTTCTAAGGTTAGCGCCGGCCATGTATTATGTGACACGAGTGAACTGCCACTTTTTCTCTCCACGATAGCGAGGGGGAAAGTGACTGGTTGCTTGGTTACTTGCAACATCAATAACTTTGGCACAGTCAAGGTTTGACCAAGACCTTGTTTTTGGGTTCCCTTTTGTCGGCTCTAGAGTCACGAACGGAAAAGGGCAGCGGAGCAGACAAGAGGAAGCTCGAAACTGGTCTTGGATTATGGGAAATCAAAAGTAAAGTTCTAATTCGGTACCTAAATTTAAGATTGGCAAACTTGTTTACTAGACGGTCGAAATTATCTAAAAATTGCCTTTGATTTGTGTTATCTTTTTGCATTTCTATTTTCACTTATTTATAATTCCTTCTTTCCTTTCATTCATTCTTTCTCTCTCTTCCTTCCTTCCTTTCCTTCTTTCTTCCTTTCTTCCTTTTCAATTATCCTTTATTTTTTTCTTTTCGGAGCAACAAACCTTGGCTACGCACGTGTCATTGAAATAACAATCCTCCAGAACTTTAAGTGACTAACCTCGTTCACCGAATGCCACGACAGTATCTTTTTACTTATGTTAATAGTCATTTTGATGTGATTTTTTCCTTCTGTTGTACGTCGTGGCATTCAACTTGCCTTTCAGTAGTCTACCAAGAACAACCAAACTTGGTTGCAAGCCCGCGATAGTTTTAACCAGTGGTAGCTTCTTAGCCTAGAATTTTTTAGAATATTTTATCTAGTTTATCATTTTTACTGTTTATGTTGATTATAATGTTGATTATTGTTGTCTTTTAATGTTTGAATCAATATCAAATATTGATACAAATATTAGTAATTGTTCACATTAAATGTGTTCAGTTCTCTCCCGTTGTTTTGTTAGCAAAATACGGGGCTCAAAAGATTGTTGTTCTCTTGAATAGCAATCGCAAAACATAGATTTTTTTCATATAAGGTTTAATTTTACATAGGTTTCTTTTTTTCGGCCCGGATTTCGACGCATAGGTTTCCGACTACAGGTTTTTAGGATTGTAGAATAGTACATAAGTTTTTTCTATATTCCTTTAGTACTAAGGATTGTTAGTTTATTGTTAGTGTGATTTATATGTTCAGTCGTGTGTGTTTGGTATTCTAGTGTGAGTAAGTGTGCAATTTGTTTTTTCCAACTGAATTCGACTACAAAGTTTCGATTTCATAGTTCATAAATATCTACAATAGTCAAGATTTTCCTGCCTTTATTATTAAATGTAATCAAGTAGGAATAATTAATTCATTTAATAAGTAAATATTCATAGTTAGGTTAGAACTGATAGAACACGGATTGTATAGGTTATTTTCAGTTTCATGACTGTAAAAAATAATTATATATGCTAATAAACTTATGGTTTCTTCAATAATCATAATAGATAGTTTATCTGGTTGTACGAATGGTGTGTACATGGTTGTGGGTTGTGGTTCTTGGATATTCCCGAGCCGGTGGTTGTAAGTACTGTATGGTAGGGTTTGTGACCCTATCTTTAATGAGCTGCTGACACAGCTCGCTTACTTCTGTTGAGATCTCGTGGAATATCCACACCCTTTTCTCGATTCAATTTCGGCTGTTTTTCGATCACTTGATCCTGCTTACTTTAAAGGTTATTTTTCTTTAGTTGTACATAAGTCCTACTTTCGACAACGTATTTTTTTCATGACTGTAAAAATAAGTATATATGCTAATAAACTTATTATGGTTTCTTCAATAATTATAATAGATAGTTTATCTGGTTGCCTTACGATTGGTGTGTACATGGTTGTGGGTTGTTTCTTGGATATTCCCGAGCCGGTGGTCGTAAGTACTGTATGGTAGGGTTTGTGACCCTATATTTAATGAGCTGCTGACACAGCTCGCTTACTTCTGTTGAGATCTCGTGGAATATCCACCCCCTCGTTTTCTCGATTCAATTTCGGCCATTTTTCGATCACTCATTCTTACTTATTAATTTATACAGGTTATTTCTAATCGCAATTATTTTCGAAAACGTATACTTACTGTTCAGTTTTGTTTCAGCATTATTAACTGTTTTTTCTCGTTTACTAACTTTTCTCTTTCAGGTTATCCATACTAACCATTATCTTTTCTCGCTGTAGATAACAAATTCCGCGTTTTCAAAAATGAATGTAAAAATCTCTTACCATAAAACAAAAAATAGTTTCTCAATTTGTAAACAACGTTGTCAATAAAGTTGTAGCAATTTTTGGTTAGTTAGGCTGTTGTATAGTTTAATGACGGACTTCTATTGTAAGAACATCGACCGCCTTTAATAAAATTAGCCGGCTTCATTCCGGCATTTGTCTTGCTTCCATTGGTCTACATTTTTGGGAGCCATTTCTTCTTCTGGTACTTAAGTTTACTAACTTTTGACTGCATTCTGTTTCAGGTATTTACTAAATTTATCTTAACTCGTTTCAGAAAAGACTCTATACCTTGAAGTAGCGACTACTTGGATGAGAGACTTTCAGGGCGGATTTCACGCGTCGTATATTGTTTCATAGTAAAACATGACGTTTCGACTGCGCAGCTATTGCAGTCTTTTCAGAATGAAGTTTATTTTATCGACTCTTTGCAGAAATTCTAAGTGTAGTTCAGGCAGTTGTATAACATAAATGATTTGGAAAACGATTAACGATGATCGTGATCCAATCTGAACAGAAACTTGTTGTCCGATTCCTTTCAAAATTGAACTCTACTACGATTTTCTGCGAGTTTTAATCAAGTACTAATTTTATATTTCTTTTCTTTCTTTCTTTTTACTATTGATTTTAGAATGTAGAGATGTTCATCCCGTTCTCATAGCTTAGAGGACCAACAGTTTTTACGAACCTAGAGTTCCAGCTGCCATAAGAGGAGCACTCCCAGCGGTAACCATAACAACGAAGTAAAATGATTAAAAAATTGAGTTTGCTTTGAATTCCAAACCTTATACAACTGCTCCATGTCAAGCTTTAAATGTCGTCTATTTTTCAGAATTTTCTAGCCCATGCAGACCAAGAATTTCCAGCTGCCATATAAAACGAGTTATCAGAGGATGCTTTCAAGATAGCGTGTGGTTGGAGGTGTTCTGATCCCTATAATGCTAAGAGTAATAGTTTATCATAACAATCTATCAGTAATATTTTAATCATTTTACAATTTTTCGACCGCGTTGCAGTGTTTGTTTATCAACAATAAACTAATTTTGCTTTCTTTCTTTTTGTTTAATTTGTCTACAGTTTATGACAGGTCGCATCATCAAAATCACGAGATTCACGAAGTCACACTTCAGCTGAAACTTTTGGCTCCTGGCTACAGAACTTTGTTTTTATTTTATTTTAATGCAACCAAAATGAAAACGAACTATTTCCAGCAAACCTAAAAAAAACAAAAAACACTGAAACTCTAAACGTTTTAAACTACAACTCTAAAACTACTCAAAATTTTCAACATTATTTCAAACAAGATAAACTTTAAACCTTAAACCTTAAAATTAAACAACTTGCTATTAAACTTTAAACAACTTATAAACAAACAAAACTTTAAACTTATAAAACCAAATTAATTACTATTAAACTTTAAACAACTTCTAAACAAACAAAACTTTAAACTTATAAAACCAAATACTAAACAGACTAAAAGTGTAAAATCTAAACTCAAAACTAAACTCGACCAATTAAAATGAAATAAATTTTTAAACCAAACTAACTAACGTAACCAAATTAACTTCAAAACTGAATTATAAAACATTAAACCTAAACCATGTGAAGACAAACACTAATCCTAAACCAATGAAATAAAAAATCCGGTTTGTTGCTCTTTCGTTGTATTTCGCAGGGTTATATCTGTTGAGGTCGTATAATCTGACGAGGGACGATATGGATGCTTGTTTATTACGTTTAGACATATTATATATCGTGTACTTAATTAAGAAAGAGGCCTCGAATATTTTGTAAAAACAAATGTTTAATTCAGTAATAAACAAATTCAGGCTTAAACAGTCTCGTCTCCATTTATCTATATTATTGTCGTTTAGAATAGTCTAGTTCTTTACAATTACACATTAAAGGTGATTTCAAATTGATTGAAATGGAGGTGGTGAACATGGTTAGGCTGCATACCAAGCCCCAAAAGCGTTATTGGCGATGTGAATTGCGATCACTAAACAGGGGAGATATAATAAACTCTCTACTCAAATTTTATGCCAAATTCAGGAATTGAACGCAACTACCTAGGAGGTGAGTATATTACCACTACGCTACCCTTGATTGCAAATAGGACAATTGAATTATCGCGTCATTAACTAAACCTACCAGAATCCCTTGCACACTTTTTTAGGCTCAGTTAATCGAGAAATTGTCTTACTATAAGCCTGAAGCGAGATAACGTTTTAACCCCGTCTCTAGACCATAATCCTTTTCACACTGATTTTGTTCTTTAATTATGACTATTGTTCCTGTATTCTCTAAGGAAGCAAAAATTTTAATATGAAAGAATTTTAAAACCTATTATGGTATAAAGTCGGGGGTAAAACGTCATCTCGCCTACAGGCTTTTTGTATGAGGCAATGCAAATTTAAATAAGAAAGGAAATTTGCAAAGCGTTTCGGTTGTGGCAGTAAAATGACGTCCTTTTGGGGGCTTTTTTAGTTAAGGGTTTAGAGTAACATTCGATGCCGCTCTAGGCTCTTGTCCTGAGAATCCACATCAAGTATGGTTAGATAAATCGCAATGACCATAATCAATCTTAGATTGAGCTGATTGACAGCAATTCTGATATTAAAGTAGAGATGGCGTCGGGGCGAGAAGGGGAACAATGTAAAGAAATATCGCAAGCGTACCCAGAACCCTTAGTCTTAGCGCGTACTCGACGTGCATGAGGTCTTTGGGTAAGAAATCGAGATCTCGTCGATGCAGCACATTCATGATTATAATTGTAATAAGTCACTTACTACCACTACCAGAACCTTTTGCGCATTTTCCGCTTTTGTTTAGTTAACAATTGTCTTGCTATTCTCATGAGGGAATACAATTTTGAATAGGGCAGCTTGCAAAGGGTCCTATCGCATGGAGGGCACGTCACTTTTGTCTCCTAAAACACACCTCAACTTAGTAGTGTACTAGAGCACACTTGACTCGCTGTCAAGAGGACTGGGTGCGATTCCCAGCTGAGTTTGGTGGAGTTACGAGACCTGAAACCCAGTCTACTGCGCAGAAATAGCGGCCATTTTCCATAGAAAGGAGAAAATGGTCAAGGATTGCTTCTTTTTTAGTAACGCTTGGAACGTGGGACGTGGGGGATTCGTGGCACCTGGAATGGAAAAGAAAAATATATAATCTAATTCTCAAGAGAATTACATGCGTGGTCTGCAAAATGATAATAATACATTGTCACGAAGGCAAAACATGGGTTTCAGTAATATTTACGATAATATTTACGATACAAGCAACTGTCCAAAACACGTTTACGAATTACAAAACTGTAATGTTAATGAATACTTACTAAAGACTTTTATATATCCCTATGTTCACACTTGTTTTATGTACTGTTTAATAAACGAGCAGGAGTGTTTTATCGGATATAAAACACGAGGCGTAGCCGAGTGGTTTTATACCCGATAAAACACGATCTGCGAGTTTATTGAACGGCTTAAAAAACTCGTGATGAATGTTATCATATTGTACTGAATTCTTTATGAAATGAACAAAGTTTGATAGAGAAAATCCAAGTTAAAGTTTATGCAAATGAAGACGAATCTTTATCAGATATAAAACCTCCTTCACGGTCATGATTTCTATTGTGTTTCCTTCATGAATTATTAATGAGTTTTTTAATCATATTTAGTAATTATTTTAACAGAAGACTGCACACATGATTGACACGAACAAATTGCCTTTGATCCTACCCTGAATAAGCAATAACCCCTGATCAATGGTGTACATTGTAATTAACTCACAGGCGATTGATTTTTGAATGGCGTGGAATATATAGAGATTCCGTAGCAACGAAACCATTTCAATTTAGAATTCGCTTAGAAAATAAAGATGGATTTTTCAGCCATTTTTGGACCAAAGCTAAAAATGTTTAGGAAATTGAACAAGAGTGCCGGGGTGTATGTTAGCGAATTAGAGAAAGGAAACCCGTTTTTTGTGTACCCACTTAAATAAAAACATGTAATTTTGATTACAAAATTATCGATTTAATAAACCTTTTTCTGTGAACATACACACATACATAACTCCTATTAAACCGTTTTTTTTTTTAAATACCAGAGAATAACAAATTTAAAAAAAATTAAGTGATATCTCTCGTTTTGCATGTAACCAGTTCTTTGAACAGCATTTCTTTGAATTGAGTCACATCCGCTCCAAGATTTTGTTATAATTCTTCAGTCACAATAGACAGCTAAACTTCACTTCGATAAAAGAATATTGATAAGACAACAAGCTTATAAATTCGTCTAGAAGTGAATTCCATGAGTCCAGTTTTCGTTAAACAAGACGAAATATTGAATTATTGTCAAGACATTAGCGAAGAACGACACCAGTAGGTCTTCTACTACATTCAGGAAAGCTAAAGTTCAGTTTTTATTTTGGAGGAGAACGAGTCGCAAGCGACAAAGAAAACACATTTTTGTTAGTAGTATACAAACACAAACGGCTACAAATCGTTTATGCTGCAAGACTTCAAGTTAAAAGATTTAAACATTCGATCGCTGGAAATGCTAGGAAAAGAAAAGCAATTGCAATAGTAAACAATTGATGGTTTATCAGAAAACGATTGTACTCCATGGAGATACTGATTTGATTTTTCATTTCGTTTGATCGTTTATTTTATTTGTGAAGATGGCAAAGCAACAAAAACAAGTGACATTTGCAGAAGAATTAGTCACTGATATGACTTCAAGAATCGATTCTCACCTAGTGTGCCCAAATTGCAAGAAGCGATTCGTGTCGCCATTACTTCTGCCATGTCTTCATTCCATCTGCAAATCTTGTTTAGATGATGAAAGAGTTCTTCCCAAAAACGGAAAGACAGCTCGCTGTCCAACATGTTTGGAGCCACTTGATCTACAAAGAGATTTTCCGGTGAATTTTGTACTGAATAATTTAGCTAACGAGGCTGCTTTAGAAACAGGTAGCCCACAAAACTTTGTACAATGCGACAGCTGTGACTCCAAGGATGAAAGAGTCACTATGCATTGTGACGATTGCTATTTATTTCTTTGTAACTTCTGCGCAATTGCGCATCGTCGAATGAGTGCCACGAGAACGCATCACATTACCTCGGTTCAAGAAATGCGAACCAAATCGAATAATTCTTCTTACGTTGTCTCTAGACCCTGCTTCTGTGCAATACACTTTAAGAAACAAATTCTCTACTTCTGTAAGACTTGTCAAGTAGCTGTGTGTCGTGAATGCGTCCTTGCTGGGCATCGAGAACACAAACTACAGCGACCAGAAGAAGCGTATAAAGAACTCAAGCTTAATATCACAAACATGACGGATAAGATCAAGAAAAAGCGCAAAAAAATGCAGAAGTCCGTCTCTTCGTTACAAGAGGCTATCACCAAGATAGAAAAGCATTCCAGTAAGATTCGAAGTGCGATCGAAGAGTACTTTGAAACACTTCTAATGGCAGTACGGCAGCGCATGAAAACACTATTAGCAGAACTAAAAGAAAGAGTCCACGGACAACTAAACAAGCTTCAGGACCAGAAATTAAAGTTAGAAGTTACTTTAAAAGTTGCACAAAACTGCTGCGCGTTTACAGAGAGGGCAGTGTCACGTGGTACAGATGTTGAGTTAATCAGTGTAAGTCACGTGATTGTAAAACGTCTGGCGGAGTTTAAAAAAGAGGAATGTCCTTCTCTTGTTATTCCTTGCGATCAAAACTTTTGCTTCGTAGCGGACGGAGTCGATGACTTGCTTGAAATAGTCAGTTCTTTAGGTGGGTTAGAAGATGCAAGTCTACCCACCGATCCAGCACTAAGTACCGTGACTGAGAATGCGTTACAGGTAACGGTAGGACAAGTGTCACGCTTTGGGGTCACGGCGTTCAATCAGAGAGGCCTTAGGCAGACTAATGGTGGAGACGTAGTATCTGCACGGCTTGATTTTTCAAATTCTTCCCATTTGAATGTCGATAACCTGGGGTTCAAGTATAATGTACATGATAGTAATGATGGTCAATATACTATCGCTTTCCTTATCAACAAGCCAGGTGCATACCACATGCATGTGTCAATCAATGGACACCCAGTACAAAGAAGCCCATTGGGTGTCACTGTGACCCCGAGTGACTGGATCGGTAGTGGGTGCATCCTCAGTGGTGAGAACTATGGTGGTTTCTCAAGTCCTCACTGTGTATTAACAGCTAACAATAACGACATTGTCGTTGCTGATTCACATCATCATCAGATCAAGATCCTTAGCTCTGATGGCGCGCTTATTAGAAATATTGGAACCCAAGGAACCCTGGAAAGACAGTTCAACTTCCCCTTCTGCGTCGCCTTGAATACACGAAAGAATTTGCTCTTCGTTTCCGACAGCCACAACAATAGAATCCAGGTTTTCGACTACTCGGGAAACTTTCGTAACAGTTTCGGAAGCTCCGGAACCGACGATGGCTTACTAAACCACCCTCATGGTATAGCTATAGATTCAAATGACACGATCTATGTCGCTGACTCCGGGAACGGTCGAGTGCAAATGTTTTCTCCGATGGGGGACCTACTGGGGAAATTGGAATCCAAGTATCTGAGTCGTCCATGGGGCGTGGCTTTAACTCAAAAAGGACAAATTGCGGTCACTGATTACAATTATCATAAAGTATTTGTGTTCAACAAAAATGGCTCTCTGAGCTACAATTTTGGTTCCCGTGGGAGTGGTGATGGGGAGCTTAATAACCCAGCAGGTATCGTCGTGGATGGGGAGGGGCAGTTCATCGTGGCGGATCGCAGTAACCACAGGGTGCAGATTTTTCAGCCTGATGGAACTTTTGTTACTTTGTTTGGAGGGAAGGGGACTGGTAATGGACTAATGAGATTCCCTGCTGGGGTCGCTGTGGACGACACTGGCCATCTTTACGTAGCAGACACACTGAATAACAGAATACAAGTGTTTTCTCTGACTGCGGTGTGAAAATAAACTAATGATATAGCACAGGGAGGAGTGGGTGGAGTTTCTATTTGATGTAGCAGACACACTGAAGTTACTATTTAGAGTTTTATTGGTTAGTTAGGATGTATAAGCAAGGGTTAGGGTTAGGGTTAGGGTTAGGGTTAGGGTTAGGGTTAGGGTTAGGGTTAGGGTTAGGGTTAGGGTTAGGGTTAGGGTTAGGGTTAGGGTTAGGGTTAGGGTTAGGGTTAGGGTTAGGGTTAGGGTTAGGGTTAGGGTTAGGGTTAGGGTTAGGGTTAGGGTTAGGGTTAGGGTTAGGGTTAGGGTTAGGGTTAGGGTTAGGGTTAGGGTTAGGGTTAGGGTCATTTTTCCAAAGTAGAAAGTTTTTTTTACATAAGGTTTAAATAAAGGAAAGTTTTTTACGACTCGGTAATCATTGTTATAATTTTGAAATCGTTTTATGATCGAATTTCTACGCTTTTAATTATTTAATACTTACGCACATTAATTTTAGTGCGCACCTTTTGCAAGTAGCTGATACTGCATAGATTTTGGGCAACTTATTACGAAACAGGTCTCATGTTTCATGATCTTTCATCACAGTCTTCAGTTTATAAAATGAGCGTATTAATAGTAAAATGAAATGTATCAGGTAACACACACGCTCGAGGCGCACATGATCCTGGAGCCAAAAGGCTCGGGCTGTAAGATAGAAAAACTTGCTGAGTATGTCATTCTGTGTGTTTTCACATTGACTGAATAGGGGTTAAGAATAAAAGTAAGGGGAGGAAAAAGAATGGAGAAGAATTCCTGCAGCGAGTGAAGGAAAATGGCATGAGAAAATGCATTATTTCTCAGTTTTTGCTGTTGTTGAAAATGAATATGTCACATGCAATGCAAAAGATAATTCCATTCTTATCTCATTTGTTCTATTCGTTCTACCCAGCTAACGCGATACGCCATTCCCTGAACAGACATCGAGTCACGTAGCTTGAGCTGTGTTCAAGCAATGCAATTGGCTGCATGATATGCGTGATTATTTCGGCTATTTAAGTTTCAAAGTCGTGGAATGGAATTTGAAAAGATTCACGAGCCTTACTTTAACTACTTGGGCGAGATAAATATGACCTGCTCTTTGAGGAATTGAATGGAGTCAATAATATAATCTGTCCTCGGAAATGAAACCCAGGATCAGTTTACGTAACGATCAACATTTAAAAGGTTTTTTTGGCCTGGGTGGTTTTAGTGCATTTACCAAAAAATCGATAAAAAAGGAAACTTAGAACTCTTCCGACACTTACAGTCTGAAAAATTAAAGAACCATTTCTCAGAGGGAGATTTAGACATGATTAGCTCAGCAATTTAATATTGGCGTGAGAGGAATAGGCGGAAGTTGTAAGATTGGGAAAAAAAAACTAAAAACACCTGCTGCTTTAGGTTGATACATAATGAGTACAACCTAATGTTTCTTTTACGAGTGTCTTATTCAAATATTAAGCTCTACCCTTAAGGGCGACCAGTTACGCGTACTTATAGGGATGGTCACTTAGAGAGGTCCGACCCGAACAATGCCAATCTAGTGCTACAAGTAAACTGGCTGAGGCGCGCAGCCACGCCTTCATGGTTTGGTAACGGAAAAAAAATTAGCGTTTTGAAACTAAATCAGTTAGAGCAAGATTCGTACCGGCAAATAACTTTCAAGACAGTTGGCTAAATCGCCGTCACATTGTTATATTTACGACGGCAGTAATTACCCTTACTTTGTTAAATATCGTGACTTTGGTACGCCTAGAAGAATTTTCTCGTAATCGCACGACATACCAACTTCTTAGGAAAGAAATACACTCGAAAAAGGGATCTTTCATTCAGTGTAGAGCCAATCTAAAACTGTCACTTTTGGCCACTAATATACCATTTCATTAATAATTCAATAGTCTAAAATTAAAACTGCTGTATTCGTGGGTAACTTTGATAGATTCATGGTGGTAAAAAGGGCTGGTTGAGAAAAAGCGTTCCAGTGTGTCTTTGTCAATTAGCCAAATGCTGTAATCCCTTCCCGCCAAACTCACGCGGCGTCAAATTGATTAAATTAAAACTATAACTTATAACGTTCAGAAAAAAGTCAAAAATATATTTAGCACTAAGCGATATTCTTCAGCTATTTTCTCTTATGTTCGTTTGGTATTTCTTCTAGTTTTTTGACGAAATGAATTTGTTCTAATTTGTATTCAAATTTAGTATCATTCTTCGAAGAGTTTGTCACTAACTTTCCTATTCCTATTTCCGTCGGAAAAATTTCAAGTTTAATCGTTTTTAAAAAGCAGCGGGGTGTTAGTTTCCAAGCGGATGGAAGACGCGTGAGTAGTTTGGTCTATTTGATGCTTCGGGGACTAAAAATATCTGATTATTTTCAAGTTTTATGTCGATATTTTACTGGGAAAATAATCCATCCCCTCTTGGTAAAACCCGATAAATTTCCCCCTAGTGCGTATATTAAGTCTCAATAAAAATAAAAAAAGAGACTCGATGATAAAATAATGTTGTTATTATTATTATATTTTATTAGATTGCAAAAGTTTGATTATCTTTCTTTCTTTTTTATTTTATTTTAATCTTTTTTATGTGTGTTTTATATATTTGATAGTTGATGTATTCAGAACAAGTGGAACTCTAAATCGAGGTCGGGTCATTGAGCATGCGCACTACACTCTCTTCGCTCCTTTCTGCTTGGTTGTTTATGTTGTTTAGAACTTGGTGCAGAGAAAGCTGAGAGGAAGGGTTTCGTCCTGTAAAAATCCGTTTCCATCGAGGTCGATTGAATATCGACGGCCGTCCTCTATCTCTTGTTATTTTTTTAAAGGCCCAGGGACAATGGCGGCTCAGGATGGAAAACTTTCGACGACGGAAAGAGTACTTAAAAGTTAGTAGAACCATCCGAGATTTACAACGGATACCTGCCGGTTATGGCGAAAAAGTTGTTCAGCAAAGTATTGGTTGTGATGGCGTAGTATTAACTATTCTTTTTTCTTTCTAAACTTAAGATGTCCCTACACCGCCAGTTCATCGGCTCACATTGAAAGATGTTTTCGATTCCAACGGAAAACCCCGACCAGATGTACTAAAAGCTCACTTTATTCTTGAGGGAAGAGTAGAGGAAGAAGTAGCTCTGAGAATTATAAACGAAGGAACGGAACTTTTACGCAAAGAAAAGAATATGTTAGAAGTGGATGCACCTATTACAGGTACCTCGAAAGCTCAAGCTCTGTTTATTTTGCAGGTCTCAAATGAGAGATCTCTGTGCTCAGTGAGTGAGGGACGTACTAGTATAGATGTACTAGCGTCTATTTGTTCTTTATATTTATAGTATGTGGCGATATTCACGGCCAATTTTACGACTTAGTAAAACTGTTTGAGGTTGGTGGCTCCCCTCAAACTACGAGGTACCTTTTTCTTGGAGACTACGTAGACAGAGGATATTTCTCGATCGAGGTGAGTATGATAATCGCGTCTTCGTTTATAAATTTGCTTTTTCATGACTACGTGTGCGAGTTCATCTTGGTAGGCAAATTCCGCAATTGCTGTTGATTAACGGGTTAACACGAAAAAAATTCTAGCAAAAGCTGACAGGTTCTTTCCTTGTAAACGGATTTTCCTCCCTTTTTGGACGGGAGTAAAAGGATTTTCCGCTCAACGAGCTATTGTTACGAAATCATTCTCCTTTTCTCACTGCGTCTTTCCTTTCTGAATTTTCCTTGCAGTGTGTTTTGTATTTATGGGCATTGAAACTCCTCTACAGCAACACTTTATTCCTTCTACGAGGCAACCACGAATGCAGACATCTAACAGAATATTTCACCTTTAAAACCGAATGTAAGTCAAGAAATTTGTCTTGTTTTTAGTTTGGTTTACATGGCATTTTTGGTTGCATTTATTTTCGAGGGGTACGCCTTGAAATATGCTTATTTACACTTTATATATTACTTAGTTTATAATCGCGCTTTTCTCTAGTACAATTCCAAAAAATAGTAGTTGGAATTTTTTTCTTTTATTGATTCTTTTTGAGCTATTCTCGGTAAATGAGATTTCCAGCTTGCGTTTGCTGGTTCGAAAATAGAAATGTAAATCCTACGCGAATAAACTATATGTCGAAGTTTGAATAAATTATTCAGACTTTGCCTCAGATTTGCATGTACTCGACATTGCAATAATAAAAATTCAAATAGCCTTGTTTCCTTATATATTACATCAATATTCAATTTAAACAATTATAATTTCCATCATTTCAACTCGCTGTTTCCCACTGATAGTGATGTCGACAATGTCAGGAAATTTTTTCTTCTCAGCGATCGAGTTTCTATGTAACGCTGAAGTACAGCTAAAAGATGCTTTTCTTATTTCGAGCAAAACTTTATCAGATCTATTCATTTTTGTCTCTATTCTCTCGAAACGTCAAAGTTTCCATATCCGAGTGAATTGTTTTTAATCTTGATCAAAGAAATGGGTTTCTTTCAAAAAAAATTATCTTTATATTTGATCTATACTTAAAAATTCAGATCGAATCATATTTTATTTTCTAAGATTGATACAGTAAATTTCTGTTTTATTCCAACATATATAAGTAATATTTAAGGGCTTGGATGACAAATTTAACTGCAGAACGCATCTATTCAGACACCGTATTATATATTGCGATTTTGACAGATCGAATTTGATGTGTGAGTTAGTAAATGGGCTACTGATAACCCTTGTCGAGTCATTTTGCATTTCTTTAAAATGAAGAGCTAGTATGGAACCGTCACAAAACTCCATTAGTTTGTGTTTTCTTATCTTCCCATATAACTGGTAATATTTCTTGTTTCAAGGAATAGAATTCGAGTTTTGAACTCATAAGGACTTCTCTTGTCTTGTTATGTCAAATCCACAGATGTAAACAGGTTATATTGTTTGTTAAATTATCCAAAACCTCAAAACAAATTATCAATTGTTAATTCATTTTATCTATCACTAATGCTTCAATCACAATTTTTTTGAATATTTCCAGCAAAGTTTTTATTTGATTAAGAATATGTACCCAAAAGTATACATATGTAGTTTTGAAGCACAAGGTTATCAAAAGTCATTCCGTTGCTGTTAAGTTATAGATACTTTATGTCTATATTCCCAGTTAGGCGTTATTTGGAAGTAATATTATTATGAATATAAACACCCAACAATGTAAAAAAAGTATTTTGCATTTTAAGATTGCATTGTGTTGAAAATACACTGCAAAGAGTCTACGTCACCACCAATTGTTAATTAATTCTTAATTAATAGTAACACTCCTTTGCAACATTTATTATATCAATAGATTTTTCTTGGTTTCAGGCAAAATCAAGTACTCAGAGGCTGTTTACGATGCTTGTATGGATTCTTTCGACTGCCTACCGCTGGCAGCTCTGATGAACCAACAATTCCTTTGTGTACATGGAGGCCTTTCGCCTGAGATCCACACCTTAGATGATATTAAAAAGGTTAGTGTAGGGCTACGTTTCAACCCCATAGTGAAATGATTTGTTTTTATCTTTCCACCATTCATCATCATAATACCAGGCAGAAGGACAATATAAATATTACTTTATAAAGAACTTCATTAGCTCAGAGGTCCTTTTTTGACCATGCAATATCCACATATAATAATTTAAGTTAAGACACTAGAAATTGTAGTAATGTTAGTAATTTTAAAATTTCTGCCCGGAAGGAGTTATAAGCCCGTTTATGAACATAAGACGGATTACGGAGCTATAGGTCTCTAGCTTTATTTTACCTTTAATTGTACTCGTTTCCTTTTTGATTTAGGCTAGATTTTATATATCGTATGGTTTTGTTCATTGCTTCAGATTTTGTATTGTAAATTAGTATTGAAAATCCCCGTTGGGATATACTAATAAAGTTATTGTACTCTATTGTATTTTCCAAGATGTTGGGCTGCTTCGTTGTCTTTGTTTTGCTGCCATCCTTGATCATACTGTTTGTGAACAATATTTCTTTCATGATGAAATTTTTTCCAGGCATGATAAGAAAAAACTGAATTAATAATCAAAGCATTAGCAATAGTATTACAAAGCATATGCAGTATTCCTGCTGTTCAAACATTTTTGTTGACCGTTTGTTCTAGATACACAGCACCTTTCCTCCATGTTGCATATTCCATTTTGAAGAAATTTAATTTATTTCCCACTTCTGGTGTTGGTCTTTATGGTTATGTGTTTGCATTAGGCATCAATGACTTTTATGTTTTAAACTTTCACTGTTGATTACTTGATATGCATGCATTAGAATCCATAAATGATTTAGGATTCGCATCGAAACACTTGGTGTATTTTGTCTAGCGATAGTACCTTTAGGTCTGGAGTAAACTAAAAAGATAAATTTTGTTATCTTGTCTAGAGTACATTCCACAAATGCAACTTTTTAAGTACTTTCTGTAAATTATCTTGGAGCTACTTAACACTGAAATAGGATTTTGTTTTAGTATTTTGAATGGATTTTGTAAATAAATCCTATTAATATATAAGGCAAACCCATTTAATATGAAAGGTCAAGAAGTTAATATTTTTATTAGAAATTACTACTTTAGGTACTAAGTAAATGAATTATAGTAGCAAATAAATTATTGGTTTTGGAATATTTTTGATTAAGATTTCTGGACTAAGTCGCAACTTTTGTGAAAATCGCAAGATTCCACAACAATTGTGACTGTAGTGCATGAAAGACTGAAGTAAAAGGTGTAGATCTTGTAACCTGATGATTAAATAAGTTATTAATATCAGGTATTTAGGGAAATGATAAAGTTTATGATATCAACTTGACTTTATATTGCAGCTCTTTGAGGGACAGATGCTAGTGTTCTTTGAATTATCATCTAGATTTCTTTTTAAAAAATGAATTTAAAAAATACCAAGCTGATAATTGTTTTGTAAATGTCTGAATAAGCATGAAAGAAAGTTACACACCTGCATAGTCTTTTAAGGGTTTGTAAATCTCAAGTTGACTTGCTAAAAGTTCACCTGTAAAAACCTTGAATTTTAGTCTAGACATGACTTAAGGGTTCCCTAGTTCTCGTTCCCTTCCCTAAAAATTATATTGGGTGCTGGTAATGCAAGATTTAAAATTGTTAGTCAAGCAGAAACAAGTCAATGATATGATCTTTTACTTCCTATTGCTATCCATTACTATCTATTATCTATTACTTCTGATATATAATCCTACTTCGTTAGATTGACATGTGAATTTCAAACTCTATCACTATCGATTCAGTTTATTTATTTATTATTCAGTTGGTATTTTTACCACTTGTCAGATATTAATATAATGTAAAACCCTCTGGTCTTGGTTCTAATTTATTCAAAATAGGTGGTTAGAGGGAGTGTCCAATCCGGAAAGCTGATTTCAATCACAAACCATCTGGTTGATTAACATAATTTGTAGACAAATATCAAATGAAAGTTTGTCATTTCTAAGCAAGACATTTCCCTCTTGAATTACTGTTACAAGGGCACAAAGGGCACTAGTTTATAAATTTAAGCACTTTCCTTCTTCTCACAACCTGACATTTTTAGTCATTACCCACTGCTTGTTAATTGCTTTTTTTTGTCATTGAGATTTTAAGTAGGTTCTGATTTATTCATTTGAGCATGATTTAAAAAAACGATTTTTGTTAGTTTTTCAGAACTTTCTATAACACACCTATTTCCTATTTTAATTTTAACAATTATGTTTAATTTTGTGTTTGAATAAGGTATGCTGTTAACAAAATCGAGCAGCTGTATGATCCTACTCTGTGTTGCAAATCAATAATAGGTAACAGTTTGAGTACTATTCTGTTCTACAGCTTGACCGTATAAAGGAACCTCCCGCATTTGGGCCAATGTGTGACCTTCTTTGGTCGGACCCATTGGAAGATTATGGAAATGAGAAGACATCAGAGCACTTCAGTCATAATACTGTTAGAGGGTGTTCTTACTTTTACAGGTTAGCCATTTTGTAAAGAAATATCCAGTAGTGCTTTTGACTTCATTCTCTTTCTTTTTTCTCAACTCTTTCTTTTTGCACTTCTCTCTTTCTTTTTTGCATTTCTCTCTTTTTCTCCCCTTTCATTTTTTCTCTCTTCTCTTTTTTTCGTTTGTTTCTCTCTTTCCCCTTTTTCACTTATTTTTGTGTGACTTTTTTCCTCTTCATTCTCCCTTTCTTTGTATTTTCTTTTTATCTGTTTGTCTCAGCAACTTTGTCTTTTTTCTCTCTCTTTTTAGTATATATTTTTTCTTTTAAAATCTCTTTCTCTCCTTCCTTTTTCTTGCTTGCTCTTGCTCTCTTTCCATTACTTTTAGCATATCTTTCATTCTCTCTCCCTTTTTTTTACTTTTTCTTTCTTTATTTCTTTGGGGCTTGAGCAAACGCCTTATATCATAAGCTGACATGATATTTATTTTGTCAATGGAAAAGAAAAATTAAAATCAAATGTAATAAAACCCTTTTGTTGTCGCAATTTAGAATTTATCAACGGTTTGTAGCTTTAATAATTTCAAATAGAAACTTAAAGGGCCTGCCTTGAACAGCAGAGAATGTGTTGATTAGGAGCAGAATTAGCATAACAATTAGTGCAAGAAAAAGAATGAAAGTTGTTTTCAAAATGTTGGAACAGCAAAGGCTGTGTTTATGATGGCAGTAACAATATTGCAATGAAAATTACTTGAAAACCGTGTGGTCTAAGATGACAACTACTGTTTGATTAAATAATGAAAGAGAATGTGTTGATTAGGAGCACAACTAGTACAAGAAGAAGGATAAAAAGATGGTTTGGAAATTTTGGAATGGCAAAAGCTGTGTTTATGATGGTGGTAACAATATAACACAATTTTTGTGGACCCAGTTTGTCCAGACATGTTGGTACCATGTCCTTTTCCAGTTAACTGTATAAAGCCTGGCTGGCTTATTTTAAAAGCTGTGTGGTCTAAAATTATAACCGCAGCTTCAATTTAATATTGAAGATCAATTAAGAATAATTCTTGACAACTATTGATCTAAAATTTGAAAAAAAAATTTTTTCATTGTTGTTTTTTAATGACAAATGACATCCACTTTTAAATTTTATTTAAAATATTGATATATGATGGTTATTTATTTTATAATAATTTAGTTGACATTTTTTTGAGTATGATTATTAATGAATAGCTGAATATTTTTTGAATGTGATTATTGATTTTTATATTTTTCTCCTTTAGCTACCCTGCAACATGTGAATTCCTTCAAAACAACAATCTGTTGTCTGTCATTAGAGCTCACGAAGCACAAGATGCTGGGTAATAATAACAAAACAACTATTAACCACTTGTCAGCCATCAACCCCAATTCACTAGCATCCATACATCACTTCAATGGTCACTAACAAAGCATTCACTCGAAGCTACCAGGTGCTTTCATAGGATTATTCATATTTGAACCTTGCAGTCTCGACCAAAGGTTTTGTGTTTGACCAGTGAACTGATATAATAAAAAATGGTGAATAAAATGTTGGCAAATTTATTACAGGGACATGGTATTACTGTTTTCGAGACATGACTTTTCTAAAGTTCTTAGCATCTTGAGTACTAGACTAGACATCAATATCTGAAAGAGTTTGAATTCCCTGCTGCTTCAAGAGGTGCTTGTTGATCAAACATTGATAATGGAGATAGGCGCACTTATGAAATGAGAGAAGCCCATTCACAATAAATTGAACTGCATGTATTTTGAATATTTCTTGCCCTTGGGCATTCAAATTCAAAACTGTGTAAGAGTAGATAATGAACTCTGCTATTTCTAACAGAGAAGAACATGTCTTTTTTGTTGGGTTCCCAAACAGCTTTTTCTTGTTCAAGATTTTGTTTAGATTTTTGATTTTTAGATTTTTAGTTCTACTTTATTCAATTTTGCTTTCTTTCTGGTTTTCATTTGTTATAAAAACGTTTTTTTTATTATTATTTTCCAGTGCTTTTACTTTAAGTCATTATTTCTTAAAAAATTGGAAATCCGAAGAAAGCCTAGGAAATAAAATTTTGAAAAAAAACTGATCTTCTTAGGGAAACCTGGGTTAGACAGGGCAAAAAACTAAGAGTGGAACATTTTTCTTTAGCTTTCTCCACATCGATAATTTTTCATGACTCTTTGGATTATTTCCTTCCTGAAGCTAATGGTGCTTGCTTGAACAAAATGTGTCCAAAGTCCAAATCAGCAATTCAATTCCCTGAGGTATTCATAGTCAAAAACGTGGCCAAGTAGATAACAGGTCATTTGAGGTAGCTTCCCCAACAGCTTTTTCTTATTCTTCAAGTGTTTTTCAAAGTCCTACTGTTTTTGTTTTTCTTTCTGGTTTTCATTTTCTTTCAATATTTGTTTCCTTCTTTTTGACGGCTTTCACATGTCATTTTCAGAAAATGTTTTTAAAGGATTTAACTTCAACTAATATTGAATAATAATTATTGGACGAGGTTGAACATGATTTATTTATTTACATTCATATTTTAACAGAAAGCTTCTTCACTTATAATTGTGATTTTCGAGAAGGTCCTGATAAATAAGATATTCATCATAAATTATCAAGACCAAGGCCATGTTAAAATGGCGGAGGTCTTGAAAATCTATCATGTAAAAACCTAATTCAGTATTTGAATATACATTTTGTAATATTTAATTCTGCTTGCAAACAAATATCTGTTATATTTTAATCTCCATTGCAAGTTTGAGTGAACTTAACATGATAAATGTATTATCTGCAGAAAATCCTACGATATCATGTCAAGTTCAATTGATATCAGGGATTGGCTGAAGACTCTCTGCTAATCAGAAGCAGGATAGAGAGAAAAATGTATAATAAAATTGGTTAGGGGATAAGAGCACAATTTTGGGTAGTATGGGTGGCATACAGAGCTAACAAGATGTCTTTCACTGCTGAGTCCAATGAGTCGGCTCGCTGGTTCGTACTCTGCGGTTGCTGCATGTGTATTGAGTCTGTTTGATGTGTTGTTCTCTCCTATGCTACAAGGGTTTTCTCTAGGTTCTCCAGTTTCCTCCCTTCATAAAAATCAGCATGTGAGTTGAGTGTTGTGTGCAAAGAATATTGAATCAAGTGGTAGTGTGTGTGAGCGAAAAGTGTCCCCAATTAGTTCGAAATTGCTAGAACGACTCGACACTTTAATAAAAGTGATTTTTTTTAAAGGCCTATGAAAAGAAAAGAGTCAAAACGAAATTGAAAGAAATGGTCTCAGTATGATGTGTAGTACAGTAATCTCCATTATTGAATGCTATATTTGCTTTTTATAGATATCGCATGTACAGGAAAAGTCAAGCCACTGGCTTTCCATCGCTTATTACAATTTTTTCAGCACCTAACTACCTCGATGTGTATAATAACAAAGGTATGTCTATCTGTCATTCCTTCAAAAATAGGACTCTTTGTTCAAGTTTCATTCCTGTTATTTCGTGGCACATTACGTCATTGTCCCAGGGCTTGAAATAGCAGCTGGAGATTGGACAATGTGGCCAGAACTGGGACTTGCCCAGTGAAGTTTTTGTCTTACTGGTCATTTTGACCAGTGCCGTTGAGCCAGAAGTGAGATCAACCATTGTTTTAAGCCCTGTTTGCCCAAAATCTAAGTGTTACTTGTGTCCCCCAACCCATTTTCATGTCATTGTTGATCATAATTGTTTGTAAATATTGGAACATAGACCATGATGAGGGAATCACTCTTGTGATTGATGTCAAAATAACATATGCAGGGCTCTTATTAAGGTTATGGGATCAAGAAGGCTCTAGTAAACGAGCAAAATTCTGCAGTTTGAACTGCCATTTATAACTTAGTAAATTACGAATTGGTCCCCAGCAATCTCTGAAAAGCACAGGTGGTGTAGCAGTGAGAGTACTAGACTCTCATCAATGTGACCTGAGCTCAAGTCCCGCGGGGTTGAGTATTGTATGTGAGAAGAGTTTCTAGTTGGTTCTTTCCTGTGCTTCAAGGGTTTTTCTCCAGGTTCTCCGGTTTTCCTCCCTCTGCAAAATCAACTCCTAAATTCCAATTCGATCATGGATTGAGAGCCACAGGTTTGTTAGCCACTGGCTATTAAGTGCTACCCTTGTGAAAAAAGAACATTTTTCCCCTGGGTAATTCATCTGAGCTGCTATCATCTAAAAACTTAATGGAACCCTATATAAGTTTAAATAGAATCTGAGTTCCATTTTCTGGTATTCTTTCATCCTTACAGCTGCTGTTCTGAAATATGAAAACAATGTTATGAACATAAGACAGTTTAACTGTTCGCCGCATCCTTATTGGCTGCCAAACTTTATGGACGTGTTTTCATGGTCTTTACCTTTTGTTGGCGAGAAAGGTGAGCTTATAAATGTATTTAATATTGATCATCTCTAGTGATTGGGCTGCTATATTGTCTATATTATTATGTATATTGTACATTTTTTGTTAGCCCAACATACTAAATACTAATTTGATCTGTGAGTTAGCCATGCACTGACATGATCTTCCCAGAGTATGTTTCAGGGTTAGGTCCATGAGTTAGCTATACATTAACTTTGATCAGCCCTGAGGTTTTGAGGATATTAAATTATCAACTTGAAGAGGAAAACCCTTAGAATTAGCCTTAAGATTTATTGTTTGATTAGAAGAGAATGACAAATTATTGGTTATCAATATCCATAATGCCAGAAGTGCACTTCCAAGGGCAGCACCGTGGCATGTGTATTCTATTCTGAGCTGGCTGGCCAAGCCAACATACTGTAGCCCTGTCTACATTCCTTAGTAGCTCTTTAAAATTTCAGTGTTGGGCAAAATTATATTTTACAAAATGTCCCCAACACATTCCTTTGAGCAACTCCCATTGTAGATCTGTCATTTTCGAGGACATAACAATAATTTCATTTCTCTTGAGATTAAAATTCTGTTGTCATGTAATTCAGATTACGTTGTTGGGTATATACTATTAGGGGGTTTTTGTCTTAATTTTCAGCTTTTTAAAGAAAGATATATTCTCTTGGATTGTAAATATTATGTGATTAGTTTATCTTGCTTTTCAGACAGGGGCAAAGTGTTTATTCTTAATTATCAGGATCAAAGACGTTTTTGCTCATAAAGATGTTCTAAATCATTTTTTCCAGTTACTGAAATGCTAGTCAACATCCTGAGTATCTGCACTGATGAAGAATTAGAAGACGGCGAGGAAGACATAGACAAGAGCGAATCAATCAAAAGAAAAGAAATCATCCGAAGCAAGATACGGGCTATTGGCAAGATGGCTAGAGTATTCACTGTACTCAGGTATAATGATGTTATAATAAACAATTAATAGTCTTTCCTTTCCTGCTGCAATAAAGTCACAGTTTGGGTGGCAAAGCAAAGCCTTTCACTCTGTAAGTCCTTTGGGTTAGGTCACACATTCTTTGAGAGACAGCATACGATTTGGTACAATAAACTTTATTAAAAGAGGGCGAACCTGTAACCCAGTGAGTCATCTACCTTGTACCCCCCACATGTGAAAATATTTTCATTGCTGTGCTATTCTCTCCTTTAACCTCAACAATCCCCCCCCCCAATCCCAATTCCACCCCCCTCCCTGGGTTTTCACCCTCTATAGAAATCAAAATTCAAATTGAGAGTTTTGCATATAGGATATTGAATGTCTATCTCATGGTGGTGTAATTATAATACTAATATTGCAAACCAGTATTCAGGGTTCTAGATTCTTTTCTAACTAATGTTGATTCTAACATTTTAATTTTTTTTGTAATGATTTTAGGGAAGAGAGTGAAAGCATTTTACAGCTCAAAGGCTTGACTCCAACAGGTCATTTACCAGTAGGGTTATTGTCTGGGGGAAAAACAGAAGTCAAAGCAGGTAAGACGATTACTATTTTCTTTTTAGTTACAGCAACAATGCTTAGTACTGCGTTCACTTTAGTAAGCCAGAAATGCTGCACCATTCTCTAAATTATCTTTGAGGCTAATATGTGAACACAAAAGAATACACTCTTTTTTAATGAATTTGTGACATTTCTTTTGTATTTCCATGTTAGCCTCGCATTCAAGCAGGAGCGGATCCAGGGAAGGGGCGTAGGGTGCCCACCCCTCCCTGGTTCGACTTGTGCCCCTAACTCAAAGATAACCAATACTTTTTCCCCTTTGATCTTAAGGGGTGCATCCCTCCCTGGGTTAACTTTGTGCACAGCACCCCTCCCTGAACAAAATCCTGGATCCGCTCCTGTCAAGGTAATATTGAGAAGGGTCCATTGGAACCTGTCCAGTCTAATCAATCGTTTGCCTTGCTGGTCATTTTGACCAGAAACATGGCATCAGGGTTTTCATGTGTAAGCATATATAACTTAATAATGATAACAATTCATGTTCTAATCTAATATACAATTATTAATTGTTTTCTTGATTTTCCTTCCAGCTTTGGCAGGAGTAGATCCCAAACATAAAATCTGTGATTTTGAAGAAGCCAAAGGCCTTGATCGTGTCAACGAACGGATGCCTCCAAGAAAAGACATGCCGCCACCTTCTAACTAGTCATTGTTATAATCTCAACGATTTTCTTAACTTTTATTTGCCATTAGGACCTTTTAATGGTGAAAGAGAAAAAAGATTATTGTAGTATATAAGCTGTAAGCTAGCTCAACAGTTATAACGATATTATATTAATGCCACCATTGCGATGGTAGTGAAGACTTGTAGAATACTTTGATTGTGCTATGACAGCGTCAATCTTGAACTAATGTGATGCTGTTAAAACTGGCTAGTGATAAGTACACACCTAAGTTATTACCGTGACTTCCAGGATATAACTTTCGACATAGGTGGAAGTGTTACATGTGTATGTCACTATGTGCTGGTCACTATAGTAACTGAGGACAGTAAAGGCTGTTCACTGCCACCTTAATTTTCCTTTTAAAAATTATGCCAAAATCTATTTATATGAGCCAGAAGGAAGCATGACAAGTAGTTGACTTCTCTCATCTGTAAGATGCTTTTACTTTGCTTTTGTATAGTCTCTCTATGATTTAAACTACTATACAAAATGTTCTCATTCTTAAATCTTTTTAGTGCAAGAATAATAATAATATTATCTAACTAATTAATGTCCTTGAGCAGAAGTATTTCTCTCAGTACAAGAATCCTAGAAATGCACTCCTCCTTGTTGGAGGCCATGAATTTATTTTAGCAGTCGTTGTTCCACTTATTTTCAGTGTTGAAACTTGTCTAGTGTAGGCAGTGAAACTGCATTAATGGGTAATTGATTAATCATCTTCTAGAACATTGAATGGGAAATCTCATCCCTAATAATTATTACAGATAATCCAATTGCAGTTTATAAATATTACAGACACCAGTAATGAACAGACAGCTGAAGGTATTGAGCTGGGGTAATGGATGATCTTAAAGAATCATCCATCATAAAGAATCTTTAAATCTGATCCTAGCTTTTTCTAGCTTGCCAGTACCCTGGGTGCCAGAGGCCGTGTGGGGCTTTGGGGCGTGGGGGCGAGTGAGGAGGGGGGGAGGAGGGCCTCTGGTCACAGGACCTGACAACGTCACTTTCACGAGTTCAGAATTTGAACTCGCTCTCTAATTGGTGATTGCATGATTGCTCCACGTGTACTACTCCTCTCGCCGTATTATACCAAAACAAACCAAAACTGGTTTTTTGTGCTCATTAGCATTCTGAACTCGTGAAAGTGAGGTTGTCAGGTCCTGTGACCAGAGGCCCTCCTCACTTGCCCCCAAGCCCCACATGGCCTCTGGTACCCAGGGTAGCTTGCCAGTCATTTGTATGTAAATTATTTTGATTGGCATTTTTTATCGCATTTGCATCCTGCAAAGTATTCACACTTGTTGTTCAGAATGGATTACCCATTAATGCAGAAACCATTACCTATAAGTCTAAACAAACTAGTGGACTATTACAAATAATAAATTCTGATGGACTATGTAGGTGTAGAATACGTTATTAATGGACCAAGCAATTAGGGAAAAACATTAAAACAGTCACTTTTGCCTTACTTGTTTTCATTATTTTTTGTTTGATATCCAACTAGTTTGTTTATACCAAAACCTTTAGTTCATGATTGCTCTCCTGGTATGTTAGTCAAAAAGCTGCATTTCTGTGTATAATGACTTCAAACTCGTGTTTTCTTGATCTTCTTACTGTTATCTTAGAAGACTGTAGGATGCTAGTGATTACCGGTACTAATACAAGTTCAAGGGCTTCACACTAGGTTATTTTATTTTAGAAAGATGTTACCATCAAAACATTTCTCATAGTGCCCTTCGATCTGACCCAAACACTTATCCATCCTCAATAACTATTAGCTAAATTTGAATCTGAATCCAATATAAAATTATTATAATGTGTAAACTATTTGTGGCCTTTTTCAAGGTGTGCGATATTAGCTTATGATGAAGCCATGGTACCATGTTCAAGAAAGAATTCACGGCAAGATCTCAATTTATAGCAATATCTCAATAACATGCAAACTCATAGCTAACTGAATGTTTTCCTTTTGCTGTCAGTCATAAATACTCAGCTGGTACCTTAGATACGACGATAGATTTGACGTGGGCCAGTGAAAAAAATCAATCTAATAATGGACCAAGTTCACAAATTGAAAGTTGTAATTATCAAACGTGGATATAAGTATTGCTTGTGATTGCGTTGAATTGTCTTGCTTGAAATAATAGTGATAATGCTAATAACCTTAAGATTTCTAAAAAGAATTCTAATATGCGACAGCTTTGGTTGTATGATAAGTTTTTCCAAGAATCTTAGTTTCCCAAAATTGCTTCATTTTTTGATCCAATAGGTTGCTTTCTCTCTATTTTTGATTTTAACCATTTCTTATTCATTTTATTTGTCTCGACTTTGTCATCTAGGAGATATAAAAAAACAATCAATGGCAATCGTTATTTCATTTATTATTAGTTTACTCTTATTATATTTAGTTGATATTATGAACAATTATAAAATATGGCTCAGGAACAAGTGTTTCATTTGTGCTTTCTAAAACGCAATAGAGTGCACACCATATTATATCTATAAAAATCTTTGTAACAAATTGCACAAGTTTGCACAAATTAGTATAAATTTAGTAGAGTGCAAATACTTAATCTGTGAAACACTAATTACTAAATAGTACAAAATAGTGCTAATTAAACAAAAAACAATGGAATTTGCATGAATTTGTGCTAATTAGTATTACTAAAGTTTCACGGTTATATTGTTTGCACTCTATTAATTTAATACTTAATAATTCACAAATTAATCAAAATGTTTTGGGCTTAAACTTAAGGATGTACAGTAAAAACCCATGTAAAAGAACAAGTGGACTATTAAGAACATTCGGGCTGAAATTTGGTCACACAAAAAAACATTCAGCCTGAAAAATTGTTCTAATATTATATAAAATTTACTTGACTTTTGCCGAGTCTCGGTTTTTACTGTATTTTCCTTCCAGGTTTGCCGAAATGACTCTATTTTCTATTTGGCATCAATATAATAATTATATTTATCAAATAATTATTATTTGAAGTTTTTCAGACCCCCCACATAGTGTTTTATTTCGATTCCTTTTGTAGGATCTTGAAGAAGTCCTGGGTGGTAATTAAACTTTGAAATCAAATAGAAAATCCTAACTGAGTTCTGAGAATGAGTCCTGGGTGGTAATTAAACTTTGAAATCAAATAGAAAATCCTAACCGAGTTCTGAGAATGAGATGGATAATAAAGCCAAATGCAAACTTGGGGGGTATCACTTGAAAATTTTGTGGGGTATTTCAGCTTCAAGTTTGCGAAATGAGGAATATAACAATATGGAAATATACAAGAAAGGGAATCCTCGATGTATTTTCATTTGCTCTTTGATGCATCATACTCATCTTTATCTGAAACCAGCCAATCTGAATTGGTGACTGAATCATTCAATTGACCCTTCGCAAAATTATCTTGGATGCCGAAAGCTAACATAAACAGGGAATCTGTGGCAATGCTTTTGTATCCGGGGGGGGGGGGGGGGGGGAATCTGGGAAAAAAGTACCAGGGATGTTTGTCATATAGGGGTAAAAATTCGTGATTTGGTATCTTTTAGGGGACTTTTTGAAAATGTCCGACTAGCATCCCCAGTACTTTTTTCCCTGAGTTCCCTCCCCCCCCTGGGCTTTTGTATGTCTATATTACCCTTATATTCAAGATATTATATTTTGGAAAGGGTCCATTTGGGTTGGATGTAGAACCTTTATGACACATGTAGGGATTTCAGTGCACTTTTTTTCATTTTAAAGGAAGACCAAATTATCCTCCCAATCCGTTTTCCTTATAAAATTTGAAAACCCAAGATTGTGGAAATTATACAAGATTATAGACAGAAGTAATTTTGAAAGTTTTTTATTCATTTTATATCAAAATATGTCATAATGAAGTTCCAGCTACAAGGTGTACCTAAAATAAAACAATGTACTCTTCAATAAGTAAGAATATAGAGTTTAAATTAAAACACAAAGGGCCGATATCTCAGCTTAGAAAACAAAAGGACATGGGTTTGAATCCCAATCAGCTTAAAACTTTTATCTTCAAGGTTGATCTCACAATAGTAGCTATAGTCTTTGTTTTAAAAACATGGCTCACACAGCAACATCTAAAATAGGTCAATCTAAATTAGGTTTAGGGAATCAAGGATAAGTGAGTGCAACAGTAGTGACTCGGCAGTCTCACCTCTAGGGTCTTGATCTCAGAAGAGGTTGTTTTAGGGTATTGATAATTATTGATTGGATTAATTGGAAGCCGAGGTAAACCAAAGGTTCAAGGACAAGCACAATGCATGGATAATAATATTAAGTGGTAATCAGTGGGGCAAAGTGGAAATCTGCCTTTGTGATGTTCAAAGGAACACTTACTAGTATCAATCATGTGGAGTAGAACTCCATCCCCTCCCCCTTTTTATGAGAATGAAACTTAGTTTAATTAATGTATAGAAATAAAAAAAATTCTAGCCCACCCCCATGTACCTCTCAAACCCTGATGTGGCAAAGTAGATTATTAGACAGTGAATTGTCATGCACAGTTGCGTATATCCATGAAGTAAGCAAGTAAACAAAATAGCCCAGTATATACTTACCTCTGACTGCCAAGTACAACATTCCTTATAATTATAGCCTCATTTCTATATCACCAGTAATGATAACTGCAACAACAACAGCAACAACAGCAGCAACAATAACAACAGCAACTACTACAGCAAAAACAACAACAGCAACAATGACAACATCAACAGCAACAACAACAGCAACAACAACAGCAACAGAAGCAATGACAACAGCAACAACAAAAGCAATGACAGCAGCAACAACAAAAGAAATGACAGCAGCAACAACAACAGCAATGACAGCAGCAACAACAACAGCAATGACAGCAGCAACAACAACAGCAATGACAACAGTAGTAACAGAGAACAAAGATTTCTGCCCATATTTTACATGATCCACCCAATTCATATACTGAAGATTTCCACCCACATTTTACAAGCTACCCACATTCTACCAGCTATCTGCCCAATCCACATCCAATCATTGAAGTTTTCCATCCATATTTTACATGCTACCCAGGGAGGTGACCACGAACCATGTATCTAAATGACCTAAATTACCATGACACTAACAAAATGAACATGTAATGAGACAACTGGCATCCCCAACCAATGAAGATTTCCACCCATATTATAGAAGCTATCCAGAGATAATTCACCCAGTCCATGTCCAAACACTGACAATTTCTACCCATATTCTACAAGCTACCCAGATGATCCACCCATTATCTACGTCAAAACAAAAAAGATATCCACCGGTGTTTGCCACCCAAGAATGATTTCTCCAATCTAAATCCAGCCAATGAAAATTTCCCCCTACATTCTCTAAGGTACTCAGATGATCCACCCAATCTACATTAAAACAAAAAAGATTTCCACCCGTGTTTGCCACCCAAGAATGATTTCTCCAATCTAAATCCAGCCAATGAAAATTTCCACCCATATTCTACAAGGTACTCAGATGATCCACCCAATCTAATCAACGAAGACTTCGACCCATTTCCACATGATAAAAAATTCCCCACTTATGAACTAATTGAGGAACCAATCTACCCAAGAACACCGTTCCAAAGGACAACATACTAATTCTAGATTCCAGTTGCTATTCTTACTACCAAAACGTGCCACCCACAGAGTACCCCATTCAAGTCCAACAGTTTTCAATAATTAAAAACCAAACCAAAACACTTCAGTCATTTCTTTCTACTACTCTATTACAAACACAAACTATCAATATATATCATCGTTATAATAGTCTACTTCACAAATAACATTATAACCTTATCAGCCAAAAAGGAAGACTCTTCAAAACTTCAAATGAGAACCAAACTCGATGATCAAAGGCAGTGAATATGGTAAAACACCAGATGATGTAGTGAATATTATGGGTACGGCAATAAATCAAAGCAAAATCCATAATTGTATCTTAAAAGACAAAACAGCATTAAAATCTACAGTCAGTTAATAGTTCATCTACCAATATCTGAAAGACTTCTCCTTCTCCATCGTACATCTTTAGAAACCACATTAGCATCATTTCTTCAACTGACTCTCAGACTTTCCACCCCAAAGAGTTGCAAACTAACAGCTATTCCATCTCTCCTCTTGCATTGACATCACCAGAACCAGATAGTTGTAAACACCACAAAGGCTCAAGTCAAGTCATTTCTACATCTCTTTTACATTTTGGAAACGAAAAAATTGTTTCTTCAACTCAGAGAACCAGACTTTTAACCTCAAAGTGCTCCAATCCAGCAGTTATTCCATCCATCTCTTCCCTCTTGCATGCACTATGTCTTTGCTACTAGATAGTTGTCTACACCCCAAAGGATTTCCAGATATTATTACTTTTTTAACTAACACGTTTCAACCCCAAAGAGCTTCAATCCAGACAACAGCTTTGCTTTTTAGGCATTACTATTCTCGTCTTCTAATTTCAGCTTCTTCCCACCCCAAGTTCTCCTTGTCTGCTACTTCTAAAGTTTAGGTCTCATCAGCCAGCTTCTCCAGCATACCAAACTTCTCCACAGAAATCGTTTGCCCAACAAGTCTCTAAATACTAAAAATCTCTAAATCGAACAAAGCACAGCATCTTCCGAGGATTTTTGCAATATTCCAATGCCAGCTTCATGCCTCTTTTTGCCTCTGTCCAAAGCTCTTCTTTCAACCAAGATATGCTGCCACAATTTCAAAAACTTGAAAATTCAACAAGAACTTTGTGTGCCAGTGTATTAAAATCAACATCAATAACAGTATCCAAGAACAAAGTGTGTATGAGTGAGAACCAAAGTAGTAGACAGTGTGAATGGTAGTGAACCGAGACACTCAACCGAACCTATCCAAACGCACATCAATCTCTCTGCCGTCAAATGACACACCATTAAACATCGCTGTATCAATGTTAAGGAATATTTACATATATTAAAATGTTTGAGATATGACATGTGTGAGTTAGTGTTGATCAGCCTAGAGGTTGTTTCAGGTTCGATCTGTGAGTTAGCCATGCCCTGACTTAGATCAGCACAAAGGTTGTTTCAGGTTCGATCTGTGAGTTAGCCATGCCCTGACTTAGATCAGCCCAGAGGTTGTTTCAGGGTTAAATCTGTGAGTTAGCCATGCCCTGACTTAGATCAGCTCAGAGGTTGTTTCAGGGTTCAATCTGTGAATTTTCGATGCCCTGACTTAGATCAGCCCAGAGGTTGTTTCAGGGTTAAATCTGTGAGTTATCAAAATCATTGTTTAGGGTTTTTTTTAATGAAAAGGATACCAATTGCCCTCTGTGCTTCTTCTTGTGTATCAAACACCACAATACCACAGCCCTTTGATCGTCCACCAGTCTCAGTCAAAATATCAGCACGACTTACGTTACCTAAAATAGACAAGAGAAAAGGTTACCATATGGTTATTGTACAACAGGGCTTGAAATAGAAAACTTTTTAGCCTGCAGAGAAGCATGGTAAAAGAAGAGAAGAGAGCATGGTAAAAGGAGGTCATTCCAGTAACTTTTGCATGTCATTTTATTATTCATTTGGCAGTGCATCCTTATTTTCAACCTGAAATTTGTCCTGTCACTTGGAAATTGGCAGGTCACTATTTTGAGCCCTGTACAACATCTTCTCATATGTGGTTTTCTTTGATTAAGGGTATGCATACCTGCAGCACGGAATTTATCCTTGAGGTCCTGCCATGTGTACTTCCATGGAAGCTGTGTTTGTATTTATAATTAAAACGAGTATTTAGCATGTAATACCTTAGGTTGCCTTCCCAATAGATGCCATTGAAGCTAATACACGGCATTTTATATATATTATTTGAAAGCAAGTTTATGCTATTATATGCAAGCTATTTTATAGTTAGAAGTGTGCTTTAATAGCTTTTTAATGCCATTCACACGCACCAAGTGCTGTGTACTTAAATTCAGTATCAAAATTAAATTCTTAACTATATAATAAAACAAATAAAACAGCTTTTTTCGTGCTCGGTTCAGTAATGAAGGACTTAGGAAGTACCGTTCTCCTTACGCTTCGTTTATGCTTACATCATTTCCTATGTGCTTTATTACTAAATGGAGCATGAAAAAAGCTGTTTTTCAAGATATCAATTGTGATGTAGAGCTAAAAATATTGGTCACTAATTGCACAATGCCCAGCCAGAATTGGAACTTGTTCTGTCAAATCTTTGCCTTTCCAGTAATTTTGAATAGTAACATTAAGTCCGAAATGAGGTATAGCTGTGAGTTTAAGCTAATTTGGTCAGTCCTGATGACCAACGACTAGGCTGACTGGCCCTTATTTTAAGCTTTAATGAAGACAATATTGTACTTACATTCCTGACAAATATCTGTTTCCCTGAGCTAGAATCACTCTGTGTGGAGCCACTAACTCCCATGCCGTAGCTAGTTGTACCATAGTTAGTAGTGCCATAGTTACTAGTGGTTGTTGTACTCCCAAGCTGGTTCATCATACCACTTAGGTTACTGAGAGCAGCAAGGTTTGCAGTATCCATCCCCATGGCACTTGCGGTACCTGCACTACTCGTAGAAGGCATTGCCGACATTCCACCATATGATTGGTTGGCTGTAGTGCTACCAAGGTTACCTAGGTTACCAAGGTTACCTAGGTTAGTGTTTCCCAAGTTGCCACCAAGATTGCCGAGCTGAGCCAAGGCTGTGAGCCCTTGAAGGCTTTGAAGGAGGTTTAGGATTGCTACTTGGCTTCCTGCGGCTGCAAGTGGGTTGACTGAGGCTTGACTTGATCCTCTTGATCCTCCTGAACTAGCATTGCGATCCTGTTATATCAATAGTATTCATTTTAGAAGTACAGTTAGTGTGGAGCAGTCAGGGATATATCATTTCTTAATTGTGCATGCTTTCTAGCTATTACTCAGCCTCATGGCTTGCTTTGCCATTTTCTTGTTGCTTATCATTTTATGGATGATTCAATGAACGAAAAGAGTAATATTTGCTTTATCTTGCACTAGAAAATAAATTTTTGGGATTTGATGATGCACTAGGGCTGGAATTTGGTTTACTGGGAATGAGAAATAAAATTGTCTAAATGAGAATGTTTTTTAAAATTCCTATTGAATTGGAATTAATTTATAGACAAGTCTATTACATACCATCCTTACTGTTACTGTTCTATCCATTATCATTTGACCATTCAACAGCACTAAAAGCTCAGTCAAGGAAATTACTTCTTATCATTATATATTAATAGAATAATATAAAATTTAATAACAAGGACATGTACGTAATCACCATGGGGGAGGGAGTGAGGAAGGGTGAGAAGGAGGACACTCAAGACAGGATGGAATATTTCTGTAACGTAAAGGATACTGACAGCATTCATTGCTTCTGTTGGAGTTTCAAACTGTACTGTTCCATACCCTTTGGACTTGTGATTATCATCCTCTTTTACATTTGCTCTTACAACATTACCTAAGGGAGAAAAACAATTATGTTCATAGTATAACTAAATTTATTATCACTACCACTAACATCATCATCATCATCGCCCCGAACACCATAATCACCCCCACCACAGGGGCAGATCCAGGGGAGGTAAAAGGTGGTGACTAGTCACCCCCCTTTTGCTCAAATTTCTCAGTATATCTTTATAAACAGTCCTCCCCTTTTCCTTAAGTTCCTGGTAAAACCTTTGTAATAGTCATCCCCTCTAAAATTTCTGGATCCACCTCTGCGTCATTACCACCACCTTCACCACCATCATCCCCACCATCACTATCAACACTACCACACCACCATTATCATCATCACCACCACCATCATCATCACCATCATCGCCATTACCACACCATCACTATCAACACTACTACCACCATCACCCCAACCATCACTATCAATATCTGTACCACCACCATCATCATCACCACCACCATCATCATCACCACCATCACCATCAAACAATAACCAAACATATTCGAGGGAATTAATGTAGTGTAGTTGTAAGTCACAAAAACCTTCTGTTGTCATATCTTTCCTTGCTATACAATGGCACATGTTTGTAAATATTACCTGCAGCTTTGAAAGCATCCTTTAACTTCTGCCAATTCACTCTGAAATCCAGCTTCAGAAAAAGGAAAAAGTATAATAAATACATACAGTCATATTTTGCTAACCTGGTGGTGGTTATATTCATAGTCTTACGGGGCTTAAAAAAATGACTGAACTTCAAACAATGGCCAGAACTGGAACTTGTCCGGTCAAAGCTTTACCTGGCCACTCATCTTGACCAGTAACGTTGAGCCAGAAATGAGGTACCACTAAGCTTAAGCTAATTTGGACTATGATCAAGACTGGTGACTGATTGGCTGTTATTTTAAGCCCTGGCCTTAGTGCTTTTACTCGTAACTTTTTACTAAACACTTACATTGCTGACAAAGACTGTACAGGCTGAGGGATCATTCTTGTTAGCCATACTCCCAGTGTTCCCAAGGCCCAGCAGTGCTGGTAAACCACCTAACCCTGGTAAGCCTTGAAGTCCTTGGAGTACATTGCTTGTGGGTTGCTGACTGCTCTGTGCAATAGTATTACCACGAAGCCTTGATCTATGCATTCTGCTGTCTTCCTCTACACGATCCTGTGAGGGGAAAAAAGTCATCATCTTACTCACGTTTCTGAAGACGTTCACATTTACATTTACAGTTAGCAAACATTCCGAAAAGCATAATATCACAAAACTTATGGAAGGATACATCTATCTTTTGAAACAACCTCTAGACTGATCAAATTTATTAGTCAGGGAATATCTAGAGCTCTCACAGATATATCTAACCCTGAAATATACTTCTGGACTGATCATAGCTAACTCACAAATCAAATTATTGACATTTAGATGGTTAGGTTTTGAGAGGAAAGTAAATGAGAGAACAAGGAGAAAATCACTGGAATCAAAGGAGAAACCTAATAAACTCTACTCGTATGTTATGACAAGACTAAAATTCAGGGCTTAAAATAACTGTGGAGATGACGCCGGCCATGATGACCAGCCAAGTTAGTTTTAGCTTGGCCATACCTCATTTCTGGCTCAACATTACTGGTGAAAATGACTCGCAAGTTAACATTTGAGCAGACAAGTTCCAATTCTGGGCGGACACTGTCCGGTCATTATTTTAAGCCCTGAAATTGAACCTGAGATCCCAAGGTGAGAAAAAACACTCTACCACTAGGCCACCCTTGATTCCCCAAGGGACATGGAAGAGAATAGGAAAATACAAGATTTCATTTCACTTTCAAAGACCGATACTCACCTCTCTGACTTGTAGTGGACGTCCTTGGAAGTCTTGTCCATTATATTGTGTGATGGCTTTCTGTGCATCTTCCTTCTCCCTGAATTCAACAACCCTGCAAGTATCCGTAGAAATGATTAATTATTGATTGTATTAATGTTAGTGTCATATCACAGAATGTAGGTTCTTTTGCTGGGAAATATTAATTAAAAACAAGATATTCTTTATTCACCAGCAAGTATTTGTTGGTTGGTTGAACCTTTTTTACATAACTTTTTATTTTTGAAATTCAATTGTTTCACCTCCTGTTTCATTAGAAACACCGACGCAGCTCACACTAGTTTTTAGCTAGTTATATCTTCCTGTTTCACCTCCTGACTAGTAGTACTTTTTCATATAAAATCACACATTAAACCCCAGTTTTATTGAACTCTGAAACAACCACTGGACTGTTCTAAGTCAAGATATTTTTTTAGACAAATAAGTTTTTCCAGATATTATCCTTAACCCCCCCTCCAACCTCCAGAAGATTTTCCCAAAGACCTCCTAGTTTTTCTGACCCCCCCCCCCCCCCACTCTAGGAAATTCCAAATTCCAAGAGGTGATACAACCCTTAGAGGTGATACAACCCTTTAAGTATTTCATCTGCTGTAAAAATAAAGACTATATAGCGTCTACAACTATAAGTATACTGTTAAACATGTGAAGGAAGTCAAGCTTTGTGAATGGTTGGATTGTTGACTGCATTGTATAGAGCACAGTTTAAATATCTTTATACTGGATGAGAAGTTATCATAGTTGATATACATACCCACAGCCCTAAAAGGAAGAAAAGAAACTACTGTTAATATCTTTTAGAAATCAAAAAAATCAATGCTAGTACAAAGTAAGTTTGTTGCTTATCTATAATATTGTGACATATGAAGATCCAGTGTTATCACATGGATACATTGTGTCTGTATAGTCTAACAATAGATAATATAGATGGCAATGGGGACAATGATGATGTTGATCAATGATAATGATGGTGATAATTTTGCGTGATTTTCGTTTACTGTGTGAATACTCCAACCGGGACCACTTTGATAAACTAGTATCAAACTAGTATTTAGTTCAATATTTTTAACCAGCCAATCAGGTAGCACATCGACAAAATGAGAGCATGAGAACATATGATCTGATTGACTAACGCATATCAGTTCAACCTCTCTATCTGGTTTACTGTTATCTGATTGGTCAGTTTTATTCAAGTAGTCCTGGTTAGTGTGTCTGCACAGTAAGTCCCTCTTTACATGTAAGTATTATGATCCAGAGAGTCATAAATAACAAAGTTTGTCATCAAATCCCAACAACATGTCTACCTCCCCCCCCCCCCCCAAGGGTTTAGGTTGATAGGTGTATTATTGGTGTTTTCAAACTTAGCTTACCTTTGATCTTCCTTTTTCATCTTCAAATATTTCAACAAATGAAACTTCACCAACTAAAGAAATTAAATTTCATACGATCAAAATCTTATTAAAAAGTAAGAAACCCACAAAAAATAATGAAACATATTACAATTTAAGCTCATTATAAGCTCTCCAAACAATACATATACCGGACATCTGAATATGATAATTGTGCTTTAAAGATAAGCGTTCTCCTGCATTAATTTGTGAACTAAATGATGACTATATTCGTAGCATGTGATGGGGTGGAAAGCGTTGCTTCGTTTATTGAAAGTTTTACTCACCTTTCTTCATGTAATCCTTCAAATCTTGCCAGCGGACGTTGTAAGGTATATTCGAGACATAAACCCGATAGTCTTTTAAAGCACTGGAAGACACACGGCCCTTTGAGCGGCTGGTCGAGTATGGAGTGAAGCGTCTGTTCTCTCGATCACTTCGCAAGTCGCGTTCAAAACCTCCCCTTCTTCGTCCCTCGCTTTCCTCCTGGTCGCTATCTTTGCTTTCTTCTCGGTGCTCCCTTGTTTCTATATCATTTGTAGCAGTATATGTGGGGGTTGCTTCGATACCTAAGGAATAAGCTGTAGAGTAAGTCATTCCTAAAGGCAGCTGGTGTTCTGCCGTCTGATCCGCCATCTTAAAAGACAAAGTGAAAGATGAAGGTGTATCCCACAAGACCATGCGGGTCTATCAAACAATCGCTATACCTACCCTCCCGTCCCCTAGTATAATTATTTTGTCACCATTCTTCTTTTTTTTTTCTTTCTTTTTTTTATGACCCATTTTTATTTAATTTGTTCATTTTATACTAGCTTAGATTTTTCATACGAGCATGTTCTTTATCTAAATATAAATTTTCAGCAGAAAAAGCCTATATCGAGCACACTTTCAAAATAAATAAAACAAATTAATAGAGTTTTGATTATGTTTGCGTTATAAATTTTTCAGAAACAAATTCGGATCTCATTTGAGATCCAAAATGATAAATGGAACAAAAAAAAAACGACCCATTTTACATGTAAGACTGGTTTGCATTGCCGCAAATTGTTTTTTTTTAAATATTTTAATCTTAAAAGGGGGCTCCCTGTGGTACTGAAGCATGTCTGTTTTGCCCGCGGGATTTGAGATCCAGAACCTTCAAATGCATCTAAAAAACGTCTAAATACGAACGTTTCCTTTACTTGCTTCCTTTTCTCTTCTATGCAACAATATTCAGACAATCTAGGGTGGTTTAACTACGCTTCTTAAAGTGAGTATGAGCATCTAAATAAACTTAAGTTTTTATGACCTTTGGCATTGAATTTTTAAGTTCATTCTCGCACAAACCTTGAATTTAAACAGATTGTTAAAAACAATTAGGTTTTTCTTCGGTATTTTTTACCTCTAGGATCAATTTTAGCCAAATTTTGCATCACTTACGAGGCGGTATGCTGTTTGTTTATTTACGACATTGTCGAAGTTCACCTTGACTTAGTTAGCTTAGTTTCAGTTCAGGGTTGTTGCATTTATTTTACTCAGTTTTTTTTCAAATTAATAGCTTCACATTACCTTCCAAGAAGACCTTTTAACACAAACATCGAACCTAACATTTTGTTCCAGTGGAGGAAACTAGAATATCTTTCCCCTGTTTTTGATAATATCTGGAAATAAGCTAAGAGTAGGTATGGTCAATTGGGTAATACACTGTAGCTATTAACCATCCCCTCTTTGGAGTTTAAAAAAAGCTCAGAATAGTAGTAAAATGGCATGGTGAAATATAAATAGAAAGTTATTTATGGGGTTTCCAGGTAATTGCTGCTTCCATCACAATCATCCTGATTCAACATGCAGCCTCTGTTATTTCACAGCTCTCCATAAATGTCTGTGACTGTTTAATTTTACTCAATGTTTGCATGCAATTTTTGTTTACAGGTCTAGTTTATGTGTGATGTACATCTAATGAAGGTCATCAATCATCGATAAACTCATACATTTTCGTATATTGATGTAAAGCTTCATTCATATGCTTACTAGCCTTTGTAATATGAAACCATTGTACTGAAAGCAAAAGCTATGATTGGCTAAGTTACAAGAAATCCTAAGCTTTTGCATGCAATAGATTTACTATCTCCTAGCCTGTAGTATGTTATTGTATGTACATCAGACCTCTATAGCTTTAGCATCTGACATTTTCCCATTTCAGACCATGTGCTTTTCTCTGAAGTATATCATTTCTTTGAATAGTTGCACACGAGAGGACAAACGAATATAGATACCTAGCAAAGAATCTTATTTTCGAGAGAATAACACATGGTCTGGAAAACAAAAATATTATACCCAAATTAAAAATATTTAAATAGATGCTCAAAAATTCTGCTTTGGGCCACACTTGGGTCTAACTAGGAAAATAAATTTTAATGTATTTATATTTTAACATCTTCATATATAATATTCTTAATTATTTTACCACACATTTTTAGTGTTAATTGTAATTTGTAAAGTGCCATTGGACAGAAAAGGAAATGGAGCTATATAAGAATAAAGTTATTATTATTATTATCATTATTATTACCTACCCTTTGATTGACACATTTCTTTTCAACATCACTGAATAACTCTTTTTGGTCTCTATAGGAAATATGGATTGAGGCTTTCATATTTTACATTTAAGATGAGGTTATAAAATTACGAGAGAATAATGGCTGAGGGTTTTACAAGCTCTCGCAGCAAGCGTCAACCAAAGAAGAGAGCACTAGATGATGGCAGTTCTTCATTAGATAAGCGTTACCGAAGATGTGAAAACAGTGGCTGTCCTTCCGAAAGACCAGTTTGTTGCGCAGAACTGAGCAATGGGTAATACTAATTATAGACCCTTTGACCTTGGGTGCAATTTTAGATCATGTGACATTTTTTTATTTTTGATCATGTGTTATTCTCTAGAGTATATTAATTTTTAGTTTTGAAGTTGTGCATGAGAATACATAATAAAATCAATATTATTAGATCCAACTTAAACAAAAGACTCCCTTTCTCAAGAGAATCATACATGGTCTGAAATGATAAAACATCATATGCCTAAGGTTAAAGGGACAAATATCTTTGGCCTCGTCCACACTATGCTAGATAAATTTGAATCCAAAACTTTCACACTGAAACTAAAAAAGAAAATTTTCCGTCCACACATGAAAACGAATAAAATGATTTGCGTCCACACTAGTCCGATCAGAGGCAGCAAAAATGCTTCATTGCACATTTTTAGGCTTCCTGCATGTTCCCATGACAATCATGATGTCATTGCATCCGAAAAATTCGGATGAAAAAATGTTATCCGTCCACACTAATATGGTTAGCTGGCATTTTCAAATTGTTCCACTCTGGAGACTGTATTTGAAAAAAATTGTTTTCAGTAAAGAATTGTTCCGGATTCGCCTGGAATAGTGTGGGTGGTAGGCCTAACTGAATAAATAAAAATTCAGATTCAAATTTATCCGGCATAGTGTGGATGGGGCCTTAGAGGGTAACCCTTAGAGATGTCAAAGTTTCATTAGGTGATCAAGGAGAGTCATTTTGACTTTATTCCTCAATTGAATTATTATGGGAAGTCATTTTTGAATTGTGAATGGGGGTCATTGAAATAATTTTTTTAATTTGAAAATGTTTTTGCCTGTTTCTTGAAGACAGGTTGCTCACTTTGGTGGAGTTATACATAGCCTGGGTGCATCCACAGGCTAAAGCCATTTAAATTATACTATTTTGGTGTTACTATTGGGAACTCAGATCTTAGAGTGAAGTAATTAAACCTGTGAAATAGATATTATACTAATACACTTAATTAGTAGACCCTAATTCCATTGGCTAGTATTTTTATTTCACGGATAAACAGCCTTCGCTCTAATGTTCTTCTTATGGTGTTGTTTCTAAATTTTAATGAATTGGTGGTTGTTGTGGTAGGTGTACTGGTGATGGGTACACATCCAGATGGTATCACATTTCTAATGGGGAGCATTTCTGTAATGCATGTTTTGATCACATGTATCGAAGGTTAGTAACTGAATTAATGATGTCAAAAATATATACATTATTATTATTATAATATATATATATATTTTATTGTCTTATTTTAGGGCCTCTATTTTGTAAATACTGAGAAAATTACCCCACCTGTTCAAAAAAAGGAATCTATCTATCTATCCAAAGCCCCGTCCACACTATGCCAGATATATAGATTTGAATGCAAATTTTTGTTTAATATTCAGTTGGGCTTACTGTCCACACTAGTCCAGGCAAATCCGGAACAATTCCTCACCGAAAACGAATTTTTTTAAATACGGTCTCCAGAGTGGAACAATTTGAAAATGCCGGCTAGTCGTATTAGTGTGGACGAAGAACATTTCGTATCTGAAATTTTTTTGAATACGATGACGTCATGATTATCATAGGAACATTTTATCCATTTTCATGTGTGGACGGAAAACCTTTTTTTCGGTCCCAGTGTGAAAGTTGTGGATTCAAATTTATCTGGCATAGTGTGGACGGGGCCTAAGTCTATAGTTCTTTCTCATTCAATGCATACCAATATGTTTGAAAACCACCAGACTCACATAATTATGCATGTTTAACTTTGTTTATATGTTAGCTAAGAGTCTGTTGGAGTCAAAAGCAGCTACAGTAAGACTTTGATCAGCCTAGCAGTTGTTTGTACTGTATCAATAAAATTTGAAAATATCTTCAAATTATTTTGTGAAATCTGAATATGGAAGGAAAAGGGGCAATATGGAGATATTAATATTTGATAACAAAATATTAATATTATCTGTACTGTCCAGTCATAAAGATGGTTATGAAGCATATGCCAAGTGGAAGTTTGAATGGGGTGGATATTGTCAACGAGAGGCCAGCACAAAGACCTACGTTGCTGAAATAGTGATGGCATATTGGGTCAAGTGTAAGAAATGTGGTAAATGGCGGTCACTTCCAAGGACTGAAGGAGATCTTTCACCTGATCTGGCTAAACAGTGGTCCTGTAAGTCCTTTACCACCAGAAAAAAGGTAATTGAATAAATAAAATTAATGTGTTTTATAAGTCAATGTGCACCTGGTCATTGTATTGGGCTTTCTGTGTTGCATTATCCACAGGATTCCCAGCCTTGATAAAATTGATAGGTGACATAATCATTGAACCAACCTTGGCTGCATAACCAAATATATGTGTTGTTAAAAATATTCACTAGTTATATTAATTCATTTATTCATTCATTCCATCCTGTAATTCATTCCATTCCTCTCACCATTCCATTTTTTCAATCGTTTGTTTATTCATTTGTTCATTCCTCCATCCATCCATTTTTTAATTCATTTATTGATTCATTTATTCTTATATTCCTCTATTCATTCATTCATTCATTCATTCATTCATTCATTCATTCATTCATTCATTCATTCATCCAATCCTCCATCCAATCCTCCATACATTCACATTCGTTCGTTCGTTTGTTTTTCGTTAGTTCGTTCATTCATTTTTCTTTCATTCATTAGTTTGTTCATTTATTCATTCATTTCTTCTCTATCCATCGTTTTATCCATCCTTCCTTCCTTCCTTCCTTCCTTCCTTCCTTCCTTCCTTCACTTAATATTTGTGCTTATGTAGGCCAAAGCAAAAGGACCTCATCCATGCGATTTACCAGAAGATGAGGTTAGTCTTTTACATATTGTTGCATTAATCATTTTAATATTGCTTTATTAAAAGCTGTACAAAAGGGGTTTCTAACAAATGGAGGGTCAATAATAGAACTTATTAAAAACTTGTTTAAAAACATGTAATAATCAATAAATATTTTAAAGCTCTTAATGATTTTTATCTTTCTCTCTGTTAATTATTACCAGAGGGTTTCAGGAGCATCAACACCAGGATGGCTATTAAGTCTATTTGAACCCCCTTTGCTTAAAAACAGCCCTGCTGCCCAGTACCTGAAGACTTACTTTCCTGATGGGGTGGGGCTCTCGCCTGTTCTTAATGAAGACAAAGAGAAAATTGAGACCAACACAAATGGTTCTTGTAGTACAGGTTCGTTGAAACCAAATTAAAGCTAATTTGTTGACAATAACAATCTCAGCAGCTTTGATGCAGAAAAAATGATAGACTGAAATTTTTGCCCTAGAGAAAATGAAAACTTGAATTCAAATAAAGACATTGTCCATAATATAGATGCTGTGAAACCACTGTATGAGACATTCTTCAGCTCAAATGGTAAAAGAATCACAGCCAAATGGGCTATAAAATATGATCGGTGCTTGTGTATGTCGTTATGCTCATGCTTGCATAATGATAGTGAAAACCACTTACTATAGATATAACATTAATTTTAAATTTTTGAATGTAGGATATATACAGCCATTCTACAACCCGGATGTTGGGGAATCAGCTCTTACTTTTAGACCAGACACTATGGAACAAGAAGAAGAGGCCTATTTTCCTCATTTTGCTTCAACAAGGTAAAAAAACTTTTAAAAAAGTATATTGTTTAGTACAGATGTAGCATGGGTGGTATATGCTGCTATTGCATCATCTCTCATCACTGTGTTGCCAAGGGTTTGTGTCACTGGTTGGAGCCCTGCAGACAGCATATGGTCATTGAGAAAGTTTGACGTCTCCTACGCTATGAGGGCTTTCTCCAGGTTCTGGCCTTTTCCCTCCATAAAAAATCAAAATGTGGGTTGAGAAATAGAAATAATTATTGAAATAGAAACTTGAAAAATGTTTGTTCAATTCATCCAAGATGGCAGGTGTGAAAAAAAGGCAATGCAAAAATATTTTTAGATTTATTGAATATGTTCCTAACAAAGCTCTTGTTGATCAAGTTAGACATATCTTTCCCCTGCATATTTTTCAGAGAAGCATCGATAATCTACCTCACCCTGAGGAATCTAATACTAGCACTATGGGCATCAGGATGCAAGGTATGAAAAATGGCTTGAAATTCTGACAAATGGTAATCCATCTTTATACATATTAGTCATTCCAAGGCCAAAGGGAAAAACTGGTTTTGCAGTGCATTGTTGGAGTTTTTGGGGGGTATATTTCCAAGACAGCATCTATTTCTCCCCCAAGACAAACTCAAAAGGCACTGCAATGCCAGTTATTTTGTCTCAATCTCGAATTAATGCCTAAGGATTGACATTCAAAAAAACTAATATAAGATAAAATGATTTAATTGGTTATTAATTAATTAAGGAATGCTTGACAAAGGACAAGGTTGCCGATAACATCATTACGAGAGGCCTTGTAAGAATACCACTTATTCAGGAGGCAGAAAACATCCTGCAATACCTATCAATCAAGGGCATTGTCAATCATGGGATAATTGACAACATAGAGCCACTATTGTTTGACCAAAAGGTGGGTCACATCTAACTTATTGATTATGGGCATTATAAAAAACATTCACTACCTGTCAATCATTGGCATTGTCAATCATGAAATAATTGACAATATAGAGCCACTATTGTCTGACCAAAAGGTGGGTCATATGATGTATCTAACTTATTGATTATGGGCATTATAAAAAACATTCAATACTCCGATCAATCATTGGCATTGTCAATCATTGGCGTTGTCAATCATGGGATAACATATATAGATGGCAACATGCGAAGTGTCTAGAGTGAGCTTTGTGTACATTATGAACAGGAAATGTAATATTAGGGAAGCACAGATGCATACACGTATAGTAAACTATGGAAAGAAGTCTATCTGACAAAGAGTTGCTATTTACCATGACTACCTTCACAAAGCAAGGGTGATTAAAATAGGTGCTTATCATCTTTTTTTTGTGAAGAAAGAAATGTGACATAAGTAGTAATAAGAGCCTTTGCCTTAAGTTAACTGCAGTTGATAATATTATTTATTTTATGGTCATTAGTTATCAGTGATAGTAATAGGAGCAGGGGCATCAGGATTGTCGGCAGCAATACACCTCAGCAAGTTTGGTGTGAAGGTACAATGCTTATCTCAATAGTATCATAAAATAATCAAATTTTTCAAAGAAGCAAAATAGGATGTTGGAGGACAACCACCAACATGTTTCCACAACATTGTCAAAATACTCCAAGCTCACATGCTAAACAAGGAAAGGTTTACAGAAACATGTTAACTGCACCCATTTCCCCCAATTTTTCCAAGTTTAGCAATAAACTAAATAAAAAGTAAAATAAATAAAGTTTAGCAATTGCAAAACATTGCTATGTGCAACAAATTTTGCTTCCAAGATGCCTTCTGCTTCCAAAACGAATGGAGACAATGTTTCCAGCTGATGTTTCCTGGTTTAGCTATGAAAGTCAATGTTCTAAAAGTTTGCCCACTCTATCTTGAAAGTGTGCATGTGCTATCCGATGTTGAGGAAACATGCTTTCCGATGTTTCCTGACATTTTCAGTAGGTAGCATGAGTGGCATACGCTGCTAATGCGTTGTCTTTCACCGCTGCGAGTCCAACAAGTCGGGTGGCTGGTTCGAGCCCTGTGGTCACCACATGTGAATTGAGTTTGTTTGATATGTTGTTCTCTCCGCAATGTAGTGATAGTATGTGTGAGTGAAAGTGTCCCCAATTAGTGCGAAAGTGCTAGAATGACTAGACACCTTTGGAAACATTTAAGGAAACGTGTTTCCTCATTTAGCCAGATCCTAGGAATGTCATGCAGACACCTTTGATTGATCTACCAAAACTTACCCCATGCAATGTTACAACAATTAAAATAATATAACAGTCAACAGGGAAGAGTCAAAGTAAGACTTATTTTAAAAAGTCACAAAATTTACTCAAAGCTTTTAGTTAAATACTTTAAAACCAAAGTTTGACTGTAGTTTGCAGTGAAATAGAGAAGTCTTAGTAACTATATATTATTAGATTAAAAATAAACTATGCTACATCACTTTGGTTGTGTCAGGTGACTGTATTAGAAGCAAGGAACAGAATAGGAGGGCGTGTCTCTGATGATCTTTCTCTAGGCTGCTGTGTTGGTAAAGGGGCACAGATTCTAACTGGGTGTATTAACAACCCTATATCTGTGCTATGTGAACAGGTAATTGATTTAACGTATGATTCTTCTGTCAGATGAAGCACAAGGAGAGCAGTCATACATTAAATCCAGCAGATCTTCCATCATATTTATTAAATAAAAGTAGAGTTGCATATTTCATTTTATCCTGTGTGTGCTTTCAACCAACTGAAGGTTTTTCTCCCAATTCCGTGGTCTTTACATTCCTTCAAAAAATACACCCTTCTCATAAGGCTGTCAAGGGCTCAAAAACGAGGTCACCCAGTCATTTTTCATGATAGAGGATATAAAATTACATGAAATGACTTTAAAGAAGAAAAGTATAAAAAATGGCCTTTGTTTTGATCTGTATTAGCCTTTATTTTGAGTGAACAGCTTAGCTCAACCTTGCAAGATGATGCTACATGGGTGACCTTGTTTCCGTGTGACTTCATCAGCCATTATAAGAAGTGTGTATTATTTAGTTTCAACTAAATTTTACTTTGATCATGGAATGAGGATCACAGATTTATTAGTTTATGGTTATTAATTATCGATTATTAATGACTGATTAAATAATGATGCTTATCTCTAGTTTTTATAACATTTATTTTGATGTGAGTGCAGTTATTGCATAAACTATGTACATGTATGTTCAGTGATGATCTGTATCCATAACAAGCTATTGTAACAGTCCAAAATGGAAAACTGTTAAAGATGTAAAAGGATTGCTTGAAGCCCATCATGTTTTGTTTTCACTTTATTTTAGTTAGGACTGAGCATGAAGCATATCAGTGGCCATTGTGATCTTCTTGACAATAAAGGACAAGCAGCTGATATCAGTGTTGACAAGAAGGTTGAATTTCACTTCAATTCCATTCTGGATGCCATTGCCGAATGGAGAAAAGGAAAGACAGAAGATATGCCATTAGAAGGTTGGTTGTTCTGCTGATCATTCTTGACTAATGCATGAAAAATAAACTATTTTTTGTACATTTGTATTTTTTTCAGACAGAATTCATGAGATGCACAAGATCTTCTTAGAAGAAACTCAAATAGAATTTTCAGAGGTTTGTTACAGCTGTATATATAACATAACATATTGCACATAGTAGCCATGACAACCATGACACAATGATGTGACAACCATGACATGATGATGTGACACAACCATGACATGATGATGTGACAGCCATGACATGATGACGTGACACAACCATAACATGTAACAACTATGACATGATGATGTGACAAAAACATGACATGATGATGTGACCACCATGACATGATGATGTGACAACCATGACATGATGATGTGACAACCCTAACATGATGATGTGACAACCATGAAATTAGGATGTGACAACCATGACATGTTGATGTGACCACCATGATATGATGTGACAACCATGACATGATGATGTGACAGCCATGACATGATGATGTGACAGCCATGACATGATGATGTGACAGCCATGACATGATGTGACATGATGATGTGAGAGCCATGACATGATGACATGACACAATCATGACATGATGATGTGACAACCATGACATGATGATGTGACAACCATGACATGATGGTGTGAGAGCCATGACATGATGACAGGACACAATCATGACATGATGACATGAACACCATGACATGACTACCATGACATGATGACATGACCACCATGACATGATGACATGACTACCATGACATGATGACATGACTACCATGACATGATGACATGACCACCATGACATGATGACATGAACACCATGACATGATGACATGACTACCATGACATGATGACATGAATACCATGACATGATGACATGAATACCATGACATGATGACATGACTAGCATGACACGATGACATGAACACCATGACATGATGACATGAACACCATGACATGATGACATGACTTCCATGACATGATGACATGAACACCATACTTCTTTTTTACTCTGACGAAGGACTAGCGTCCGAAACGTTCATCTTTTTCATGGTGTATAATTTACCTTTTCATCATTACGGTTTCATTAGAAACACCGACGCAGCTCACACTAGTTTTTAGCTAGTTATATCTTTTTAATACTTCAGTGATCAACTCTGTTACATTTTAAGGAAGAGAACCAGCTCCTTCAGTTTCACCTTGGTAATCTTGAGTATGCATGTGCTGCCCCCCTTGGAAAAGTATCCACATTACACTGGGATCAGAATGAAGTCTTCCCTCAGTTTGTAGGAGATCACACATTGCTGGTACAAGGATGTGAATCCCTTCTGAAAGGACTCTCTAAAGACTTGAATATTGAACTGAATTGCCAGGTAGGTAATCATGATCTGAACAATCATGTAAAGAAAAGACAATAAGCCTTGCTCAAATTTGTTAAAAAGATAGTGAGAGTCAAATACAAAGAATGATGGGCCACGAGCGCAGCAAGCTCTACTCACATGTAATGCTGAGTAGAGGAATCATATAAAAAGGTAAAAAAAAGGTAAAGGTAATTAAGTGGTTGCCCAATTCTCTCGAGCCAGTGGCTCATATCTAATGCCCTTGAAGGTGCACCCTCTACCCCCTCTGATAATCAGTGCTCCTTTTTACGGGTATTTGAAGCAGATTAAAGCTACACAGAACAGAGAAAAGTCGAAACAGAAGTGATATATAACATATCTTAGAATCCAGAGTAGAAAGGGGAGTGAAATATCACTACACCATTCTTGATTCGTATTATTTAGAAGTAGCAGCTTCTAACTTAATTGCAATCCTGCTTTTCCAACCTGATTTTTCCAGGTTTCAGATATCAATTATTCCCAAGAAAAGGTGGTTGTGACAACAAAAAAAGGAACAAAATTCATTGCACACAAGGTAAGGATTATTAAACTGCTACTGCATTTAGCTTTTAATTTTTCTTATTTTGACTTTAACTTGCCCATTAACTGGATTACTGGTACCAACAGCCATTAATTTGTACCAGACATATATACTTCAAACATTCTAATTTTATCAAATCCTGAAAAACCCTGGGCTGATCAAACTTGTGGCATAGATAACTCCAGATCGAATTGAAACTTAGCGTGTTAGGTCTTGATGAGGTAGGAAAACAGGAGAACTTGGAGATAAACCCTTGAATAATGGGACTAAAGATCTAACAAACTCTACTCCTGTGTGATGTCAAGTTCAGAAATTAAACCTGAGACCCCAGAGGTGAGAGGCAAGTGCACAAACACTATGCTACTCTTGAACTCAGGATTGAATTGGAATGTAGCTAGATTTTGCAGAGGGAGGACAACTGGAGAATCAGGAGCAAAGACCCTCAAATTAAGGGAGACACAAACTCTTCTCACATGTGATGTGAACTAGCGCTATGCCACCCACCCAATTAGGCACTAACAAGTCCATCTAGATGCACTCGGCTAAATTTAAATTTTGACTTGCAGGTTATAGTTACATTACCCTTGGCTGTTTTGAAGTCTGGTTTTGTCAAGTTCACTCCTGAACTGCCTGCAGCAAAAGTGAATGCAATCAAAAACCTTGGAGCTGGTCTCATTGAAAAGGTAATAACCCTTAATAACAAGATTGATAAAACCTTTTGAAACATCAATTCCATCATATTTTGATGGAATATACCCTGAGTGTGAAAGAATTTGAATAATGGTAAAAATGCTTCAAGGTATACCAAAATCTATCTAACGTGATCTCTATTCTTAGGTTGCAATAAAATTTTCTAAAAATTTTTGGAGTAAAAAAATCCAAGGTGCCAATTTTTTTGGCCGTATTCCTTCAACCAGAGGCAATAGATCAAGTTCTGCTATCTTTTATGACTTAAGTAGAAAGGTGAGATAATTATGTTTCTATTCATCCATTCAACATCAATCAATTCATCATCCATTCAACATCGATCAATCCATCATCCATTCATCCAGCCGCCCACCCGCCCGCCAATCTATCCACCATCCATCCACCATCCATCCATCCATTCATTCTTCTATTCCATTCCATTCCATCCATCCATCCATCCATCCATCCATCCATCCATCCATCCATCCATCCATCCATCCATCCACCCACCCATCCATCCATCCATCCATCCATCCATCCATCCATCCATCCTTCCATCCATCCATCCATCCATCCATCCATCCATCCATCCATCCATCCATCCATCCATCCATCCGCCCATCCGCCCATCCATCCATCCATCCATCCATCCATCCATCCATCCATCCATCCATCCATCCATCCATCCATCCATCCATCCATTCTTCTATTCCATCCATCTATCCATCCATCCATCCATCCATCCATCCATCCATCCATCCATCCATCCATCCATCCATCCATCCATCCATCCATCCATCCATCCATCCATCCATCCATCCATCCATCCATTCTTCTATTCCATCCATCTATCCATCCATGCAGTCTATCCTCCCATCTATCCGTCCATCTATCAGTCCATCCATCCATTCCTTCCTTATTCTATTACATTCCATCCATCTATCCATTCATGCAATTTACCCACCCACCCACCTATTCATTCTGGTGATGGCACTCTGAAGAACAGTTGAAACTTCAATTACACACAAAAATATATGTCAAAACCACTGCAAAACCACATGGAAGTCTGATATCTCACAATCTTATTTCATTTTCTTCTAGGAATCATCAAGTCCCAAGAAGTGTAACATCCTGATGACTGTCCTATCGGGGGAATTTGCATCCAGCATGAAGGATGAAGAAATTATCAATGAAATAATAGGCATCCTGAAAGGACTCTTTCCAGAAGAGGTGAGCAGATGTATGCTATGAATTATAAACAGAGTTTGCATTGCTCCGGGAATTCCTGGAATGCTTCTGGAATTTCAACAATTTCTCTCATGGACGTGGAATATTTTATTTTTGACACCAGCTCCTGGAAAACTCTTGAAATAGGTAAAAAGGGATAGGAGATAAGTTCATTCCAAGATATAAGAATAGCTGGAATGACCTGTATTTCAGTCTTATATTCTTGTCAAGTACATAGACCTTGAGACTGATTCAATGTTCTTTGTATTCAACAAAAACATTTCCATGACGGAATGACCTTTGGCGAGGAGCAATAAAAACGTTTATTGAAATAGGTGAATACTTCTCTTTTTAAGACCATACCAAAGCCAGAAAAGTACATAGTAAGTCACTGGGGCTCAGACCCTTATGCTGGGATGGCATACTCATTTGTACCATTGGGCAGCTCTGGACAAGATTATGATGAGATGGCCAGTACAGTGGACAAAATGCTGTACTTTGCTGGAGAGGTTAGTTTCTGAAAACTACTTATTCCACACTGATCAAGACATCAGTTGCGACATGGAAATCAAGCAATACCCTTCTATCAATCGAATAAAGCGTTAGTATTCCTATATACCTTCTCAACAACTTATTTTGTGGGAATTGTTTGCCTGATTTCTATGTTGGGACTGTTGTCTTTATCAACGTGTAGCAATGAAAAGAGTGGTAAAATAATATATAAATTTTTATAAAATTCATTTTATAATTCAATGGTTTTTGGAACACATTCTATGAGAGGACACAGCACACATGCTCTTTCTATATTTTCGCCATTTGTATCCAAAAATAATTATGGTCATTTTTAATTTTTAAATAAATGAACTAAAAACTTATTATTGCATTCCTTTTTTTAGGCAACAAACAGGCAGTTTCCTCAGACAGTGACCGGAGCATACTTAAGTGGTATCCGAGAAGCAGAAAAAATTTTGTTTCAATTATTGGAAGGTTCCTGCTAGTGATTCTAGCAACATGGGATGTAATCATACTTTCCTAATAATTACTATTATTATTATTACAGTTCATTAGACTGAAGTATTTTTCACAAGTGAGAGAGGACTGGGAAGAGAAAGTGTGCATTGTTGCTTGTTTATAACCGTCTCTACTCAGGGTAGTTTTTCATGTTATGACTATGCTTTCATTATCATTCATAGGAAAAAATGTTTTATATGGTGCATTATACATTATTATATTGCTATGCCAACCAGAGTTTGAATGTTAGAAGCTTATTATTTTTTATAATTTCATAGCATATTTATGGTCTATGCTAACGAATATCTTTATAACATTAGTACAAAATGTTAGGTCTTTGTTTGTTAATACTTGAAAATACTCCCAGGGGGTATACTCAGGTGGGTAACATGACGGGGTGTGACCGAGCTTCATATTGCAACCCCCAAAAATACTCAAACCTGAAATTTTTACCCCAAAAAAATACATGACATCCAAATTTCTGGCCCAAAAAAATACGAGATTTAAATACTTCAAAACTGATTTATTGAATTCAACAGGCTCTTCTAATGCATGATTTTGCATATAAAACAAAAAGCTTAATAATGGATTGCGCCTTGCTGGGGAAAAAATCATTTTCTGATACAAAAATCGTACTTGGAGATGTAATGACCCAAAAAAATACGGGCTTCATTTTGAGACCTAAAAAAAAAAAACATGGCTGGTCTCTTAACCCCAAAAAATACCAGGAATGAAAATTGTCAACCCAAAAAAATACGTTGGACCTCCCCGTCATGTTACCCACCCAAGTACACCCCCTGGGAAAATACTAGTACTTAGATCAGGGAGGCACAGGGTGCTTCACATCAATATTTCTAAAATTTATGCCTCGTATATAATCTTGTACAGGGTCGCTCATTATATACTTACATACTCTATCATTTTAATACAAGGAATTCATGAATCATACTTTCATACTCTACTTTAGCTATTTTCACGTATTGCGTACTTATTTTAACCTGAATCATGATATGCCATGCATAATCCCTTTGCCAACCTTTCAGATAAATACTTAGAAAAAAGAGTTAAACAAACTTTTAGTAAGTACACTTTACCATTACTCTACAAAAATCTAGTATCCACTTACTAACACCTTAGTATTAGTCTATTCACGAACCATCTTTACCTAACCTTACCAACACCTGGCCGTTAATCTATCAACAAAATACTGTCACAACCTAACGAAACTAATTTAAAGATCTTTTTGTAGGACTCGGCAAATATATTTTTGCTGAATGTTTGAGTGTTTATTTATGATAATAGAAAACTAGATCTTTCAAGTGATTTATCCAACTATACGATTGTAAACTGTTTGCATCATAGCATCATAAATCACCATCACCAGAATCCCTTCAACACTTCCTTTTGTTCAGATTATTAAATGGCATCTGAATTACTATTCTCATTAGGAAATTGAAAATTTTAATTAAAAATAGTAAAACATTCTGGTAATGTTAGTAAAATGATGCCATTGTTGTAATCCATCATGCAAACAGTCTACTTTTAACGATTTGACCCCCAGCCCAAATGGTCTATGATTCAATAGACCATGAAGTCAAAGGTTTCATAATGTTTTGATTCTACAATTTGATTGGTTCTCGCTGTCTAAAAGGCTCAAGTTATAGTAATTAGTCACACTGTAAAGTTAATGATTTTCAAAGCTGGTACCTTTTGCTACTAGTGGTCTATCGCCAATAGACCACTAGTAGCTCAGCCAATCAGAGCGTGCGATTTATGATTACAAGAATTATTAGAGATCTCATTCTCATTATCTAAAAGCAGTCCATACAGACTCATGGACTGTTCGCTCCTAGACCATTCGGCCTTTGAGTTGAATTGTTAAAAAACTCATATTGACTACCAATGAAAGTACAAAGTTTTGATAATTTTTTGAACCTAATTAACTTTTCTATTTATTGAATGGATTTATATAACGTTCATATACTCTGTTATACACAATTAAACAAATTAACTTCAAAATAATTATAGTTCTCTATCTTAGTTAACATTCTTATTTTAAGGCCTTCTGAATGGCTCCTTTTTGGACATTTTTTCTTCTTGCAACAATAACAATAATGCACTTTAAAATCTTTTCAAACATTTCAACCCTACTTTCCTTTTTAGCTTGGGCATAACATTTGTCCATTTCAGACCACCTGCCATTCTTTTGAGAATGAGATTCTTTGTTTTTAGTTGTATCCATATTCAGTTCTCTTTTCATGCGCAGCCATTAAACAAACAAATGATACTCTATAGAATGACATTTGGTCTGGAATGAAAAAACATTCCCAAACTAAATATTCAGATCATTTATTAAATATTATTATTATTGTGGACAGCTCTTGACTTTCTTTTCTTCCTGCACAACTATTTTTATATCTTTCAAGGTGACAGGATTCCTTTTGTGGCTTGAAGCTCCTGCAATGTTAAGTCAGTGGCTCAGACATTTCGAAACAAAGCAATACACTTTAACATAAAAACTTAACAAATAACTAAACCAAGTATAGTGACTGTCGTCGCACAACAATGATATCTGGTGATCCAATCATACATTGATTTTACTTGGACTGTGAAAAAATAGTTAATATAATTATATATGTTATTTACCGGCCAGGAGGTCTGGATAGGGAAAAACTGTGCCCGAGGTCTTGAATATACGGACTGAGGGCACAGTTTTTCCCTATCCGGACCGACTATAGGACGGTAAATAACTTATTTATTTTTTTCCCGTATTTTTTTTACTTGTTTTGGTAATCGTTTTGTGTTGTCGTTTAGCGGCAAAGGATACCGGACCGCGCACGCGGGCAGATACTTACAAAATACCGCCCACTCAAACAGCCAATCAGAACGCACGATTTTTAAGGATACCGGACCGGAAAAAAATAAATCATAATACAACAAAAATCACCCAACTGTGAAATAGGGCTGAGTTTTCTTATGACGGCAAATCCCACTTTTGTACAATTGCCCCACCCATTGATGATGAGTTGATGAGTTCCAAACTTCCAATGTGCATGAGATGAAAATGGGTTGGACAATCATACAAAAGTGGGCTTCGCTGCCATAAGAAAACTCAGGCCTGTTCCACATTTGGGTGATTTTCATTGTAGTAAACACGTACTAATTCTATTGTTTTCTCTTCCCTTACTTTGATTTTTAGTCACTAATCATATAAATTTGTTTCACATGTTAAGTAAAAACACTCATGTTAACAGCTTATGCAATCAGAGAGCTTGGCACTTTGCAACAGAATGTGATACCCTGAGATTTTCACAGCCAAGCAAAAGCTGCCCCAAGATATTTGATTGATGAAGTTACCTCTTTATACTTTTGGATTATGAGTGCCTTCAGCTCCTGTGGCCATAGAGGTCCAACCAACTTTCTATTCTTAACAATATACACCTACAGCACAACCATAATATGTTAAGGTACAATGTGTAAAAGTATGGCTGGCAATCATGTATTTGTGTAGTTTTATACACCAGCTCACATTAAACTGACACATTTTGATGCAAAGCAGGCTGTTTGTATTATATAAGGAATGTTAAAGCTTGTTTGGTAGCAAAAAGAGTAGCAAAGAAGTATGCAAATACATTAAATGTAGACATGTTTGTGCTTTGTGCTGTAATTTCGTTACTTAATTGTGAATAATTGTGAATAACACAATAGAAAACAGTGCCTTAGGAAAAGTCTATAAATCAGATACCGGATCTTCGTCATTTGCATACCTGTTCGAACTGGTTTTGATACATCTCACCAATTGGACCAGCACTTATTCGCACCTCCATGATATTGGACATGTAACCAACTTTTATAACTGAAAGCCTGTAAAACAAAAAATTGTTTCTCAAAAAAGCATATCACAACTACAAAAGAGATTTCCTGAAAATAGTCTCCTTTTCTTTTTCTTTTGCTGGATCAGCATTTACAAGAGAAACAAAGGAGGGGGGGGGGGGGTAGGAACCTCTGCAACAGGAAACACAGGAGCTAATAATACTTGTAACCAAGTAAAGTGATAATGAGCTTTTGTAGCAAGCTTTATTGCATTCTGGGTAAGGGTTTTTGTTTTGTAGGGTATTGTTTAGCTCTAAATTCATTATATCTTATTGTCTTTAACATGTCAGAGGCTTTGCATAACCAAGAAAAAGTCAATATTACGACTGTTATATTTCACTAAACCTATAACAAAGTAACAAATTGATTTTGTTCATATTTGCACTCTAATACCTGTAAAGATTTGGGCTGACAGCTGGGGTAAAGTTTCTCAATTCTCTATCTAAAGAAAGTCTATAAAGATCTTCATTTTGTCTTGAAATATTCAAGCCATTAATCCTGCCTGAAAACAATGAAAATTTAGATCATAAAATAATCCTTTTCCATGAAGGAAGAAGAAAAAGGTCTGTTCATGTAGTGGCCACAGATTCAAACACACACACAAAAAGAAAATAATAATAAATAATGATAGAAATTACTAAATTATATGCAAAATTGCAATTAAGTTAAAGTTAAATTATGATTTTGTTATCGTTTGTACTGTCTTTGTCTTTAAGTAAAACAATCATGAATTCATTATAAAGAGACCATCTTCTTTACCTTGGACATGAGGTTTTCCCATTTCAGACCATGTGTCATTCTCTAGAGTATTATTTCTTTGTTTGTGCATAATAAGACAATAAATATGAATACGACTCAAACAAATATTTTTTTCTCTAAAGCCCTGTTTACACTGGCGATTTTTGCAATGATTTTTGCTGTGATCTTTTTGGCAATTTTTGGAAACACTAACAAAACACTATTTTAATATGCAATTGCTAACCATTTTCCTGGACTCCAAAGACTAGGAATCCTCCCTTAGTGTTCAGGAGTGCATTTCCATATTCCCTTATGGTCTGGAGAGAGAAAAAATGGAAATCTTTTTTTAATTCTATATTCTTAATTTACATCTGATATACATTTGTCTTCATTTGCATAAACTTTAACTTGGATTTTCTCTATCAAACTTGGTTCACTTTGGTACAATATTAGAACATACATCATGAGTTTTTTAAGTCGTTTACTAAATTTGCAGGTTGTGTTTCATCAGGTCTAAAGCCACTCAGCTGTGTTTTATACCCAATAAAACACTCCTGACATGCTGATTTATACCCGGCACACTGCAGGTGACTTAAATGTAAACAGACTGATTTCATTCATAATTTAGACATGAACTTACAGTTGCAAACTCTCCAGACGGATATCCTATATTCTTGAAGAAAAAATACATGACACCAATTCGCTCTTTATAATGGTCACCAATAGAAACCTTGTGCTCTGTGGAAGTTGCCATGTTCTGTTACGAGACAATTGCAAGACATTTAAACTGATGTTTCTGAATCTTGTAATAAGGAATTGTTTTGGTTAGGATATACCAGATATTTTTGTATTTGAGATAATGACTGCATAAGGTAAAAGAAAATTCTGCTTGTAGGGTAGGATCTGTCAGATCTATAAACCAATTTAATTAGCTGGGGTGTAATGTTTTTCCAACTACAGACAACATCTCATGTGCACAACCATTAAACAAAGAAATAATACTTAAAGAAATAACACGTGGAAAACATTACGTCCAAGCTAGATTGGTTTATTGCAAGCTTTTATGTTAGGCAATGGCAGCCATGTTGGATGACTTCATGTCCTCCATCAGTGGTTATAATCATTAAATGAAATAAGATGATAGACCCCTTGCATTAAATCCATACAAGGGGGGTCAAAACAAGAAAATAATAACAAGAAAAAATAGTTTAATCCTCAAGAGATGATAATTTTTTACGTTCAATGCGGTCGAATCCATGTTTGACTCATTGCAGAGGCTTTGTCTGGCATCTGATTGCATTAAAAAAAAAAATATGAAACAAAAATAAAAAAGTAAAGATACCTCATTGATTCAGGTGCTTCCTTCTTTTTAAGCCTTAAATAAAGTAAAAAAAACCCTACATTTTTCAATCAACAGTGCTTAGCGCAGCAACGACGACGACCTCGCGACCGATCGATCCTCTGTTAATGATTGACTTAAAAATTGGCGCGAATATTTTAGCCAATCATATACACGTTTCATTCCCTAACGTCAACCAAGGTGGAACGCCTGTCGAGAATTACTGACATGTGCAGGTTAAATGATTCAAAACTGGTTAAAAAACTTCAATTTTACAGTAATTTTTTACATAACTTTATAATATATCTTATTTATTAACGAGGCTATGGTTTAATCTTTAGAGGCGTCTTTTTAGAAAGGTATTTGATTGTTTTGCACAGTTGAAGTCAAAGTCATGCTGAACTTATTCCAGAAATTCACCTCTATTTGATAGATGGAATATTAATCGGGGCTCCAAGTTTCAACTTTCGTGACAGTCCTTAATTTGAATTCAAGTAGCCTTTATTTGGTCTGAGAATGTTTCATTTTTAATCCAAATTTGACTTCGAATACAAACAAAGGCAAGAGAAGTAGGTAAGTAGAACGTTTCTTTACAGTTTTTACATATATCACCTGCTGGAATGCTATTCTAAGAGTTCTATAATTGCTTTGATGGACTTAAAATTACATAAATTCTATTTCATAGACATGACATAATATCGTGTGGGCGAACAGACTTACGGTTGTGGGCTAAACGGTGTGGGCGAACTGACTTGTGGGCGAAACATCCGGTTACCACCTACTGTGATACAGGCGTCCAAATTGTAGCAAATTTCCAAACTACATCTGTCCATCACTGTAAAATTTTAATAAAAGCATCATGTTAACTCGCGTCAAAGGGATTAGACTTTCAGCAAACACATCAGTTTGTTAGCCAATCACATCCAACAAGGAAGTGGAATAAAGAATGCGAATCAACCCAGTATTAATATTGTCTACAGGATTGACCTTTTCACTGCGTCTCGGTAAACAATACCCTGCAGCGCTAGCGTCTGTAAAATTTCTCGGTTTATTAAACCCTACATAATTGTTTAAAAAATGTCTTGTCTACAATATTAAACACTGGAACAATGGCTGAAAAAGACTGCGAGGATTCTCTTTTGGAGGTAGAAGATGAAAAACAACTACTACAGCTGATAAAAAAGCGTTTTTCGAAAGACCAAGTTTACGTAAGCTTGCCAATCCTGAATTTTAAAAGTCTGTACTCCGGACCCTTTTTATCAAATTCCCACCAAAATTATTTACTACTTGCTGAATTAAATTGTTTTTCTCAGAATTTGATTGATGATGTGGCTATTTCAATCAATCCTTGCAGAATCCTTCCAGACGAGGTGAGTTCGTACGCTTAGCATACGATAAATTTTTTACATCCAGTTGCGGGATAAGTTTGATGTTGTAGAGGAATTAACTTGCGATTTTTCTTGTAAAGAAAAGTGCGGTTTTTGTTTGTTCTTAAATGCTCAGACGTAGAATAATAACATCTTTTGACGGATTTATTGTGGTTCTTTTTTTATTCGCTTCATTAACGAGTATCTTTTATGAACGCATACTAATAATAATAATAATAATAACTTTATTACTGTGTCATGTCGTTCTAGCTTATTACAAAATAAACTAATTGGGGACACCTATCTAGAACCCTATAAAACCAATAAAAATCTTATCCCATATTCCCAAACCCTTAAAACAACCCATATATGATATTTATAATTATCTAATTTACGGTAATATCCCACCCCTCCTCCTAAATATTCTATACTGTGAAAATCCTCCTTTTAGCGTTTCGCCCGGTCAAGCGAAAAATCGAAATGATATAACACAAAAAAATACTTTGCGTTTATGATAAATTAAGAATAGATTTTTAGCAATTTACACGTGTACAGCGAAATGAAACCGCTGCATAACGTTTAATAACGTCAACTTGTTTACCTTTGGCAAAAGCAATATTATTTTGTCAAAGGATTTTTTCTTCGTAAATAGACCTAATCCATCCAGGCGCAAAGTTTTGCCATTTTAGACAACATAGAATTCAATTCATTTTTAAGATTTCGTTGTAGTAAGCCTTTGGTTCTTGATTTTTCTTATCCATTTACTCAAATGTTTGTTAACAAAGTAATAATATTCAAAAGAATGTGTACGTAGAATGATTCAAAATGAGCAAAAGTTACCCAACTCAATTGCTACCTTAAGTAACGTGAGGATTTGTTTTGTTTGCTGGAATATTTACTCTGTTATATTGTAAACAAAAAATAATGCATGATAGTATATTTTCTTTGATTCCCCAGTCATGGAAATTGTATCAAATTGCCGACCGCGCTATACATCACTTAAGACTTCATCAAAAAAATCAGTGTATAGTGCTTACAGGTGACAGTGGATCTGGCAAGACTGAAAATGCTAAGAAGTTTATTACGAGGATCATTAATAGTGTATCAGCTCTTGGTGAAGATCTAGTGAACAATATCACACAGGTAATAGGTTGCATTCAATATCTAATTCCCAGTATTGTGATACCAAACAATGATAAAAATACTCTCTGGTTGAAATCACATTTATATGGGCAGAGTGTTTGCTTCTTGAAGGCTGAGATAATGAGTGAGATTCATTCAGCTGAATTGATACCAAGCAATAGAAATACTCTCTGGTTGAATGGCCTCCCATTGTAGGCTAGTATTGAGATTTTTGAAGATTCGGCTGATTGATTTCAAGCAATAGGATACTATCTGATTAATAGCACATGTATCTGCTATAGATGTAACCCCTTATCTTCAGTCATTTGTGGTACTAACTGTAAAGATCAAATGTATTCCATCTTTATAGGCAGGCATAATACTGGAATCATTTGGTAATGCATGTACCTTGACATGTGACAATGCCAGCAGATATATCAGGTTTACAGAGTTGTTGTTCACACAAGACTTCAGTATCAAAGGAGGTACAAACATGAAATCAATCAATTAATGTGGGTCTTAGTTAAGCGGGTACGAGGCCTAGGAAATAAAGATACAATGAAGTGATGTAGTTTTTTTTCAATGGGAAGGGGAGGGACATGAGATTTGTTGTGGTTTTTTGTCCAGCAGGGAAGGGTTGGTTGGGAAACAGAGGGTTGCATGGGACGTCATGTGTTCTTGTCCTAGGGGAGGGGAGGGACAGGAGATTTGTTGTGGTCTCTTGTCCAGAAGGAAAGGGAGTCGTGGAACAGAGGGTTGCATTTGGATTCAAAGAGATGGGAGGGATAGAAGGCTGCAGAGATGTTAGTATTGACGACATTGAACCTGATAATGTTTCAGCATACATACGCCATTATCTTCTGGAGAAGACAAGAGTTGCCCAACATGATAAGGTACAGTTATTCAACTGTTGGGTAAGGTACTAGTGGGAGTGCTATTTGAAGCTAACCATGTCATGTCCTTGAGGTAACCATTGAAACCAGGCCCTAACCCTGTCACATTGTCCAAGACAGTTGACAATATTATTGCCTTATAGTACCATGCCTTCTAAACTAAGAGGATGCAGGGGTGGATCCAGGAATTTTAGAAGGGGGTGACTATTACAAAGATTTTACCTGGAATTTGAGGAAAAGGGGGGGGGGGACTAGTTGCCTATATTACCACCCCTGGATCTGCCCCTGGGGTGGTTATAAGGAGTATAAAAAAATGCAAACCAAGTAGATATTGGTTGTGGAAAATCACTATGCCCCCTGGAAGTTGAAATTCGAAGTATTACAAAAGGGTTGGACAAAGTCACACAATCAGTGGTTGGTTTTATCAGTCTTTACTATACAAATGTTTGTTTTATTTCAGGCAGAAGGCAATTTTCACATATTTTACCAGTTTCTTATTGGCATGTCAGATGAAGGTCTGGAAAAATATGGGCTACAGAAATCAGTTTATCACAGGTTGGTATAACTACCCTGAAGGTTTTTTAAGGATTTACTGCTCAACCAATAAAAATATCAGAAATAGTGCCATCACGGTCATGGCACGGAAGCTCCATACCTTAAGTTTTTTCATAAAAGAACATAGTTTTCACTATACCACACCACAGTAGATATGAAATGACAGTTCTGCATCACTCGAGTGAGGTACCATTGTTCTACGCCACTCGAGTGAGGTACCATTGAGGTACCACATTCCAGAGGTGACGTTATAGCTATTCTAAGTGAGGTACGTTCCAGTGAGGTAGGGGGAGAGGTGGTTAGTTATATTTATTCTTAGTTGACTGGATTGCACCACATCTTAGAGTTTACGTCAAAGTTTAATTCTAATAAAAGTTTCTAATTATTCATAAAAACTACTTTTTCTACCTCGAAGTCTTAAAGGATTAGACTCTTTATACTTTATGCTTTTGTTTCACCCTAATTGAGTTCTACGAAGTTGACTCATCAAAAAACAAACAATTAGATGGCTTGCCCAAGGAACAACAACAAACATGTTTTCTAAAAAATATATATATAGTTTATTCATAAAACGCTCCATGCATGTGAATACAAGAAAAGTTTAGTTTTTATCATTATTTAACCAAGTATGATGATTGTCAGTATATATTTGTTCAATAGAAACACCCGTCACAATAGAGGACTGTGTTCTGCATAATTGCCGAGTTAATCACATGAATCAACTACTAGATATCAAGACCACGTTTGTAAACAATAGAAAACTCAACAAACACAGTATTTTGATTGATTTTCATAGTTCAGTCACTTAACAGCTAAACTCCGAACTAAACATTTTGCCAGTCGGGTATCGACTTGGCTATTGCTCTCAATCGTTCTGATCGTCGCGGCGGTTTTAAGATTTTACCAAGATATTTATCTGAATCTTGATAGCTAATCCATTTCACAGATTTTTCTTTACTTGACGGAGGAGTTGGTAGGAAATCAGGTGGAGGTGGTAGGGATTGTGTTTTGGGAGTGCTAAACGAGGCAATGGAAGAGGGTTGATCAAGACTAGTTGTGGTTCTTAATGGAGTGGAGTTCTCAATCGTTTTTTCTACTTTATAAAAAAGTTTTTACAATCATAGGAGGCTATCAGAGTCTGCGTCAGAGAATAACTGAATCATTCGTTATGCACTGCAGGATTTTGAGTCATAACAAGAGGTTTTAGCGTATTTGATTTTAAAGAAAGTGTATGCATTAAATTACAGTCTTCGCAACGATAAAACATTTGTTTTGTATTTTTGGCGCTGATAACAAAAGGGTGTGTGCAAATGTCACACACGACTAATTCGTTTTGAGAACTGTGATACGCTTCGTGCCAACAGCAATTCGGGCATTGTGCCACTGATATCTTGAAAAACGATTTGGGTTCTTGACAAGCGTGACACTTTTCTTCTTCTTCTTCTTCTTCTTCTTCTTCTTCTTCTTCTTCTTCGTCCTCACTCTCCAATTCTGAGTCCTCTCTGTCATGTTCCTCTTGGGATTCTTCAGCATCATTGTCACTATTGCTAACATCCGTATCATAGTTATCTTCTGGTTGCCTGGCAATCAGATCTGCCAATAATATTTTGTTGCGAATAAGATTCTTGTCCAAATCAAGCTCTGCTAATCCACTTATAAAAGTCTTGAGCCCTCTTGGGATGTTCACTTCTGGATTGTAAGGTAGCAAAGCATACTCGATTAATTCTTTCATGTTGGCTAGTGGAATTCTACGTTGATGATGAGTCATTTCTCCATGGGAATTCCAATACAAAATATCTTTGGATGCTACCATGCTATGAAGTAAATCGTGTGCCTTTTGTCGCGGTATGCTTTTAGGGAGCTGTCGTGCCATTCGATTGATTTCATTCTCATCCGATTTCGAAAATTGCTCCTCCTCGCTAGAGGAATTTTCGCTCAGCTCGGATTCTGTAGATTCTTCTTCTGAAACTCTTCTTCTCTTCATGATGACCTCTACTAGTAAAATGAAGTTCTTGGGATTTGGCTGGGTTTTTATAGCAGTAAGAGACTGAGAGCGCTCATTAGAGGAGGCAAGACCTCCCCTACCAAGCCCTCGCCTTTTTGAATCAGAATTTTTTTCTTCGCTTTAAATGGTATTGATCCATGAGCTAACTCTCTTATATCATCCTTGTGCGGTCTCAATCTTTCCTTTTGCCCTTTTGATATGGGGATTATTCCTTGTAACAAATTATGACATACTTCACAAATTACATGAATTTGTTCGGGGCTGGAAGTTGTCTGTCGTTCGGAGCAATGGGCTAAAAGATGCAAATAGCCAAAGTTATTACGAAGTAAGACAGACATGTTTTCTCTCGGGATGGTTTGTTCGAATGAAGTGATAACGGAAAGAACAATCGTATTTACTATACAACTGTAGATGATGGCTAGTGAAACTAGCGTGGACTGCGTCGGTGTTTCTAATGAACAAGTTATCGTAGATTTATAAGTTTAACACCGTAGTGAAAATAGAAAACTGACGTTTCGGACGTTAGTCCTTCGTCGGAGTCAATAGAAAGTAAGAGTGAGAGAGATGTTTATATAGTAGAGGATAGAGAAAACAAACCAATAAGAAGAAAACAAGCCATAAAACAAAAAGAAAACAAAAGGATAGAAAGCAACAATAGGTGAGAAAACTTATAAATCTACGATAACTTACTATACAACTGACTGCTTAATGTCTATACTAGATTCTACACTAGATTCTACACTAGATTCTACACTAGATTCTACACTAGATTCTACACTAGATTCTACACTAGATTCTACACTAGATTCTACACTAGATTCTACTACTAGATTCTACTACTAGATTCTTATATCTACTACTAGATTCTACACTAGATTCTACACTAGATTCTACACTAGATTCTACTACTAGATTCTACTACTAGATTCTACTACTAGATTCTACACTAGATTCTACACTAGATTCTACTACTAGATTCTACACTAGATTCTACACTAGATTCTACACTAGATTCTACACTAGATTCTACTACTAGATTCTACACTAGATTCTACACTAGATTCTACACTAGATTCTACTACTAGATTCTACTACTATATTCTACTACTAGATTCTACTACTAGATTCTACACTAGATTCTACTACTAGATTCTACACTAGATTCTACACTAGATTCTACTACTAGATTCTACTACTAGATTCTACTACTAGATTCTACACTAGATTCTACACTAGATTCTACACTAGATTCTACACTAGATTCTACTACTAGATTCTACACTAGATTCTACTACTAGATTCAACACTAGATTCTACTACTAGATTCTACTACTAGATTCTACACTTGATTCTACTACTAAATTCTACTACTAAATTCTTATATCTACACTAGAATCTTATGCAGACTAGAATCCCTGAATTTGTATAAATAGCGCTCCCTATAGGAATTGCCCTCATTCTTCGAAAGACGCACGATGACACGGTCCTGTCCTATTTGCGAAAAGCAGCAAAAGAATTTATACACTCATTTAAGTCGAACTCATAAGTTGGACAATTCGCAACGAAAGTATTGGATCGGTCAAGAACAAATGCGAAAACGCAGTCATCGATTCACTCCGTACCCATTGCCTCAAAATGTTGATGACCACACGAAATGTGACAGGTTTCAGTTACTCCATCCGTTCACTGCTCTGGTAGCTGGAATGACTGGATCTGGAAAAACGGTTTGGGTTCAGAATTTGCTTGAACATGCAGCAAAAGTCATAAGTCCATCACCACAGCGTATTGTATGGAGTTACGCACAATGGCAACCTGCTTACGACCACATAATGAAAACCATTCCCGGGATCGAGTTCGTCAAAGGCATACCCCACGATATTGACGAGGATAGCTATTTCGACTCCAAAATCAATAATGTGATTGTGATTGATGATCAAATGACAGAGACGTCCAACGACAAACGAATCATGAATTTATTTACCAAAGGATCTCATCATCGCAACCTCAGTGTTATTTTCCTGATGCAGAATCTATACTTTCAAGGAAAAATCATGCGCACTTTGAGTCTGAATGCGGCTTACCTTGTTCTTTTTAAAAACCCAAGAGATAAACTACAAATGATGACATTGGGAAAACAAATGTACCCAGGAAAAACAGAACAGTTTGTGCAAAAGTACGAAGCAGCTGTTCAAAGACCTTATGGGTATCTTTTCGTAGATCTCAAACCAAACACACCAGAAGAATGCAGGCTCCGGACGAATGTTCTTCCCAATGATTTGCCTGCTTTGCAGACGAAGCTGTCAAAAACAGCAATATCGCAACTTGGTGGTGGACAGTCAGATGTCACCCAATCTATTGCTAACTATTTCGAACGTCAAAGCTATTTACAATTGCCTATATTAAAAACGATGCAGAATTTAGAGGAGCAAATGACTAGCATTCTCAGGGATTCCAATACCCCTGCGGAACTAAGAGTCAAAAAATATTCGCAGCTATACGATCGATACCTTAATCTACAACAGCAAATTCAAAATGGTTCGCCCCACAGATCAAATTTAGAAATGGTGCAATCACCACAGGTACCACCTTTGACAAGTCCCAGTCTCCCCACTAGTCTAACATCCCCAGAAAATGTTACTTCAACAAGTTTCACTGATAGCGGCTACATCACACCCAAAACTAAAACGCCTTCATTCCTAGAGCGGCTTACTTCAAAAATTAGAACTCCTGCTCTGGAACTCAGTCGAACGAGAGCTTCAGCTTCAGCAGAGGTTCCTTCCACTCCATTAAGAACCACAACTAGTCTTGATCAACCCTCTTCCATTGCCTCGTTTAGCACTCCCAAAACACAATCCCTACCACCTTCCACCTGATTTCCTACCAACTCCTCCGTCAAGTAAAGAAAAATCTGTGAAATGGATTAGCTATCAAGATTCAGATAAATATCTTGGTAAAATCTTAAAACCGCCGCGACGATCAGAACGATTGAGAGCAATAGCCAAGTCGATACCCGACTGGCAAAATGTTTAGTTCGGAGTTTAGCTGTAGTGACTGAACTATGAAAATCAATCAAAATACTGTGTTTGTTGAGTCTTCTATTGTTTACAAACGTGGTCTTGATATCTAGTAGTTGATTCATGTGATTAACTCGGCAATTATGCAGAACACAGTCCTCTATTGTGACGGGTGTTTCTATTGAACAAATATATACTGACAATCATCATACTTGGTTAAATAATGATAAAAACTAAACTTTTCTTGTATTCACATGCATGGAGCGTTTTATGAATAAACTATATATATATTTTTTAGAAAACATGTTTGTTGTTGTTCCTTGGGCAAGTCATCTAATTGTTTGTTTTTTGATGAGTCAACTTCGTAGAACTCAATTAGGGTGAAACAAAAGCATAAAGTATAAAGAGTCTAATCCTTTAAGACTTCGAGGTAGAAAAAGTAGTTTTTATGAATAATTAGAAACTTTTATTAGAATTAAACTTTGACGTAAACTCTAAGATGTGGTGCAATCCAGTCAACTAAGAATAAATATAACTAACCACCCCTCCCCCTACCTCACTGGAACGTACCTCACTTAGAATAGCTATAACGTCACCTCTGGAATGTGGTACCTCAATGGTACCTCACTCGAGTGGCGTAGAACAATGGTACCTCACTCGAGTGATGCAGAACTGTCATTTCATATCTACTCACCACTCGTGGCTATATAACTTTAAACGACTTCTAATGAACCGGCAACACAATAGTATTCCTAAGAGGTACGCAAAAGATATCGATTTAGGGCCATGACTACACTGGGTGCATGGGAAACGGATTGGAACTGTCTTACCTAACAGTTGTCTTGAGAACTGAGTGGTATGACATTAAAGGGATTTGCAGAAACAACATAATAAATATCCTAAGTAAACGGTGAATGATCAATCCAATAACCAACCGAGAATTTGCAGAACAAACAACAAAAATCCAATAAATAGTGAGTGATAAATGAAATGCTTCTTTTTGGATATTGAAAAAGATATCGGAAGTCTTTTAAAAATAGCGTGGTTGGACGATTTAAAAACCCTTTAGAGATACATTTAAAGATATCCTCTCAAGAAATAACGAAACTCTAAATTTCAATATAACACCTTCCTGATTTTTATCACCCCTAAAAAATATGACGAACATACCCGATACTTTTATCCCGAAGTCCTTCCCCTTCCCCGGGACCCCCTTCCCCCGGACCCCTTCCCCTGGGAAGGCAATTCATAGGACAATGATTCTTTAATTGATATGATATAATTTCATTTGTACCTTAAGGTATATTGGCTATGACTTTGACTGGACAAGAGATCAAGAACGTTTCCAAGATGAACTCAACGAAGTGAACGATTGTTTTCGATCTTTGGGCTTTTCTGAAGAGGTTAGTAAGAACATCACGTGATAAACGCCATCATAAGTGTTAGTGTGTTTGTCATGAGAATGCTTTCTAACAAACACCGCATTGATAGTAGTGGTACTGTGTGTGAGTGAAAAGTGTCCCCAATTAGTGGCAAAACGAGGCAGTCTAAGGCGACTAGGGCAAGCGGGGGGAGGGTTTTTGCTGTTGCTGTTCGAGAGGGTTGGATATCCTGTGGTGTAAACGAGGAAGACTAAGGCGAGCGGGGGAGGGAAAGACTAGACACAAAAAGAGATTTTTCAACACTACTGTGTATGGTTAGGATATTACATTCCGCGCACTTTACATCATTCTATTTGTTCCATTGCAAGTTCCAGAGTAAATGTTGCTCGTACACTTCATGCTTAACAAATTTGCATCGTTCCGTGTAGTAAAAACTCTCTCAACTCTTTGTAACGACGAAATGTTATTGCGCGCAGATTGTAATACGATCAAGATTTGCTCCGCAACTTGAAATGACACAAAGAGCGCACAAATTGTCAGATTTTGTTCCCGCACCTAATATTCTTTTGTCCGTTTTCACGTGCTTGCATACCACATGAGATTCTGCTAGATAGTAGACTTTGAAGATTCTTTTTGAGACCTTGCATCACTTTACTGACAAGCTTTACTTATATGAGCTATCAACTGTGGGGGTTAAAATTTGGTTTTCAGCAATTTTGACGTAAGTTCCAGAAGAAGACCCCCGAAAGTCTATTTTGTTAGTATGCATCTTTTTATCGTTTGTAGAACTTGGACACCATATTTCGTATCTTAGCTGCAATCTTACACATCGGTGATTTAACATTTGCCGTCAATATCAAGGAAAAGAAAGCAGGTGTTGTTCATCTTGATCCGCTGAGAAAAGGTGAGCCTCACTGACTGAGTCATCAGGTCTGATCAATGTAAGGGAATGGGTCGCTGACAGATCGGACCCCGAAACGACCTCATGGTTGATCAAAATTAGGGTATGGCTAAATCACTGATTGAGTTCGAATTTAGCCCGTTTTAAAGGTTTTAGCAGAGGAGGAAAAATCGGAAAACCCAGAAATAAACCCTCGAAAAAAGGAAGAGACCTAACAAACTCTAGTCACTTGTTGTACAAAGTCCAGGAATCAAACCCAAGACCCTAGAGGCGAGAGGCGAGTGCACTACAATTACGCACCCCTCTTGATACCCCAATCAGATATCAGTTTTTTGGGCCATGCATAGGCATGCAATATTTTCTTCTTATAGTTCGTGATTGTCCGAAATAAAATAAACTAATAACTAATAATGTTTTCTTGATACAGCGAGTCAGCTACTTCGAGTTTCTCCAGAAAAGCTGGAGTTTGCACTTGTTACAGAATTAACCCACGTTAAAGGTTAGTACGAGCTACTGTCAGCTACCATGCACTAGTACTCTTGAAATACCTGGAAATAATGTGCAATGCCTTTGACGAACACGAGTTTAACAAGGTCTGCTTTACGACAAAACTTTTGAAAACCTTCCTTTACTTACATCAGGCTTACACGAGTAAAAATTAGGTCACGAAACATTTACTGAGAACAGTTCTACTTTCAACAGCAGTTTTGCTAGAATAGTATGTTATTACAGAGCAATAGTACTCTTTAGCTTGGACGTAATGTTTTCCCATTTCAGACCACATGTCATTCCCTAGAACATCATTTATTTGTTTAACGTTCGTGCATGAGAAGAAACATGAATATGGATTCAACTCAAAAAAAGAATCTTATTTTCAAGAGAATGACACGTGATCTGAAATGGGAAAAAAATTAAAATAGGTACGCTCAAGCTGAAGAGGTGTATCTGATTGATACTTTTAGAAAAATGTGTGGCAAAGCCATTACGAACTGACAGGTTTCAGCAAAAAGCAACACATTGCAGCATGTTCTTCTTTAACGGTGTTTGTTCATCATTTTGAAGCGTATTTGCATTTACATGTTTCAGGCAAAGTTGCTCGTCGTTTGAGGAGGGTGGACGAAGTAGATGATGCAAGAGACAAGCTCGCAATGGCTTTGTATGGTCGTTTGTTTGCTTGGATCGTATGGAAGATCAACAGATATCTCACACCGATAGATGATGAAAAGAGGTAAGGGAAAAATATACATACAATGCTTTTTATTAACAGTCGGGTCGTGCGTTTGATTCCAGCGACACCACATGTGAATATAATTTTTTTTGATATCCTCTGGCTAGGGAGACTCGGCTATCGTTAAAATAATTAGTATGAATCAATTTATATTTATTATGTATCGATTCTGGTTTTAGTGATGGGAGTGTGATATATGTTTTGGATCCGTTTGGTTTCGAGAAACTTGAGCTCAATGGCATGGATCAGCTCTGCATCAATACAACTAACGAACACCTCAGCTACTTGTACAACCAGTGTGTGTTTGCATGGGAGATGGTAAGCGACATCCTTCTCCTTTTTTTTTCCTTCTCCATCTCTTCCTTCTCCACCACCTCCACCACCACCTCCGCCTCCTACACCATTTCCTCCACCACCTCTTATTCTTTCATGTCATCCCAGCTTTTTCAAAGCTTCCGTACTAATGGATTCAATTGCAAACAGTAAGAAAGGATTGGAAAAGCAATATGAGCTATCCATGCAGGAAGCAAATAACGATGCGAATTGAACTGGTTTGTCTTGACAGGAGGACCTGGATACAGAAGGGATTTTGATTCAGAAAGTTGATTACATGAACAACAAGGAGATTGTTGACTTTTTGATGGAGGTAAGAATTAATAAGATCGATTAATGTTTGGTGTTGTTATTGTTATTGTTGCTGGTGTTAATGCTCAGTGTTGTTGTCATTGTTGCTTAAACTGTTGTTGCTCCTGTTGTTGTTGTTGCTGCCGATGTTGCTGCTGTTGCTGTCATTTTTACTGTTGCTGTCGTTGTTGCTGCTGCTGTCGTTGTTGCTGTCGTTGTTGCTGCTGCTGTCGTTGTTGTTGTTGCTATCGTTGTTGCCGTCGTTGTTGCTGTTGTCCTTGTTCAGCTGTTTTCTTTGTTCAGCTGTTGTTGTTGCTGTCGTTGTTGTTGTTGACGTCGTTGTTGCTGATGCTGTCGTTGTGGTTGTTGCTATTGTTGTTGCCGTCGTTGTTGCTGTTGTTGTCCTTGTTCAGCTGTTTTCTTTGTTCAGCTGTTGTTGTTGCTGTCGTTGCTGACTTTGTTGTTGTTGTTGTCGTCGTAGTTGTTGTTGCTATAGTTGTTGCCGTCGTTGTTGCCGTTGTTGTAGCCGTCGTTGTTGCTGTTGTTGTTGTCGTTATTGTTGTTGATGTTGTCCTTGTTCAGCTGTTGTCTTTGTTCAGCTGTTGTTGTTGCTGTTGTTGTTGTTGCTTTTGTTGTTGTTGCGACTGTAGCGGTATGTATTTGCTGCTGTCATTGTTGCTGTTGCGATTTGTGATGTTGATATAATTGGCTTTTTTGTCTGCAGGGTTTGATGTTTTTTTTACGTTATATTGCTGCTGTCGCTTGTGATTTGAGTAACTTTTTATTCTTATTCCTGTCTAGAGACCACAGGGCATATTCGCCGTGATCGATCGTTATGCAAAAACTATTCACCCAACAGACTCTAAACTCGTGAAGAAGTTAAACTCCAAGCACTGCAAACACACGCGGTATGAGGAGGTTTCTAACTGTCCATACCCTGCCTTCACTATCAGCCATTATGCAGGAAAGGTAGGGCTTATCTAACAATCGGTTCTTTCAACAAATTATTAGTAGACCCAGACCCATTCAATTATGTGTCATTCCCTTGAGTATTATTCATTTATTTAACAATAACACTTATAACCGAACGAATTTTTAGTTTTAAGTAGATAAACAAGTGCCCAAAAATGTGTCTGTCTGTTAAGCATAGGTCTCACTCTCACTTCTGAGGCTTGTGAGTAAGCTGTGCCCTGACTTTAACCAGCATCGAGCTGGATTAAGAAACTTGAAAGGTACTTTCTTATGGTCTTTTGTTTTGTTTTTTTCCAGGTAACTTACACAGCTCTCAACATGTTGAACGGGAACAAGAATATGTTGGGTGGCAGTATCATACTGTGTATACAAGGTGGGTTACAATAATATATGTTGGGTAGCAGTATCATACTGTGTATACAAGGTGGGTTGCAATAATATATGTTGGGTGGCAGTATCATACTGTGTATACAAGGTGGGTTACAATAATATATGTTGGGTGGCAGTATCATACTGTGTATACAAGGTGGGTTACAATAATATATGTTGGGTGGCAGTATCATACTGTGTTTACAAGGTGGGTTACAATAATATATGTTGGGTGGCAGTATCATACTGTGTATAAAAGGTGGGTTACAATAATATATGTTGGGTGGCAGTATCATACTGTGTTTACAAGGTGGGTTACAATAATATGTGTTGGGTGGCAGTATCATACTGTGTTTACAAGATGGGTTACAATAATATATGTTGGGTAGCAGTATCATACTGTGTTTACAAGGTGGGTTACAATAATATGTGTTGGGTGGCAGTATCATACTGTGTATACAAGGTGGGTTACAATAATATATGTTGGGTGACAGTATCATACTGTGTATACAAGGTGGGTTACAATAATATATGTTGGGTGGCAGTATCATACTGTGTATACAAGGTGGGTTACAATAATATATGTTGGGTGGCAGTATCATACTGTGTATACAAGGTGGGTTACAATAATATATGTTGGGTGGCAGTATCATACTGTGTTTACAAGGTGGGTTACAATAGTATGTGTTGGGTGGCAGTATCATACTGTGTTTACAAGATGGGTTACAATAATATATGTTGGGTAGCAGTATCATACTGTGTTTACAAGGTGGGTTACAATAATATGTGTTGGGTGGCAGTATCATACTGTGTATACAAGGTGGGTTACAATAGTATATGTTGGGTGACAGTATCATACTGTGTATACAAGGTGGGTTACAATAATATATGTTGGGTGGCAGTAACATACTGTGTTTACAAGGTAGGTTACAATAATATATGTTGGGTGGCAGTATCATACTGTGTATAAAAGGTGGGTAACAATAATATATGTTGGGTGGCAGTATCATACTGTGTATGCAAGGTGGGTTACAATAATATATGTTGGGTAGCAGTATCATACTGTGTATGCAAGGTGGGTTACAATAATATGTGTTGGGTGGCAGTATCATACTGTGTATACAAGGTGGGTTACAATAATATGTGTTGGGTGGCGAACAGCGTATTTTCAACATACCTATTTCTAACTTATTTTCTTGCAGACAGCGCAGATGACCTCATTAGAAGACTCTTCATGGTCCAACTTTCACCTACCGGCGCTATCTCCACCGCTGATCACGCGAGGTAAGTTGCTCTATATATTCCTGTTCGATGCTTTTTGCATTTTCATTTTAATGAAGAGGTCGTTGACTTGATTGTAGGGACCTTGTAGGGACCTTGTAGGGACAAGTCTTTTGTTTTCCTTCCCCAGGGGACACCAAAAACAATAGGTAGCCCTAACAGTAAGGTTACCCTGCCTTGTGAGAGACCGTTCACATGAAGGTAGAGTGACCATGGTGCTAGGAACGAGTCTTTTGTTTTCCATCCCCAGGGGACACCAAAAACAAGAGAAGATAGCGGGTGACCCTAATATTAGAGTGACAATCAAGTTCTTAGTAAAACTAGGCAATATAGGGATTTTCGTATGAGTGGGGAACGGACGATACTGACTTGCTGCACTTACACGGTACGACATGTTGTAACCTTAAAATGGCTTCCCATTGTCTTCCGGTAATTCATCCAATCACAACGCGTAGTTAAGGCTACGTTAAGAAACGGTACGGCGACGAATTTGACGTATCGTTTCTGATCCATATAAAACGGCACTATAAGAAAAACTATGGCTTTATGATGATGTATCGTAACATATCACTTGACGATAAGTGTGATCACGCGAAATTACGATACTCGCGTTAAACTGATCTGTATGTAATAATTGTTTTTAGTATGGATGGGATGAAAATGCCTTGCAAGGCGGAAATAAAGAAACTGTAAGTTTTACAATAAAAAAAACTACAAATTTTATTGATACCCACTGAAACAACCTCTAGGCTGACCTAAGTCAGGGCATGGCTAACTCACAGATAGAACCCTGAAACAACCTCTGGGCTGATCCGAGTCAGGGCATGGCTAACTCACAGATAGAACCCTGAAACAACCTCTCGGCTGATCTGAGTCAGGACATGGCTAACTCACAGATCAAACCCTTAAACAACCTCTGGGCTGATCTAAGTCAGGACATGGCTAACTCACAGATCAAACCCTTAAACATCCTCTGGGCTGATCTAAGTCAGGACATGGCTAACTTACAGATCAAACCCTGAAACATCCCCTGAGCTGATCTAAGTCAGGACATGGCTAACTTACAGATCAAACCCTTAAACAACCTCTGGGCTGATCCGAGTCAGGGCATGGCTAATGTATTTCTCATGTTATGTTTGACTATTTTTAGGCGAGGAACAGTGCGACGTAAAACAGAAATGTGAGTATCGTAAAAATGACATCTAACTAAATGATTCACTATATACAACTGTATTGCGCATGCTCATGTGTTCAGAAATCATATGGAGACACTGAAGTAACCATGTGGGATGCGATAAAAAGAGAGACCAATTTTAGGTGTTTCCAGTCGCTGTGTGGTCTTAGTTTTCGTATGACTGTGAAAGGCTTACGGCACGAACACGATCACGGCAAGGGATACGTCAGACCAATCACATTGCTCAAGATTTTACTCTCCATCCAATCAAATACCCGTAACACGGTATGAACACGTAAAAAGTCACGACACGGCAGTTTTGATGCACTGAACGTTTCTCAGTAAAGCGAAAACAACTCTAATATAGAAAGGGAAATATTTAAAAAAAAATTCATTCAACGTAGCGACTGTCAAAACTGTTATTAATCCGAGAAATGGCTGGCATTTTGGGTAATATAATTAAAAAAGCACTTACTTACTAGTAATTCAAACGACTTGGCTGTTCAAATTAATTCTGAAAAATAAGAACCAATGAAAGGAATCATTCGTTACCAAAATCATTGGAATGTTTCCTTTGTTTTTATATACTAAAATGAATTGATATATTTTTCTGATGGATTTCAACATAGGATTGGTAACATTCAAGGCTTCGCCAAATCTAAACAAAGTAAAGATAAAATGATCCAGGAACAAGCATATCTTACCCTGACATCACAGCTACGAGTGAGTGCCATTATTTAACGAAGAGGTTCGGGGCGCCCTATTTTTTGCCCTCAAACAGTAATGGATAATTAACGCATGCGGGATTCCTGTGGATTTGGCGTTAAAATAGTGCATTGACTTGCTACGCCCCTGACGTAAGGTTAATGGATATGAAAACCAATGAAACAAGACAACGTTTCGTTGTTATCTCGATCAGACCAGAAATGATTCCAAACATCTAAATGTAAAGTCAATGTTAAGTAAAGTAAAGTTTGAAATTGTGTTCATGGTAGTGCTACTGCCATTATCCCCGTCCCTACTTCCTCCCAAACCAAAAGTCCTTGATCTACCTTGGAATAGCTGCGATTACGATTGAGTCTATACTCAAACATTCTTTTGTAGCTGAAGTCATGTAAGAGATCCTTAGAAGTCAACACAGTTTGACAAAACGGACCCAAACTGCTGCCATCTGTGATGTCTGCTATTCTTGTTTACTGATCGTTTCTTTTTTGTTTGTCATAGAATTCTCTTTCTGATTTGGTTCAAAGATTTCTTAAATGTGACTTACATTTTGTGAGGTAAGCGCTAAGCAGCGTTTAATAGTAATTCCTTTTTAGTCCAAGCGCAGGAGGACTCAAAGTGGGTCGGTGGTCCCATCTCTTCCGTCGCCGTCGCACTTATCCTACACTTTGATTAAACCAGCGAAACGGGAGAAAAAAATAACCTTTTCTTTTGGAAGAGAAAAATGAGTTGGCAAATCAAACAAACTCAAGATCGATGCTCACAAAAACAAAATGCACGGTCACGTAACACTATGGTCCAGGTCACGTTCATGTCACGCGACGGTCACGGCCCATACACGTCACGCCACCGTCATATTTGCGTCACGCTGCCATCGCGGTCACGCTACTATCACAGTCACGGCGATAGGGAAGATGATTCTCCTACAGCTTGTGATTTGATGCCTGTGTTCTCCCTTTCCTACCGGTATTATCATCATACTTACCAATATAAAAATTTTCCAAGGTGTATTCGTCCAAATCATCAGCTTATTCCATACCATTTTGACGATGAGTTGGTCAATACACAGCTCACATACAGTAGTGTGATGGAGACGGTGCTCGTACGCCAGCAAGGTTTTCCTGTGCGCGTTGCATTTGGTCCTTTTATCAACAGGTAAGTTGAGCTACTGCAATCAGTTTGCATCAATTTTGAAATGACAATGGTCAGTCTCAATGTGTTTTTCAGAATGAAGAATCGAGAGTGGTGTTGTTGTAGTGTACTCTCCTCTCACCTATGGATTCTTGGGTTCGATTCTAGACAGGCCAACGCGCTATCTGTGAGATAGCCTTGCCCTGACTTAGATCAGCCCAGAGGTTGTTTCAGAGTTCTATCTGTGAGTTAGCCATGTCCTGACTCAGATCAGCCGAGAGGTTGTTTCAGGGTTCTATCTGTGAGTTAGCCATGCCCTGACTCGGATCAGCCCAGAGGTTGTTTCAGGCTTCGTTCTGTGAGTTAGCCATGCCATGACTTAGATCAGCCAAGAGGTTGTTTCAGGACAACACAACAACAACAACTTTAACAACAACAACTTTATTTACGCGACAATAGTAATTACATGAAAAACCATATGATACCAATAAAAAATGATATAAAAGTCTTTTTTTCCCTTTGCTTGTCTAGGTACAGAATTCTTGCTTATCGTTCAACCATGAACGTGAAATATGTTGCAAACACCTGCGAAAAAATATTATGGACTATCAGTGGGTTGGAGTGGAAGATTGCTAAAACCAAGGTATTGAATGCAGCTAGTCAGTCAGTCAGTCAGGACTGCCTTGTTTATGATTAGACAGGAAGGTTGGAAGGAATGCAGATATACCGTATAGAATAGAAAGACATGCGGGCGGGCAGAAAGATGAACTCAGACGGCCAGATATCCAGGCTCGCAGAAAGATGGACAGACAGATAGATAGTAGGTTAGGTAGACAAATGGACCAAGAGCTAAATAGCCAAGCAGGCAGACAAGCAAGAAGACAGACCGGTAACAGTCAGCCAGCCAGACAGACAGACAGATAAACAAATAGACAGACAAGCTGATCTAACGCCAGTGTCTTCTACTCACATTTTTAGGTGTTCATGAAAAACAGCTGTCGAGAAAAACTCGAACACAAGCTTCTTAAGACCCAACAGGGCATAGTGATCATACAAAAATGTAGGTATACTGTTTATAAACTGAAAGTAGTCAGTAGTCATGCAGCTAGGATAAAGAAAAATTCTCTTAAAGCAGCGACGGATGCAGGAATTTTATAAAGAGGCTGGGGTGGGGTGGCTATTACGAAGGTCTTACCAGGAATGCAAAGAAAAGGAGGGTGACTGTTTATAAAGATATACTGAGAAATTTGCAAAAGGGGGGTTACTAGTCACCCCTACTATCACCCCTGGATCCGCTCCTGTAAAGATTTCGTAATGCACTTTGAAATTTTAAGTTTAATCGGGGTACAAATCTTTCTACTCCTCGAAACTCTGCTTCCCGTCATATATTTTGTTTACCTAGTGTTTCGTGGACGGATTGCAAGAAGGAAATTTAAAGTTCTGCAATTTCAGAAAAAGAGGGAACGAGCTATAGTCCAGGACTTTTTGTCACAGGTATTACAGTATCCTCTAATTTTTTTTTTTTTTTTTTGCTTCTTACAAATTAAGAAATATGAAACAGTTTTCAGTTTTCCATTTTAGATTCTCTAAACTAAGAGAATTGCAGGAAACCGCTTATTCTCTTGCGCAGCCGCTATTAGTGTCGTCACGCAGCCGCTATTGGCGTTGCGTGACGACAGTAATTGCGTTTGCTTATGAGACTAGAAACCACCATGCGAGGCGAAACTCAGGTCGATAAATGGCTTAACTTAGAAGAAACGTAAGACCAATTTATTTACTAGAGGTTCAGTCGTTGAGGAACAGTTGAAATACTTCTTTATATATGTTCTAATTTATTATTATCGATTATAATTTTTATTTCAATTTATTCTACTAGTATTATTAGTGTTGTTTTATTAGCGTGGTTTCATAAATGGCGCATATGTATATAGATACTAGCGCTTTATAAGTTAATCAGTTATTAGCATTACGATATGTTATCAACTTCATTTTTAGGTCGAGAATAGGATGGCCATGGTGTTTAATCATTTTTATAATCAAGTTACTGAAGAAGACGGCAGATCTAAAACAAATACCTCCAAGGTATATATACACATTGAGACAAGATAGGAGGATTCGGCAACAGAATGAAGTCAGAACTTGAGAGGAGAAGGAGAAGATAGTGAAGCGACTGTAATTATGTCACAATAGGATTTACAGTTGGGAGTTTAGTGTAGTAATGTTCTCTATAAAAATCTCCTTGAAACCTTCAAATATTTAAAACCCTGAATGAACACCTGCCACCTCTTCTTCTGAATCTATTGCAGAGGTCTTTGGTTGTTAATAACGATGAAATAAAGGAAATGGCGCTGAATATACTCATGGGTAATAAAGGAAAATGGAGCAAAAACTCATCGTCACAGCTGTCTTCCCCCGATTCAAGGTAAGATTCTTAGTATATAGGGTGTGCCTCAAGGATCTATATTGGGACCTTTAAGTAACAAAACGTTGATAGAGCAGTTTCGTATGACTGAAAATCTCATGGCACAAACGCGGTCGTGACACGGCAAGGCATACGCCTAACCAATCACATCGCGCGAGAATTTACTCCTCATCCAATCAAATTCCCAAACACGGCACCAACACGGCGCGGACAAAATCACGCCAAAGTCACGGCACTGCCAGACCAATCAAATTGCGCGAGAAAAAAATCAGTCATTTAAAATGCTAAAAAAATTCACGGTTGCGGCAAGGCACGCATACGGCACAGAGCTTTTCACAGTTATACGAAAACAGCTCTATTATATGTGATTGTTGTGTAATGCTAATGCGGAATAGTAGATGAGAAAGTATCTTGCTAAAATAGGTTATAGGTATATTAGGCGTTGTTTTATCTGCATATGAGGTGTGCCTCAAGGATCTATTTTGGGACCTCTCAGCACGCAGATATTGATATTATGTATAACGTGGCCTGTACAGTGAATATGGGTGCATGCCTCAAGGACCCTTTTTGAGACCCCTCAACATTAACTGATTTTTTTTATTTATTTAGGGAAGACTTGCCGAAGTCATCGACACCAGGTACTGAACGTTCATTGTTACCGTCTTATTATATGAAAAGCTGCAGTAGGCTCAGGGGGAAAAATCGTTATTAGGTTCTTCTTACAGTGTACCATGCAAATGACCTTTTCCTATCTGAGTTATTTGAATTCTTTCTGCAGATCTGCCTAACTGTGATGACGAGTCTGATTCAGCGACAATGCCAGGTCACAACCCCTTGATGATCGATGCTCTTAACGTGTCTCCCGTCCAAGTAACTCAACCCTCACATCTGGATCGAAAGTCTGATAGCGAAACAGATGAAGAACCAAAAATCCCACAAACAACAGGAGAATTGTCTCCTGACGGTTCCCCGCTATTGTGGATCTCCAACATCTTTGAGTTCGACGCAGTTTCTCCCGTCCTGTCTCCTACTTCAACAAGTTCTGATGTCGCTTCTGATGAAGATCTATATTCTCCTGAACCTATTAATTCAATTACCGATATATTTAGTAGTGAGAATATTGATATGCATCAGGAGCATTTGCCCGAGACGTCCTCGAAGGAAGAAACACTTGCAGAGCAATCCATAACGGATGTGTTTAATGATACACCAACTAACTCCACCATAGTAATGTCAACTGAATGTGATACGTTACTGGACAGGCCTACCTTAGCTGGGCGGGAGTCGAACCTCTCGACGGTTTCCTACGAATCTACGATGTCAAAGGTTTGTGCATTTTAACACAGGGAGCCCAGTAGACTTCTTTACCTTGGGGGTCGTGTTTTCCCATTTCAGTCCACTTGTCATTGCCTAGAGTGTAATTTCTTTGTTTGACAGTTGTGTACGAGATGACACGTGAATTGGATACAAATCAAACTAAGAATCTTATTCTCAAGAGAATGACACGTGGTCTGAAATGAAAAACATTACGGCAAAGGTAAGAGAGGTAAACTGAGATCAAAACGTAAGAGTAGTCTTGCACTTTTCTCCCCTCCCCTCCCCTCCCCTCCCCTCCCCTTCCATTTTATATGGTTAATTGACTCTCTCATTGTTGTAATAGGACACAGACGATGACTTGTTAGTGAATGTTTCCATGGAATCACCTGGTCTGTGGTGTACTATCACGTGCTATGAACGTGATATATCACGTGGCGAGTTCCACGTGGACCGCCCCGTAATTATCGTCGATGGCTCAAGCAATGCTTTTGATGTAACGAGGTGAGCTATATTGGAATGAGAAAATAAAAATTATTTTTTAAACGAAATGGAATGTTGTTACTTTTGTACATCTGTGTAAGGGCGTTGCCGGGGTCTCTACTACTGTCGTGTTCGGCCAATCCACGCGTGCTTTATATCTGCACACAGCACTTGCACTCGCTCGTGATGACGACGTCATTAGTTTGATAGACTAGTTTGAAAATTACTTTTGATTCGTCGATAAGAGAAAATTCATTGAAATTTATACTACATCATTGATGAACATTATCTTCCTGAGGATATCATCAAATTACAATTGGAATCCAGTGCAGAAGAAGAGTCACTGTGGAATCCACTGTTTTATTATTATTATTATTATTATTATTATTATTATTATTATTATTATCATCTTATACTTCAGGATAGGTATTGGGTCCATGCCAATCACACCAGGAGACAATAAGGTGGAGAAAGTAAGGCTGTGCGTTGGCAAGGTATGGCATTGAGATTATTTTATATATTCATCCATTTGATATAACAGGAACCAAGGGGGGCGTAGTGGCAGTGCACTCGCCTCTCACCTCTGGGGTCTCTGGATTTATTCCTCAAATGTGAGGGAATCTCTCACCTCTCTGGACTCTCACTTCCAGACTCGGCATCACATGTGAGTAGAGTTTGTTAGGTCTCTCCCTTTATTCGAGGGTTTTTCTCCTTGGTCTAAATTGGGTTTGATTCCTGTACTCTGTATCACATGTGAGTAGAGTTTGTTAGGTCTCTCCCTTGATTCAAGGGTTTTTCTCCTGGGTCTAAATTGGGTTAGATTCCTGGACTCACTATCACATGTGAGTAGAGTTTGTTAGGTCTCTCCCTTGATTCAAGGGTTTTTCTCCTGGGTCTAAATTGGGTTAGATTCCTGGACTCAGCATCACATGTGAGTAGAGTTCGTTAGGACTCTCCCTTGATTCGAGGGTTTTTCTCCCTCTGTAAAACCCAACATGTTGATTTAAATTCGAGACCCTGAGTTCCGACTTACCGTAATAGTAGCCCAGAGACTATTTCAGGGTATTGATAAAATACTAATCCAAAAAATACATATTATAAGGTACCCAAAGCCCATCATTTTTTTGTCGTTATGTTATTTTTTTATTGTTATAAAGGGGATCAAGTTGACGAAAGATGAAAAGGGCAACATGTGGGTCAAAAGATGCAGCAAGAATAACGTGTTTGTCAAGGCAAGCCATATTTAACGATATCGAGTTTTTTCCTATTTTAATCCTTCATTAAACAGACAGAAGGTTGAACGTCCCGAAATTGTCCTTTCATATTTACTGTAAAACTTATCAGTCAAGACACTTTATTAAGTGGACACCAGGCAAGGTCCCGAAGGTGTCTACTTCAAAACGGTACCACCGTATTTACTGTAAAACAAACTCCTATATTGAGTAGACATGTACACCCTTTATTAAGTGGACATCAGGTAAGGTCCTGAGGGTGTATGCTTAATACAGGTACCAATGTATTTACTGTAAAACAAACCTCTATTGAGCGGACACCCTTTATTAAGTGGACATCAGGTAAGGTCCTGAGGGTGTATGCTTAATACAGGTACCACTTTCTTTCGTCTTTTATTTTGAAATGTCATCTTATTATCTTAGGGGCATCATTTATCTTCCGAAGTGATGGAGGCAAAGGGATTGTTACCCAAAGGAAAGTTACTCAAGGTACAGAGAATTATATATGTCGAAGGAGTTCAAAGTTTTTGCCAGTAAAAATCTTTATTCCGTTAAAAAAAACGGAAATTCTGTCATACTTTTTCATAATTTCTTGCTTTGTGGCCAGTAAGGTTTAGATGCGCAAACCTCAAGGTCACAAAATCTACTTGAGCGTAATGTTGTTCCCTTTCATACCACATGTCATTCCCCAGATTATCATGTCTTTGTTTAACGGTTGTGCATGAGAAGACATGAATATGGATATAAACTCAAACAAAGAATCTCATTGTCAAGAGAATGACACGTGGTGCGAAATGGGAAAACATTACGCCCAAGTGGATTTGGCTAATTACTGCATTTATTTCTAATATCAACTTTGAAACTTTGAATTTTAGATTTTTGACTTCGATTCATTTGCCGACAACCTCAAGTATGTGTGTGACCCAAAACGATACGAACCAGGAAAAAGTGAGGATTTATTGGCATCCACCAAGGTGTGTATCTGTTTTGTTAAGGACGCTGATCAAGACATTGACGCGCCTTGCTGGATCGAGGTAAAAATGACTGAGCCAAGTCGAGTGACAAAAGGTAATACTAATAAATGAAGAGATACTGGTTTTATAGGACTGGAAGTTAAAGCGCGCGGAATTGATTGGGTTCAAAATTGACGCGCTCCAAAACTTATCTTGCGTGACGGAATGTCACGATGTGCGGTACAGACACACCTGTTAAAGTAGAGAAATGAGATGAAACACAGCGCGCACTAAGATGATTTTGACGTGACTTGAATATCACGCTTCAGATGCGAGGTACAATCAGTAGACAACTGGGGTGTTTATCATTTAAACCAATCCTTCTGGTCGGAAATTTGTTCGCTAATGATAAGAAAAGAACGGGAAACTTTGACTTCCAACAAATGGTACACGCGTCTACCGGAAGAACCGAAGAGAGCGGGAAAGATGGATTACTTCCATCAGAGGACCGAGTTTTCCATAACTTTCTGATCGAAATGACCCTCACCATTGTTTTCCAACGGAATTTCCCGGTAAATGGTAAGCACCCCTGAAATCTCTTGCACGAAACGCCAGTCACGACGTACAACAGATGGGGTACATATCAAACTGGCAACACCTCCTGAAGAAAGCGTGCAAGAAAATAGTTAAAATAATAATTACGATTTGTAAAGCGCTTATTCAGGGCTGCTCTAGGCGCTATGAAAGATAAAATACAAAATAATCAAAAATGATGATTACGATAATCAGAAAAGTAATAAACTGCGTAGTAACATTGCGAACGGCAAACTGTGCGCAACGGTGCCAGTCATTCAGTCAAAATGCTTGATCACAGCACTTTTTGTTTTTCTAGCTTAAATAAACCACATTCCTAAACATTTAATTCTTTCTATGTGCAGTCGCACTGGATCTTGCCAAGGATATACGCAGACAGGAACGAGAGAAGCGTGGAGATCGAACACCGCCCATTCTACGAGCAAAAATTGGAAAGTCCCGGCAAGCCATTGCGGTGGAAACATGGGAGAAAAAAGTTCGTCCAAAAACGTACATTGATTCATTCAAGTACCGACGAAGAGGATGGGCACGCAAGAAAGTCTCAGTGAATCCTTTTGATTTTGGCTTTCAGAGTCATTTGGAAAAAGTAAAAGCTGAAAGTTCCAAGCTGAGAACACAGTCTTCTCCAGGAAATTTGGAAAGTTTTTCGCCCAATGATGAGTTTGGTGTAAATGATGATGTCTTTGAGGCTTCAGCACAAGATGTCAGTTTTAATACCAGTGAAGGTACCTCCATGTCAAAGATGTTCACCAGGGCAAACACAGAGGGACAAATCCTGAGCCAAAACATGGCGCTCAAGGTAGGGAAGAGTGAAGATATCTCTAAGTCAAAGTTCAACAGAGCAAACTCTGAGGGACAGATTCTCAGCAAAACCAGGACAGAAGAGGAAGGAAAGAAAAAATGGGCCAAAGAGAAATTGAAGGCTATGCAAGTAAATAACAGAAGAAGGCTTAAAACTACCTCATAAAGGAAGATAGATAAAAACCCGCAAACAGGAGATTGACTATCATTTATCCGTAGAAAAATTAAGCTGGATACTGGACACTGTAATTCGAGTTTGAATCATGGTCAATTTTTTAGCCCCCACCCTACCCCTTTCCCTGACGATGGGTTAATGACCTGAAAGCTTGGGATTCAACATAGAAGAAACGAAAACACACTTGACAGGAAAGGGTTACTGTCTAAGGGAAAAGGCAAGGACTCTGGAGTCTCCTAATGATTTAGGGCCTAGATTAGAAACTCACACTAGTATGAGGAAGGATAAAAGCAGGGGGATTAAATTGAATACTTTAGTGGATATTAGCCCAGTCCCTACCCTTTGCAGTCCCTGAGAAGTGCTTATTGATGGCCTTAAAATTTATTCAACATGGGTGTGGTTTTTTGTATTCTAGGTGTACTGCTACCACAGTACTATCGGTAACTGACATCATACTCCAGACGTTCTCATTCAGGAGCAATGTCAAAGCAATTTTATGACTGATTTTATGTGTCTTCATTGGCATAGCAAACTGGGTTAGGGTTTATGTTTTGCAGAGTATTAATGTTGTTCAGTTCTACGTATCCAAGTATTGTTAGCATGTAGCTTTGTACTGAAACCTTTGTGCATGACAAACAAAGCATATCTTGGAAGTGGGCTATTACAGTCCATTTTATCAGTTTAGGTGTTGGGTACTGGCTAATAATCTACAATCTTCTGCAAAATAAAATGTGCCACCTAGTATTTTGGAGAACCATCCCCCTCTCCCCCCATAACAATGTTGTTTCGCATGCATTTTACCAGCCAACCACTTCACAGTGTAGAAAACTTCCTTGGCCAACATTGCTAAAGGCAAAAGGGGGGAAAGTGGCACATTATTTTTGCAGAAGATTGTAGGTGTTCTTAGTGACATAAAATTAGAGACTTGTTTATTATGAAATAGAGTAATATGGTTTTGTAGCAAAGTCATTTATATTACGATCACATTATTAATATAATGCAATCAACAGAGGTTTTGCAAGAAAAACAAAAGACCACTGAACCCTGAAACAACCTCTGGGCTGATCTAAATCAGGGCATGGCTAACTCACAGATTGAACCCTGAAACAACCTCTGGTCTGATCTAAGTCAGGGCATGGCTAACTCACAGATTGAACCCTGAAACAACCTCTGGTCTGATCTAAGTCAGGGCATGGCTAACTCACAAATAGAACCCTCAAACAACCTCTGGGCTGATCTAAGTCAGGGCATGGCTAACTCACAAATAGAACCCTCAAACAACCTCTGGGCTGATCTAAGTCAGGTCATGGCTAACTCACAAATAGAACCCTCAAACAACCTCTGGGCTGATCTAAGTCAGGGCATGGTTAACTCACAGACTGAATTGGAATTTAGCTTGTTTGGTTTTGCATAGGGAGGAAAACAGAAGAAAATCCTCAAATCAAGAGAGACCAAACAACTCAACTCACTTAGAGGTGAGAGACTATCTTCTGCTGTCTATTAATAATCAATAGAATGGTCATTTTAACCAAGCCTTGCCTGCTGTAAAATGATACATGACAAGTATCTAATAAACTAGTGAAATCTTCAAAAATGGTTTTTTTATTTCATCTCATCTTTAATACTTTTTTTAACATATATTAGAAAACTACAGGCATAAAGTGGCAAGTAACCACAAAATCCTGTCGAAAAATTCCTTAGAAGCAGCACAATGAAAGCATTGCATTAGTAAACAATCTTGAGGCACTACTCACAGCCTGGAAACTAGCTAAACTAAGTAGACAGATCTAGAAGTGGGAGGTACAGTAATTGCCCTATAACACTATAATGTAACATGAAAATCTGTTTTTAACACAATGAACCATAGTTGTAGGAGACAAAATAACACTTAAAAAGAAAATTGCAAAAAATAGTATTTTTTAGGACTCAGAACATCAACAATAACCAAAAAATACTATACATTTTGTAGAATAAACACGTCAAGTTTATGAGATGTTATAAAATCAGATATATCTGGGCTATCAGTTCAGCTACAGGTGAGGGTAAAATCAGTCAATACTCTTCTAATTTGCTCTTTGCTACTCTGTGCCCCATATAAATAAGCTGTAACATCACCTATGTTTTGTTTGTAAATTGTAATTCTAATTAGAAATTATGTGTTTATTATGATTTATTAAATTCAATCTTAAGGAAATAATAATAATTAATATGGATTTTTAATAAATAATGTATTGATTTTGAAATTATTTGCACTGTGAATTTAATTTGCCCAAGCAAGCAATAATTACAGTAGACATGAAGTTTGCGTACGAATGATATATACAGTGAATCATTTTTAAAAGTGCTATCATAATTATGGACAAATTTTTCTTTGATTCATGCATGATAACCCATTAGCAGACAAAAAATATTAAAAAATGGTTTTTTCTCCAACTTCAATTTCACCAAATCCTTTTAAAAAAGTTTTTTGGTTCAAGTTGAGTAAAGTTTGAGCAATTTTCGTCCAAGTAGCATTTGGAGTAAACATTTTTATCAATGTTTCTAGTGAAGCACTGCTGCTAAAGAAAAAATAATGCTCAAGGAAATGACACATGGTTTGAAATGGAAAAAATGCAGATTTGGCCTACTAGTCTGTTTAAACTAAAATAATTGATAAATTGATAATTCTCTTAGTCTGAAAGTGATGATAATCAACGCAAATATTACGATGTTAACAAACATGCATGAGAGGAGACAAATGCTGCCTGGACTTGGTAATCTTTAACCCTCTGAGAGTGCAAACTTCAGGATCATGTGATCTTCCTGCTAACAAGCGACATACAAATTCATGGCGACAATCAGTTGTGTTACATGGACCACCATGGACACTATCAGGAGAGGACTTCCAAAAATGCCTGAAATAATTGAAAATTTCATATTAAATCAAGGGTGGTGTCATTGGTAGTACACTTGTCTTTCATTTCTGAGGTCTGGGAATCAATTACTAGACTGTGCGACATGTGAGTAGAGTTTGTTATTATTAGGTCTCTCCCTTGATTCAAGGGTTTTTCTCCTGGGTCTAAATTGGGTTTGATTCCTGGACTCAGCATCACATGTGAGTAGAGTTTGTTAGGTCTCTCCCTTGATTCAAGGGTTTTTCTCCTGGGTGTAAATTGGGTTTGATTCCTGGACTCGGTATCACATGTGAGTAGAGTTTGTTAGGTCTCTCCCTTGATTCAAGGGTTTTTCTCTGCATTCTCAGTTTTTGTCCCTCTGACTTTGAGCAGCCCAGAGGTTGTTTCAGGGTTATATCTGTGAGTTAGCCAAGCCCTGACTTAGATCAACCCAGAGGTTGTTTCAGGGTTGTATCTGTGAGTTATCCATGCCCTGAATTAGATCAGCCCAGAGGTTGTTACAGGGTTCTATCTTTGAGTTAGCCATGCCCAGATTTAGACCAGCCCACAGGTTGTTTCAGGGTATTTTATCTGTGAGTTTGCCATGCCCTGACTTAGATCGACAGCCCAGAGATTGTTTCAGAGTATTGACAAATTTTAAGAAGTTTACAGATACAGTGAAGGACTGTTATACTGTCTGATATAAGCTTAGGCAACAGAGTACAAGGCCTTACTTGTAAACAAGATCTAACAGGGCATTATCATTGGCCATACGGTATATTAGAGCATTCCATGCAGAAGGCAAAAGTGATGACATCTTGTAAGCCTCCTGGAATATAACAGATATTGCTCAAAATTTACAATATTTCTCGGTTTGGGATAAAGATAAAATCTTGCATTTTCTTACTTACCTTAGCCTTGTATTCAAGCTGCCATTTAACATTTCCTTTGTTGGCCTCAGTTAAATCAAGAATATAGGTTTCATGGTCTAGTACAACCTGGAAAAATTCAATAAACTTAAATATCTGGGAGAGCAAGAATGGATCTCTGAGTTACTCCAACATTGGAAATAATATGTTATTTTCAAAGATATTTTGGGGGACCAAAAATGGATCTCTGAGGAACTCCATATTCACAAAAAGTAGAACCATCAAATATCTGAAATATTTTTGGGACCAAGAATGGATCTCTGAGAAACTCCATATTCCTAAAGAGTCATTAAAAGAAATAGTTCAATGCATTGCTCAAATTTTCTCAAAATAAGAATCAAGCAAAAGTCATATTCATAGTACTACTTTATATTACAATAAATAATCATTGATCATAATATATTATTTTCACTTACCCTTGAGCTATTAAAGTAGCTGCCATCAACTGTGTATATCCTATATCCTGGATTACGCTGGGTATATGGTGTTACACTAGGGCCAATAAAGGCAATACTACAAAAGATTGGATATCACCATTTATACTTTGTATTATAGGTGATTTTAAAGATGTGATCCTAAAATTGATTTTGGTAGGGTGTTGGTTGGTCATCAGTAGGTGTTGGTAGGCTGTCAGTAGGGTGTTGGTAGGTTGTCAGTAGGGTTATGGTAGGTTGTCAGTAGGGTGTTGGTTGGTCATCAGTAGGTGTTGGTAGGCTGTCAGTAGGGTGTTGGTAGGTTGTCAGTAGGGTTATGGTAGGTGGTCAGTAGGAAGTTGGTAGGTTGTCAGTAGTGTGTTGCTAGGTTGTAAGTAGGAAGTTGGTAGGTGGTCAGTACTGTAAGGTGTTGGTTGGATGTCAGTAGGGTGTTGGTAGGTGGTCAGTAGGGTATTGGTTGGTCATCAGTAGGTGTTGGGAGGCTGTCATTAAGGTGTTGGCAGGTTGTCAGTAGGGTGTTGGTAGGTCGTCAATAGGGTGTTGGTAGGTTGTCAGTAGGGTGTTGGTTGGTCATCAGTAGGTGTTGGTAGGCTGTCATTAAGGTGTTGGTAGGTTGTCAGTAGGGTGTTGGTAGGTTGTCAGTAGGGTGTTGGTAGGTTGTCAGTAGGGTGTTGGTAGGTTGTCAGTAGGGTGTTGGTAGGTTGTCAGTAGGGTGTTGGTAGGCTGTCATTAAGGTGTTGGTAGGTTGTCAGTAGGGTGTTGGTAGGTTGTCAGTAGGGTGTTGGTAGGCTGTCATTAAGGTGTTGATAGGTTGTCAGTAGGGTGTTGGTAGGTTGTCAGTAGGGTTTTGGTAGGTTGTCAGTAGGGTGTTGGTAGGTGGTCAGTAGGGTGTCAATAGGGCAATAATGTGATGTTTCAGGCTGGCACCCCCTATCAACACTAATTTAGGGATGGCATTTGTTACCAATAATGTCTGTTTACATTAAATGAAAAGCATCATAGATCATTATCATCTGACAATGAAAATGTAGCTAGTAAATGATTCTCTTACCTTGATGGTATTTTTCTAGTTTCATCATCAAAGAACAACTGCCATTCATCATTGTGCGTATGGCCAAAGAACTGAGCTGTAACTGTGCCCTGGTAACGATTAATAATCCTGTAGTAATTCCAACTCCATGCTTTTAAGCATTCGCTACTCCCAGGAGGTATATGACCTACAATGTGCACCTAACAAACCAAGATAACATTACACTGTAAGAATTTAACCCATATTTGATCTCATTGTGTGCAAGATATAATAATAATAATAATAGTAAAAATAATAATAATGGGGATTTCTCATATAGGGCATTTCAAATATTTCAATGCCCTTCACATTTTTATAATCAGTGGAGGACTTTTTCAGGCTCTAGACCCTTAGTAAGAAAGCACTCTTAACCCTAGCAGTTTTAAGAAACCTATTCCACACAGCACCCAAAAGCCTATGTTCAAGTTTAAAAATGAGATATTCACCTTTTCATTGTTGTCTTCAGCTTCTTGTAACGTATCAACAAGCCATTGTAATTGGTTGGCTGGATCAACCTCATCAAGCAACAGCCACCTGATATACACATTCAAATGAGATCAAAATTCAATAGAAAAATAATCTATGGGCCAGACTGGAAAAAAGTCCTACTTGTAGTCCAATAAAGAGTTATTATCATTAATATTAATAATAGACTTTTAAACTTATATTTTACAACCACCACTCCGTGAGGTTCCCTCCACATGCACTACAACTGCATTCTATATTTACAACATACAACACTCAACTCACATGTTGCTTTTTACGGAGGGAGGAAACCAGAGATCCCGGAGAAAATTCTCGTGACAAGGGAGAGAACAACACATCAAACAAACTCAACTCACATAATTATGATCCAGTCTGAGCCAGGGCTCGAACCCAGACCACAGTGATAGATAGGCAAGCAGTAAACCACTATGCCAACCATGCCACCCATAATAATAATAATAAAAATGATGATAATAAAAATGATATTATTATTATAATCATCATCCTCATCCTCATCTTCATTATTATTATTATTATTATTATTATTATTATTAATCTAGAAATGGCCCATCCTCTCATATAACTTACCAGTTCATATTGTTACAGTAATTCATGTTAATGGATACGATCCTGAATCCTTTGGACACCAGTACAGAGAAGTAGGCTCCCCTGAAATATATAACAACAGATCAATATTACCAGGGCGGGAGGAGGGAGGGCGTTGAAACGGGCACACATCTCTTGGCCGATCTGTGATGCGGAGAGTAGGACTGGGCACTACTCTGACAGTCAACAATGGCGGACTGTTTGTGGAGGAAATTCGGCTGACAAGAAGATCTTTCAAAGGTAAATTTAGGCTTGCTAATCTTTGCTTTTTGCCAATAAAACAATTTTACTGGTGTTATGGAGCAAGCTTGAGGAGCAAAATCTGTTGCAGAATTGTGTTTCAGGAGCAAGCTCCCCCGTATGTACTAAAACTTTTATTGCCGTGCAACAACCTGTCGCAAACCCTAACTTGTAGCATTGAACCAATTTCCTACTTTACTAAGGAGTATTTGTACTTACTTCTTGATGGTTGACATTGTGTAGTCAGGCAACCAGAAACCCCAGTGAGCTGCGAGAGAGTTTCGAAGCCAGTCATTTGAGTCTGGCCCAGTTATTTCTGGTGGCGGAAAGCTAGATATTGAAAAACAAAAGCATTAACTCAGTAAACAATCATGCTTATCAAAACCAAACAGCAATTGTACTGAAACCTAAACAACTTCTGGGCTGACCTAAGTCCGGGCATAGTGACTCACAAATTAAATTGGGAACTAATGTGTTGAGTTTTGTGGAGAAAAGAAAACTTATGAACCTAACTATAGAGAATACCTCTGAATCATATGAGCAATTCAATATACGGTACTCTATTTGCAGAATTCAGACCACAGCTAGAGGTGAAGTACAAGTGTGTACAATAGCTGCACCACCCTTGATTCCCTTATCCATGCTACTGTACTTCCAATTTTTTTTTAAATACCTGTTAACAGGAGAACCCTCGTGGTTGCCAAGTGCAGGGTATATCTTTACCCCAGGAAGGTATTTCAGTAGCAACTTCACTGCTGCATCCAATGCACGAAGCTTCAACAAGGTAAGAAATGAAAATGAATGGAACATTCAGCATCATAATTATGAGTCAATAGCAGGGTCTCCTTGGCCCCTGGGTATGCCACTGCAACCCCTAGAGGTCCTACTCTGTAGCTATATGTAGATGATGGCTAGTGAAACTAGCGTGGACTGCGTCGGTGTTTCTAATGAACAAGTTATCGTAGATTTATAAGTTTAACACCGTAGTGAAAATAGAAAACTGACGTTTCGGACGTTAGTCCTTCGTCGGAGTCAATAGCTCAATATTGACTCCGACGAAGGACTAACGTCCGAAACGTCAGTTTTCTATTTTCACTACGGTGTTAAACTTATAAATCTACGATAACTTACTCTGTAGCTATATTGTCCAAAGATGACACATCGCATCTCCTGTTTTAAGGTGTCATTACAATCCCTACAATTTTGCTTTGTCTAAGGATAACCCACCTGTAAGGGCATGTCAGCTGCAGGAATTCCTTATTATACATCTTCTACCCAAGGTCTCATTACCACAACAGTGATATATAACGGTTAATATATTCTCTAAGCATGAATAGTCACTCCATGGGTGTCTGATATCATGTCAAAGATTATTTAAAGCCCAATGTTTGACTTCATCCCAACTTGTTTTAGCAATAACAAAAAAGAAATTAAACAAACCTGATCCGATCTGCTTTGGTTCCAAACATTATGAGCTGGTATGTCCCCAGTCCACATAACATAATCAATCTAATCACATTATAAAAATACAAAAATTAATATTGAACAAAAATTAAATTTAGGAAAAGGCCTATTTTTTGACATTGTAAGCCAATAAACTAGCTTTGATGCATATTGAAGCATACTGCTTACAAAGAAAAGAGTCATTCGCAAAGGCTTGTTTATAAGTCAGCTCAATTATCAGACACAGGAACCATTTAATGTCTGCGGGATTTCAAGACACTGATATTGTTCAAGCTGCATGTCGCTCTTTATATTACAGTTGACTTGTAATGAGCGATGCTAAGCCTGTGCAGATGAGACTTCAGTCATATAACACAGTGGTGGGGTATATTTACCGAATGAGAAAAGGGAAAGTCAATACCTTGTGAGTATTGTTGATGTGTTCCAACATGTTTTCAAGGGTGATGAGTGGGGTATCACAGTTATAATCTCCATATTTCCCCGCAGTTGGCTTTCCTGGAGCTGAAACACAAATATTATTGTGAAAAATCCAAACAACAAATTACTCTAGCAAGGGTGGTGTAGCAGTGAGAACACTCACCTCTCACCAAGGTGACCCAGGTTGGATTCCTGGACTCGATATCGTATGTGAGACAGTAAAGTTTAAACAAAAATTATTCTGTCTTGTTGCTTTCAGGGCTTTTCTCCTGGTTTTCCAGCTTTCCTGGCTCCACAAAATCAACTTCTAAATTCCTAATTAAATGATGGAAAGAGGGCCACAATTTGAGAGACATTGACCATTATTGGTAAGTGCTACCCTCATCAAAACAAAGACATTTTTATCAACTTCACATTACCAAACACCTAAAACAACTGCTGATCAAAGTCAGCTCACAGATTTAATGTTCAATATTTTTGGCCAAAGTATTCACAAGCTTGAGCTCCTGTACAGTACCTGGGCTGGGGTCATTTTTTCTGCAGCATAGAGGTTCCCCACATTCTGTTGCAGCCCCTTCTTTGTATAGGGCATCATAATGTATGTCAGAGATCTGTAGTACTCTCATCACAGGTGAGCCAGGCTAAATAAAAGTCAACAACAGATTAATAATCTAGTGGGTACTGAGGAATGCCCTGGTCACACCTTCTGGAGATCATGGAAAAGATTGGAAATAATTGTATTGATAATCGTAGTGATACATCAACAAGATTACTGCATTGCAAGGCCCTCTTAGGGGTAAATTTCGAAAAGGAACATGGCCTTGGAACTGTGACATGATAGCCACAAACTTTAGATTTATGATAGATGATAAACTTAGATTGAGAACATTGGTACCCCCTCCACCCCCTCCCATAATAAATCCTCCTTGATGGAATGAGTTGTACTCTAGCTGTGTAGATGCAACAGCTAAACCCAATCAACTTATGATTTTATTGAGTAGTTCCAGAAATATCCATACCCCACCCACAGAGGAAACTGAGGGGAGGGGGAGGGGGGAGGGAGGAGGGGGGAGGGAGGAGGGGGGTTGGAGAAAGAACAAAATTACAGAGTTTGTATGGAAGAAAATTGGAAGTTCTTGGGGAATATGGGGTCTTTTACCTATTCCCTTTATATAGCAAGGATATCAATGTTTTCTGGAATTTATAAGGTTATAACAAGCAAACAGAAAATTGTTTTTTTTAAACTGATATTTCATCTCTGAACTACACTAGCATTTTAATCCCAGAGCTTATGAAAGGCATATGACTAGATATATCCATATGTCTTGTTTATTGATATGCCCTAATGGATGGCGAACAATCAAAACAGCACTGATCAAATTACTAAAGAAACAACAGGAGTGCTCAATATATTTCTTTCCAAAATGGATTTTTAGTGCTTTAGCGAGTATCACTTAGCCAAAGCTCGTAAAAGGATTGTATATGTACAGTAGATCTATTTCCTTCGGTTTTGTTTTAGCGTGAAATATGAAAACAATAAAGACTACTCTTGAACATGCAAGGACCTATTGTTTGTCAAATGCCATGATAACGCAATGCTTTCACAACATAATTTCAGGTTTTGAAAAAAATATCTTATAAATAAAAGAATTTTTATGGCATCGTTGAAAATAGGAATTACCAACATGACATTGCCGTCATTACCGTTGTCATACTTTGGTTATGTGTTGGTACTATGAAATGGCGTGATGTGTCATGGGACAATAATGTAGATAAATTGAAAAATGTGAAAACAGAAAGAAAGGAGAAAATTCCACTTCCTGGTAGAATGAATAAATGAATAAATATAAAGACACAAGGTTTGTGATTTAGTTTCGAATAAAAGTAAGATCTCTGAAATTGTTCCTATAATTGCCTTTCAAATACGTACCGTGTATGCAACTTATAGGATTCATATGAGGAAAACATTTTGTTACATTTTTATGATCTAAAATTGCCTACCTTCGGTGGTGGAATAGGTCGAACTGGAGGTTTAGGAGTTTTAGGGAAGGTTACGTTCCAGAAAATATCAGGATTCGGTTTCTTGGCACAAGATGGACCGAGTATCAATCCGCAGACTTCGTCAGGACTCAGAAAAAAATCGTCAAAAACAGTCAAGACTTCTCCCTTAAAGTCTTGAATAATGCCAGTACAAACTCTGTTATCTTCAATCTTTAGCTTAATACAAAGTTTAGTGAGGAATTTAGGTATGTCGTTTTGAGTTGGTTTAGTTTTAAAGGCAATTTGCGCAACTTCTGTGAGAGCCTTGCAAGCGTCACATTCCAATTCTGGCTTCAAATGCGAGGTAAATCGGCGAAGATAACCTATAAACAAATCCTTTTTGGAATATTCCTGAGGTAGTCCTGAAGTGCAGAGGATATGAAGTAGAAGTACAACACCAATGAGTGAGAATTTCGGTGATAAATCCATGGTGTTTTTAAGGGTTTACTCCCTCTACACTCCCTCAGTCACTCACTGTTTATAAATCGTTTGCATGTAACACCAGCTTTGTATCACGAGATAAGGGACGTTGGCCTACGCCACCACGTCCCATTATGAACCTGTATGTCCCTCCCGTTTTTCAAATGAAAACTAGTGTACAGAGTAAATACGACAAAAAAGATAAATTCGTTTGGGTCTAATAACAAAGTTTTGGAAGAAAGGGATTAAAAAATTATTTTTAGGAATAAGAGATAAATTGCTAAGTTCTTCGGAATCATACAAAATATTTTTGAGGTAAGCTTAATGATCTTGGTACTTTTAGAAGTAAAGAAAAGATATCCTCAAATTGAAAAACGAGATGGGCTATAGTGTGTTCCCTACACTTTCGGGACTTTGCATGTTTAATATAGGTGTCAGCAGCTGCACGTAGCAGGGGCGAATCCAGAGGAGGGGTGCAGGGTGTGCACACCCCTCCCTGGTTCAACTTCCTGGATCTGCCCCCGCAGAGGTTCACTTTACTAAAATGTCATGTGTGAAGAAAATTTAGTCATTACAGGCAAGACTAGTCTCAGTGAAAAAAAGGGTGTCCACCTAGAAACCAGTCACCTGGAGGGTTAGAGAATTTAGGGAGTAAAGGGGCACATGGTTTTGATCCTCCAATGTAAGCCTGCACAGACTAAACAGCTGGTCAGCGCGGGATCCCTGTGTCAAAGTGCATGCGTGTAAACACAGGTGAGAGGCAAACAAAATGGCGGCGAACATGAGTCGACCTCGTCTAGAATGAAACTCGATCACTTACTCCTACAAATACTCCGATACTACCGTCTGTTTGACTTACAGGACTCGTAGGAGGTGAAAAGCATTTAAATTCCACGTGAAAGTGTTTGTTTGCTTGAGCTCGACACTGTTTATTCAAAGCCCAGTTGTTGGAGAATTTAGCTGAAGATAAGCTTAATGATGTCCATGTGACCTCACATCGTGTTATTGTGATTGTTTGTGATTTGCGTTTGGTATGGCTAGTGAAAGTATCAGCAAAGCAGAGACACTGAATACTAACTCAGGATCAAATGAACGAAACGAAAACGATTCCAGGACTGGATCAAGTGTTTGGAATATTTGTCCTCTTCCAAGCGACGCTCACACTGTCGATCTGCGAGATATCACTCCGTCAATCAGTCCTGTCTTTACTGATGATCAGGTGCGGGAGTTGAGTGGACAAACCAGTGATTTAGATGTCCTGGGGGATAATTTTCTGCCTCATGACGCTTTTAAACGTATAACCGAAGTTCTCTCGCCGGAGCAAACAAATTTACTTATTAGCACGTGTAGTACACTTTGTGCGGAGTCAGAGGTGTTAAGCTACTCTGATCCAGTGCTGAATGTTTTGGGCCAGTATTCATCGCCTCTCAAGCACGGAAATGATCCAATGTTGAATTCCCAAGGTGAAATATCCGAAGGAATGAATCCTTTGCTTGGAAATATTAACGAAAAAGAAAAGTCTAAACAAGTTGTTATGAGTACGTCTACTACTGTTGTGTCTAGCTCGGCGGGAGTCGTCACAACAGCTTCAGCAAAGCAAAATAAAAAAGATGAGGAAACAAAAAGTGAAGAGGCAAAAGAGAAAGATGACAAGGATACAACAAAAGAAAATGGCCCAGGAGTTAAAGACAGTAAGGAGAATAAGAAGTCTGGGAATGTCAGATCTAGCTACAGTTTGAGAAGTTCTCCTCGTAAACCAATTAAAGGTCAGGAAATTGAAACTAGTCCAGTAAGGAACACTAGACAGCGGGCAAAGAAAGAGTCTCCTTCAGACGCAGACAGAAGAAAAAGCCCCAGGGGATCGCAAAAGCAGCAGCAAATGGAGAAAGATAATAGCACACAGGCAGGAAAGGATGGAAGAGGTGGAAAACGAAAAGATGAAACTCCAACTCTTGAATCTGAAAATTCCAAGAAAGAGGATGACAAGAAAGAAGAAAGAAGGAGCCTTAGAAGGTGAGTCAAAAAAATTTAAGTTGGAGCCCATTCCATATAAAAGTAAAAGTCAAAAGCATGGCGGCCATTGTGGTGCTAATAAGAAATACTCCTCCGAGAGGACACGATGATATAACATACAATCAAAGGTTACATGAGACCAAATTGTATATTAATGTCAGAAATGGGGTTTGTGAGAGGAATGGGCTTTATGATTATTTCATGCATAAATTATGCATTTGACCCAACAGATGAGAAAGGTAATGATAAAAAGGTAAATTATACACCCTGAAAAGATGTAAAAACTTACTGACGTTTTGGACGCTAGATTATCCCAAAGGATACGAAAGGATATAACGATGATATCCCGATGAGTTTCAAAACAATATTTGTTTATTCCCCTAGAGGTTTGTCACTTTCAATTGGGAAAACCATGAATAAAGTTTATTGCTCCCCAATATTCCCTTAATAGTTCCATTCAGTGACCACAAATAATAGTTCCAAGTCAAGGCTGGAGTTTCTGCGCATAGCAAAGCTACAGTTTATCATGTGCGGTAACTCCAGCCTTGGCTAGGAACTATTATTCGTGGTTACTGAATGGACTTTGACCACAGTCAAAGACTTGGTATTGTTATGTCCAAAAAGAACATTAAGCATGAGGTTTCCTATAGTATGGCTTTTCTATTACCATGAATAATTAGGTCAACTAGGATCCAAAGAAAAGACGCCAGCCCAGCCCAACCAGTTGTGCAGTCACCAAGAAAGGGAAGGAGTGGAAACAAGAAGGCCACCACAGCTGCTGAAGAAGAACAGAAAGAAACAGCTGATGAGAAAAAGGAGGAAAAGGATGAAGAAAATGCTGAAAAGCCAGCTACTGATGAACCACCTGACGTACAAGATAGTACAGCTCCTGAAGTAAAAGAAGAGGAAGAAGTAGAACTGAAAGGAAGTGCTGAGAAAGATGACGAGGCTCCAAAGGAAGAGAAGGAAGCCACTATTAAGGAAGAAGAAAAAGAGGAGAAAATTTATCAGCCAAGTCTGTCAAATGATGTGCAAAAACTTAAACCCATGAATGAGGAGGTTAAACAAATTCTCACAGAAATTCTTGTCTTAGATAAAGAAATTTGTAATCCCTCAAAGAACACTGAGAATAGTACTTCTGTCAAAGAGGAAGAAAAAGCTGCAACAAAAGCGGTAGCACCTGTGGAAGAGACCAAGGATTCCTCTGAGGAAGGAAAGGAGGAAAAAGATAAGAAGAAACCAGAAAAGAAGAGGGTATCTAAAAAGGAATTAACACCATCAAGAAGAAGCAATCGTATCAGTGAGAGCATTCAAAAACGTGAAATTGAAGCAGCTGTTAAGAAAGCTCAAGAGGAAATGTTAAAAGAAATTGAAGAACAAGAAAGGAAGGAGAGAGAAGAGGAAGAAAGAAAGAAAAGAGAAGAGGATGAGAGAAAGAGAAAGGAAGAGGAAGAAAAAGAAAGGGAAGAAAATGAAAGAAAGATGAAAGAAGAAGAGGAAAAGAAAGAAAAGGAAAAAGAACAAGAGGAAGATAGTAAAGAGACAGGAATTAAGAACGATAATGGAAAAGAAAAAGACAAGAACAAGAAGGAAACTAATAAGATCACAGAGGAGCACCATAAAATAAAGGACAAGCCTACCGATCACAAATCTAAAGAAAAGCTTGAAAAAGGACATATAAAGTCAACTGATGAAAAGGTTCTACATAGCCCCACCCACCACAAGAAACAATATGCAGAAAAAGAAAGCAGTGATGAAAAGCAAGAAGGAATGCAACTGTTTGCTGTAGGAATAGACCACGAAATTTATTCAAAAGTCAAGCATAGAAAAAATCCATCTGAGGAGGAGAAAACTTCTAAAGTTAAAAGGTTGAGGACAAGTGAACATAGCAAGGATGGAAGCCATACTGATGACGACAGTGGTGAAGCAACAACTAAGTCAAAAGAATCTAAAGAAAGTGTTACATCTTCTGATGAAGAGCCAAGTGATTCAGGAGAGGAGTTTATGGAGGGAGATTCTGATTACGACCCAGAGTATGACCCTGAGAGACTGTGGTGTATTTGCCGAAAGCCTCACGGAAATAGGTAAGTGTATTTTTATTTACATGTAATAATGGGTTATGGACAAACCCCATTTTAAAGATACCGTTTATACTGATGGTTCGTTTGCATTCCAGTTAGCTCAGTTGGTTGGGCACTTGTCTGTCTGTGGCTCAAATGACAATATAAAAAGTAGCAGCTTTACCATCTTATTAAGAAATGTTACACATAGAGGGCCATAAGTTAAATAAGCTAATAACCAGTTTTATACATTTTTACATGACAGTAAAGGGCCTGGTCACACTTGTCTTGGGTTTCCTGTGGTTTGCACCATCTACCACAGGAAGCCCACAGAGGTTGGTGTTTGGAAGTTTGCAGCTTGCAAGAGGATAGTGCTAGCTGTAGTCCCTAGACCTGCACAATATTATCCTTGAGCCCAAACCATCAAACCTCAAGCTCAAACCTTTAATTTTTGAAAACTGAGTTAGAAAGTGAAATTCTTGTTTATATTTTATTGAAAATGTCCAGATTCATGATCTGTTGTGATAACTGTGAAGAATGGTTACATGGAGATTGTGTGTCTATTACCAAAGAAATTGGAAAAGAAATGGAGAAGAATGGAATAGAATATGTCTGCCCAAGATGTGTAATAGGTAAGACATTGTTTATTGCTGAATTTCACAAAGCATAGATAACCAAACTTCAAGATGCCATTTTGAAATATTTAAGCTAGCAAATGTTTTATTTCATTAATGGTTTCTGCTAGATACTAGTACTGTCATGTGAAAATAATTAATAATATTCTGTTTTTTTATTTAAGCATTCCTCAGCCTATGAAGGAAAGCTTTTTAAAACATCAATTTTGGAATATTTTTGATGAGTTCTTTTTGCAAATACAATGTACATAGCTTGATTTCATTTACATATTCTACACATTACTTGTGCCAGCTCTCAAAATACAATAAATTGTAAATGTTCTTTGCTATGTATATTTGTAAACTAAAAGTGTATGTTATTCATGAGAGCTTTTACTGAAAAGGAATATTATTTAAAGAAAGATTGGCAATGAATAAATGTGAAAATAATAATAAGGAAAGTAGTTAATAATATTTTTTGATTCTTAATACAAGTTATTGAGTTTATTTTTTTGTTTATATAAAAAAACAAATTTGTGTTTTGTGTGTGTGTGTGTGTGTTGTTTGTTTTGTTTTGTTTTGTATTTTTTTGGTATTCTCATTTATCATCAGTCTTCTCCTTCACATTGTTTTCCAATCAAATTGTTTACCACGATATCTAGTAGTTATAACGATGAAAAAATTTCAAAGTTTTGGCATTGTATGATTATGAGTTTGTTAGTTAGGTCTCTCACTTGATTCAAAAGTATTTTGTGTTCTCCAATTCGCCACCCTCCACATCATCAAAAACGTTAAAAAACTAATTCGAATTTGATCTGTGAGTTAGTCCTGCCCTGACTTTGATCATCCCATAGGTTGTTTCAGGGTTCTATCTGCGAGTTAGCTGCGCCCTGACTTAGATCAGCCCATAGGTTGTTTCAGGGTTCTATCTGTGAGTTAGCCCTGCCCTGACTTTGATCATCCCATAGGTTGTTTCAGGGTTCTATCTGTGAGTTAGCTGTGCCCTGACTTAGATCAGCCCATAGGTTGTTTCAGGGTTCTATCTGTGAGTAAGCCCTGCCCTGACTTAGATCAGCCCATAGGTTGTTTCAGGGTTCTATCTGTGAGTAAGCCCTGCCCTGACTTAGATCAGCCCAGAGGTCATTTCAGGGTATCAAAAACATGTGAAGGTTTTTAAGTTTCAAAAACTCTTTTTTCTGTAAAAATAAAATGTTTTTTTTAACAAAATTTTAATTTTTCATTTAATCATAATGTTTTTTAGCCAAAAAGAAATTAAAAGCACAAGGTGGTAATGCAGCAGACGACTCTTCCAAGGCAACAGACGATAGCTCCAATACTCCAAAAAGACCAAGAAGACACAGAAGACTGAAGATGCCGAGAGAACCAGGTGAAAAACGACATCACAGACATTCTACTGACTCTGCAAGCAAGGTTAGTGACTAACAACTGAATAAATAATACTTATATCTGATGAATAATGTTATTAAAAATTCAACACGAAAAGGAAAAACTAATTATTTTCCTAGCTAAAATAAACATAAATGAAATAAATCACGGCTGATAGCGTGAAATGAAAATGTGTGAGCATTCTACATGAGGTCAACAGCTGATCTCAATTTGGTGTGATTGTTATACATTAGCATAGCAAATTTGACTTTTACCAGAATTCCATTATCATTTATTTGGAAATTGGGCTTTGTATAATTATTATAATCATGTAAGCATACTAGGCATTTTAGTCTCTCTGGCTCCTGCTTCCCCTTCAGTCCACACTGTATTTGTGCATTTATTATTATTATAAGTATATGTAATAGGACTCCATGCTGTCCAATTAAGAAATAATTGGACGAGGAAAATTAAAAGGACTGACAAAATTGGATAAGGCAGTCGTAGGCCAAGTACAATTTGGCACTCAGAGGAATTTTTCGAGTGTAATTATTTCTTGATTGGGGAGCATGAAATCCCATTACCTATTAATTATATAGCTGCCTGACTAATCCAATATCAACACGACCTGTCCAATTAAGAAAATAATTGGACAGTTACCTATATGGGATTAATGAGAAGCTGTATTATTATCACTATTATTGTTGTTGTTGTTGTCGTTATTATTATCATTATTATTATTTTTTTATTTTTAATTATTATTATCATTATTATTCGGCTTTGTTAACTTTTTGTTTAAAAAGTTTTGAGTTTGTTTTTTTTACTTCAGATGAGGAAGAGTGAAAGCAAAGGACATGAAAAGCGAAGTAAAGATTCCGGGCACAAGGATCACAGCAGTGACATCAGAAGAAGAAATTCTGATCCTTCTTCATACAAAATACCTAAAAAGGTATGCTATTTGGTCCAAGCAATGTTTTAGTTACTTTTTTCATTTTGGCCTGTTTTTAAAATACCTGATGCTATTTTGCCTTTCTGTCGTTCATATTTAGGTCTTGCTTTTTCAGTGATTCTGAAACTTCTTTAATCATATTTTCTGCAAATCTGAAAATATAATACAGTGTCTATAGTTACAGTGTTATTTCTATCACAGTGCAACATGCAAAAGTATGCACACATTTTGAATGCAAAGCGCTGCTGGTTTTACCAAATAAGTACTTGTGTACGAGCTCATTTGGCAAAAACCTGTGCGTAGAAAATATGCAAAATGCATTAAATTTGATCCTGCTTTTTTGTGATAAGCAGAGCCCTTTTGATACAGAAAGCTAGTTGCACCGTCCCAAAAATATATTCCATATTTTCCGTAAAACCATTATAATTCTAATAAGTGAACACCTTTATTCTCAGTTGATACCTTTATAAAATAGACACCAGGAAAAGTACCAAAGTGTACCACCACTTAAAGTGTATATGACACGAAAAATTTAATTGTTTAAAATGTACCGTTTGTTAGTAATAATAAATATATTGTAATGAAATTTGTTTCAAAAGCTTATTTCTTGAGATATTTGAAAAAATTAAGCCCAATTTGTGACATCATTTTGTTGACACATACTCAAGAATGTACTAAATATAAATCGTAATTTGTATAAAATAATAACAAATTATATTTCATATTTCGTATCTGGAGACTCGTAAACAAAATGACGTCACAACTTGAGCTAAATTTTCTTAAATTTCTAGAGAAATATGTTTTTGAAACGAATTTAACCGTGATATTTTTGTTAATGCCAACAAACTACACATTTTTAACATAAAATTTTTTTATATCTTATGCACTTTAAGTAATGATAATTTTGTTTATATTCATTGATTATTTGTTTATTCAGGTGCGCACAACACCCACCCCAGCATCATTTGCCAGCAAGGCCCAGAGAAAATGTATTAATACTGGTTGTCAGAACCATGCCGAACACAATTCAGTGTATTGTAGTGATAGTTGTATTGCAAAGTAAGTATAATTTTTTACCCATCCATCCATCCATTCACTCTCATTCCACCCAACCCACTCTCATTCCAACCACCCCACTCTCATTCCACCCACCCACCCCACTCTCATTCCACCCATCCCACTCTCATTTCACCCACCCACCCCACTCTCATTCCACCCACCCCACCCATTTATTCATCCATCTGGTTGTACATCTAGTGTTCTGCCAATCCATCCAGCTGTACAGCCATTCATCCATCTGTCCATCCATACTTCCATCCATCCATTCACTTTCATTCCACCAATTATTATTGTTGAAGCATTAATATTTTACTACAATGTTTAATTAGGCATGCTGATGAATCCATTAATTTACTGAATGAAGAGAGGAGGAAGAGAATTGGTCACTCTTCACATGGATCTAAAACAACGACATCCCCAACAGTAAGTGCCTATCAGTATTGACTTGATTTATCACCACTGAGCAGAGTAACAATAATAATAATAAGTGCTGGTTTAAATATTTTTCCTTCCTTCCTAATAAATTATATTCATTTATTCATTTATTCATTTATTCATTTATTCATTTATTCATTTATTCATTTATTCATTTATTCATTTATTCATTTATTCATTTATTCATTTATTCATTTATTCATTTATTCATTTATTCATTTATTCATTTATTCATTTATTCATTTATTCATTTATTCATTTATTCATTATTTTCTCCCTTCCTTACTCCACCCACCTATTATGATTAGCAAAAATAATACGCAGCTCAGTAGGGTTAGTTTCATTAAATCTCTACAATGTATTAATGCTTTCTATTTCTTTCAGTCAAGCATCAATATGTCCAACCCATGGGATTCTTCCCACACCACAGCCACACCCCCATCTCCTCAGAGCAAAGAGAGAGTGGCTGTGATAGAAAGAATGACAGGAAGACTGATTGCTGGTGTTGCAGCTCCTGCTGAACAAGACTTGGTCCATTGGCTGAAGAGACATCCAACCTTTGAAGTTATTAAACCATCTGGTGAGAGAAAATCAGAATTACTAAAGTAGTAGTTAATGAAGGAATTATGCAGCTGTATGCACTACATTGTCCTGTTAACAGAGCAAGTATTGCTATGAATATCTTGCCTGTCTGTCTGCCTGTCTGTTTGATGATATTATTATTCATTTTGATATGCCTCAATATATTATATGATTCTATTCTCATATCTTTTTCTTATTTACATCAAGTTGATTATAAGTTTGCAAATTTTTCAGTCATTATCATTATTATCACACTATCAACTATTATATGTCATCATAACATACGCTATTTGTAATATTATTCCACTTATTATGCGATCATAATGTGGCCGTACTTTATTTGAAGTCATACTCTTTTGTAAGGACCATACCACTAAATGTTTATGTGGTTAAAGCCTGATAAATAAATGAATGTTTGTCTGTCTGTCTGTCTATTTGGTCTTTTTTTTTGGCTGGTTGTTTGGTTGTTTGTCTGTGGTTAGTTGGTTCGTTGTTTTTTGTTTATTTTGTTTGTCAATTGGTCATTCATCGGGTCTGTCGGTTGGTTGGTCGGTCATTCAGTTTATCAAATTGTCGGTCGGTCGGTCATTCAGTTGGTCGGTCGGTCATTCAGTTGGTCGGTCGGTCATCAGTTGGTGGGTCGGTCATTCAGTTGGTCGGTCGGTCATTCAGTTGGTCGGTCGGTCATTCAGTTGGTCGGTCGGTCATTCAGTTGGTCGGTTCGGTCATTCAGTTGGTCGGTCGGTCATTCAGTTGGTCGGTCGGTCATTCAGTTGGTCGGTCGGTCATTCAGTTGGTCGGTCGGTCATTCAGTTGGTCGGTCGGTCATTCAGTTGGTCGGTCGGTCATTCAGTTGGTCGGTCGGTCAGGAAGTTGTTCGGTCGGTCAGCCTGTTGTTTAATAAAATTATTGTTAAACTGTTCATTTCAATTTTTGTCTTTTATTCCTAGTCTCCAAAGAAGTGAAAAGAAAAGACAGAAAGGAAGAAGAGAAAGCCATCAGAGATAACGTCAAAAGATCTTTGAAGGAAATTCTTTCTGGAAGGTAAAGAACAGGATTTGTACAATTTTTTGGAAATAATTATAATCATCATCATCATCAAAAAAATTCTTCTAACTCTAAAAATATTGTCAAATTAAAGGGTGCCCAAATGAGGAAATTTTGTTGACAAACCATTTCCCCTCTCTCTTCATAATAATTGTTATTCTAATAATTCTGTCATTTCTTCAGAATGAAGGAGGCGCCAGAGCTAAAACTAACCATTGATGATGTAAATAAGATGTGCAATAACATTGAAGAAGATTTGTACAAATATTTTGGAGATGCTGGTCCACGGTACAAGAGCAAGTACAGAAGTCTTGCATTCAACCTTAAAGATTTAAGGAATAAGGTATGTTTTACACGCCAGTAGTAAAGGGAGTATTCTATCAGTAGTATATGATGGTATAGGTATAGGAGTGGAAAGGAGGATAGATTTTAATGGCATGGAATGAAAATTTAACTCAAACTTTGCAGCAGTTGTCTAGTATATCGTTATTAGATTGAACTTGTTATTGTGGTATTGATAGGAGTCCTTTAACAGAGTTTGAGGTCTAGACAAACAGGTGCAAAGAAAGGATAAGAAAGGGAAGAGAAAGGGAAGGAGATGGGAATGAAGTGGAATAATGAGGGGAGAGAAAGGGGCGAAGGAAGAGGATAAGAAAGGGAAGAGAAAGGGAAGGAGATGGGAATGAAGTGGAAGAAGGAGGGGAGAGAAAGGGGCGAAGGAAGAGGATAAGAAGAGAAAGAGAAGGAGATGGGAATGAAGTGGAAGAAGGAGGGGAGAGAAAGGGGCGAAGGACGAGGATAAGAAGAGAAAGAGAAGGAGATGGGAATGAAGTGGAAGAAAAAGGGGAGAGAAAGGGGCGAAGGAAGAGGATAAGAAAGGGAAGAGAAAGGGAAGGAGATGGGAATGAAGTGGAATAAGGAGGGGAGAGAAAGGGACAAAAGAAGAGGATAAGAAGAGAAAGAGAAGGAGATGGGAATGAAGTGGAAGAATGGGGGGAGAAATAGTGGAAAAGGAAGAAGATAAGAAGGGAAAAACAAAGAGAAGGAGGTAGTGTGATTGTTAAGTTCAGGAAAGGAGAATAAATAATAGGAGAAGAAAGAGAAGATGGGATTAAAATGATAAAAAAAGGAAAGGAAATTGAAAGATAGGGGGGAGGGGGAGCCCATTTTCATCTAATGAAAAATAATTATTATCCTAATTAATTTGATGTGTTCTGTGTACTTCCAGGTACTGTTTCATCATGTTCTGAGTGGTGAAGTCCCCACAGACAAACTGGTTGGCATGACAGCAGAACAACTGGCCAACCAGGAACTAGCAAGATGGAGGGAACGAGAAACTAAACATGTAAGTAACAGCAATGAGCAAGGTCTTGATTACAGGGGGACAATGTACCATTTCATTGACAAATCTACTGGAATGCTGCATGAATTAAAATTGAATCTTGGTGCCGAGAGCTAACTTTTGGGAGAGCACAATACTAGTGATGGCATGAATGAATAACTCGCCAGCCAAATGAACTATCATATAGAAGGAAATGTTTAGGTTTGAGGTAATGTTTTATCATTTTAGACCCAGCTGTGTCATTCCCTAGAATATCATTCCTTTGTTTAAAGCTCTCAGATAAAGACAATTTTAGAGTATATTATTAGACTTACCTTTTTCGAGTGGTTCAAATATTAAGCATTCAATATCTTCAATGTATACTTTTTATTTCATAATTTTTATAAATTTAATAGCGATTTTGTGAAGCGCCATTAAGCTTCTGATATTGGCGCTATAGAAATGTTATTATTAGTAGTGGTAGTACCCTGGGTACAAGATTGCCTCGTCGAGCAGATATCTGAATTAAATGTTAACTCTTGTAGACGTTGGAAATGATCAAGCAAAACCAGGAAGACATTAACCCTACTAAAGGACATATCAAGAAAACACATAAGGTACAGATTAACCAATCAAATGACAAGAAGCAAACCATGTGTCTTTGCTATTAACCAATCATATCCTTGACGATGATATTGTAGAGGAGTTAGTACGTTTGAACGATGTACCCTTTTACTTTGGGCGTATTTTTATTTCCATTTCCAAACACATGTCATTTTGTGGACTATTATTTCTTTACAATATGATGCCATACCAGATTATTTTACTCACAATTAATGAAGTACTGTAAAATCTTTATTTACCATGTTTCCCGTGAAGATTCCCCAGGGGAAAGTAGAAGGCACTACAATCTAAATAATCTAGCTAGTGGGGATTATATTCTGTGCCATCATGTATGTTTTCATAGCTTTTCTGTACTCTTTGTACCAGTAACATGGTAACTCTTCCAGAATGAAATGTAAATTCTGTCGTTCTTGTAGGGAGAAATTGAATTGGATGAAGATGAAGACTTCAGCACCCTAGAGGTAAGCTTTCTACTTGTGTCTGCGTTTCTCCTCCTCCTCCTCCTCCTCCTCCTCCTCCTCCTCCTCCTCCTCCTCCTCCTCCTTCTCCTACTACTACTACTACTACTACTACTACTACTACTACTACTACTACTACTGCTGCTGCTACTGCTGCTGCTACTACTGCTGCTACTATTACTGCTACTGCCACTGCTACTGCTACTGCCACTGCTGCTCCTACTCCTGCTACTGCTTCTGCTTCTGCTTCTGCTTCTGCTTCTGCTTCTGCTTCTGCTTCTGCTTCTGCTTCTGCTTCTGCTTCTGCTTCTGCTTCTGCTTCTGCTTCTGCTTCTGCTTCTGCTTCTGCTTCTGCTACTGCTTCTGCTTCTGCTTCTGCTTCTGCTTCTGCTTCTGCTTCTGCTTCTGCTTCTGCTTCTGCTTCTGCTTCTGCTTCTGCTTCTGCTACTGCTACTGCTACTGCTACTGCTACTGCTACTGCTAAGAAGAAGTTGTGCTTGTGTTTTTACATCAGGTCCATGCTGTTAATAAACAAACTAAAGAGAAATCTGAAGTGACTGAGGCAGACAGCAACACCTCTCCTGGTCCCCTCTTGGTCGACACCACAGACCAGCACCGCATTCACTTGTTTGATCTCAACTGTCGTATCTGTACTGGTAAAATGCAGCCTCCGGGGGAGCCGCCACGGCAAGAGGACACTCTGATGCTCGTGTCCACGTCGGCACCGTAAGTATTAAATGTTTTACTTTATTATATACATATGTGTCGAAAAAGAAACTTCCCTTGATCTTTCTCCAATTTCCCTTTTTTTTTACCCTTAAAAGGTTCATTCCTGTGATCAACACAAAGGTTGTTTCAGGGAATAGAAATAAATGTAATAATTTTTAATTGGCTGTTATTTCTATTGCTGTTGTTGTTGTTGCTATTGCTACTGCTATTAATATTGCTCTTAATACTGCTGTCGTTGGTGTTGCTATTGCTACTGCTATCGTTGATGCTAATACTCGTTGTTAATACTGCTGTGGCTGGTGGTGTAGCCATTGCCGTTCGTTGTCTTAGAACCTTGTTCACTGTTTTTTATTTATTTCTCATCTCAGAATACAAGCTTTGGCAGAAAGTTCAGTTCCATCTCCACCACCACTATCAATGGACATTGCATCAGTCAGGTAAAACTACCTTACGCCGTGTACATTTTTCAAATCGCCTTTCTCCTTTTAGAGTGGTTTTCATATGTGTGGGGAACTACACGGCAAATTCGTAGCAGTACTGTATCTTAACGTAGCCTTAACTACGCGTTGTGATTGGATGAATTACTGGAAGACAAAGGGAAGCCATTTCAATGTTATGGCATGTCGTACCATGTACATGAAGTCAGTACCGTATGTTTCCCACTCGTACGATAACCATTCTTGTGGTAAGTCATTTCAATGTCATGGCATGTCGTACCATGTACATGCAGTCAGTACCGTATGTTTCTTACTCATACGATAACCATTCTTGTGGGAAGCTATTTCAATGTTACATGAGCATGTCGTACCGTGTACATGCAGTCAGTACCGTATGTTTCTTACTCATACGATAACCATTCTTATGGGAAACTATTTCAATGTTACATGAGCATGTCGTACCGTGTACATGTGTGCTGTCAGTACCGTATGTTTCCCACTCAATTTTATATATTACTTTTCTGTAATGTTTAGTTCTACCGAGTCGTTCTCCCTGGGGTCCGTCTCACCGCCACCGAACGTCAAACCCGTCAGACGTGACAAACCAGTTTGGAAAGGCTTCGTCATGATGCAAAGTGTCGCTAAGTTCGGTACCAATGCTTTCCGTGTGTCAGGTCCTTGTGACGATCTGCTTCAGTTGTTACCAGACACGTTGCATCTTCAGGGACGCATCGGCTTTGAACAAGTGTGGGATTATATCTACCAGCTACGAAGCTCAACCACTAGAGTAAGTACAACTCATTTACTCAGACTTAGCCTAGTATCAGTATCTCAATATTCACAAATACCAACGGTAAAGTAAAGGATGCATAACTTCAACAATACAAACACTTTGAAATTCCACAGACCTTTACTGGAACACGTGAATATTCTGCACAAAATCAAGGCTAACCCTGAACAACAGTGAACTCGAAACTGGAGTTGGGGAAAAGTATATTTCATAGACCTTTTCTGATTTTGATAAACAGGATGCATTGTGGTCTAGCTAGGGTACAAACAGTATATTAAAGCATGAAGAGGAAAAGAGGTTGAGGGGGTTTGCGGAATGTATTTTGCACGATTATTTTTTTATAATTACTGATCAAAATTCATTTTTTTAAATTACTATCAAAATCCATTGTTTTCAGTCTGCATTATCCCAACGAATGCATAAAGGAAAAACAGACATTTTAGTGTGCTTGAAAAACGGGGGCGGTCTATGATAAACAAGCTAGAAAGAAAACAATTGGATTTTGATAAGATCAATAATTATACTAGATAATTACCGAGGCACGCAGCATTCGTAGGTATAATGCAGGCAGGTATAATACGCCCTCAGCTGCCTGCATTATACCTACGAATGCTGCGTGCCTCAGTAATTATCTATTAAATAACAACCCCCGTACGTATTGTGTGTGTGTTTGCGTCCCCAAAACCTTCTCAGCTTTCTAACGAAAAATCGTGAGAAGGATCTAGGTACGAGAATGGATATTTATTTACTGAAAGAAGAGGATGCGCGATATTTCTTTTGCAGGTGAAGTGCTTGCTCGATATTTTTTGTGATTTGCGCAATCCCCTTTTCAATTCACCTTTCGAGCGCTAGCCATCACATGGTATAAATCGTGTTGCTTTGCGTTACGGTCACCAAGAAAAACCTTTTGGTAACACAATTCAACACGATTTATACCACGTGATGGCTAGCTCTCAAAAGGGGTATTACCTAATGGTCCGTCCCTTATAGGTTGTATTTACAGTTTTCTCATTGTCTATTGTCTCACAGGATGTATCAGTCATACGTTACGAGGCATCATCTGACGAAGAGAAGACGAGTTACGTGTCCCTGTACTCATATTTTTACAGTCGTAAGCGATGTGGAGTGGTGAATAACTGTTATACAGGTGTCAAGGACATGTACCTTATGCCTCTAGCATCACATTCACCGATACCTAATGAACTGCTTCCATTTGATGGACCAGGTAATGCATCTTGTTTATGACCCGTGTAAGATAAACCCTGCCACTATACAAATAAAATATAATATCAATAGGATTTAGCAATGGCATTTCCATCCACTGAAATTAACTCCCTAAAATATGGAAGGAGGAGATTAGTGACGCCTGCATATCAGGCTATAACGTAGCATAACCCGTTTGTGTTATTTATTTTATTTGATTTCAAAGGACTAGAAGAACCACGGCCCCACATGCTACTAGGACTCATCGTACGCAATAAACCTCACTTCAAGCGACCACGCCCATTACACCACAAACCTTCGTCATCACCTCCAGCCAAGCGTCGCCATAGCAACATTAATAGAAGTAACGAGGAAATCCTAGGGAAGGATTCCCCACCTGATGTCGAAGACATTGTCTTTCAGTACGCACACAACAGAAAGACATCCAGTGACAGCAAACCTGATGCGTCTCCATCATCGGGGTCGTCTAGTACTATCAGCTCCCCTTCTATTGTAACTCCTAGTATCTCGGGAAGTACAGACGCGTCGTTAGACTCGTCGTCGCAGAAGACCAGTCAAGAGGAACTACATAAACTAGAAGCTCGCGCAAAGCAGTACATGGCATCAGGTGAGCTAACGAAACAAAAATGAAACCCTCGCTTTTGTTATAGTTTTGTGCAGTTATATCAACGGGACAGACATTACATACATCGTTGCTTGCCCGCAGCAATCTGCGTTGTTTTGGTATGCAGTTGTTTCTCTTTCTACCCCTATCCTCCCTCTTTCCAAATAATATACAAGCAATGTAGACTATGCCAACGGATTTACCTGTTCAGGATATGAATAACGCAGATGGCGTCTTTTTTTCTCTCTAATCGTGTAGCACCAGCTTTAAATACTTTTAAAACAGAACACTGATGGAGAGAACGGGTAAAGTGTCCACCATCAGCTACCTGGGATAGCAGCGCATTGTTGGCCACCCAAAAAGTAAAAGGCAGGCCAAAATTACATTTCCTTATCAATTCTTCCACGCATGGGTAGCCTGTGTACAAGATTCTGTAGAGAGCGATTAGGTCGAGAAGCATAATTAAATACACTTGGGCTTCCTGTGTAGAGAAACTTATTGAAAGAAATCTCATTTGATTTTAAATGTTACACCCAGGCAAAAACCCATCCGTAAAAAGACCCTTGTGAACGTTAATGCTTTAAGGAGTATTATTATTTCTTTACTGCAGCTCTTCATTCAAGCAGTAAAACAGATGAGAAAGACAAGACAGCAGAGGAAAGCAAACTAGACGACGATGACGACAAGCCATACGATCCAGAGGAAGACTTTGACTTGGATTTGGAACTGGAAAAACCAATCGACGCGAAAAAGAGTACCTCTGTAAACACCCCTACAGTTACTGCTAGCGTAGCCGCTTCTAATGCTGTAGAGGTCTCCTCCTCAGCAGGGGTGAGCGCCACGCCCACAAGTGATGCCAAATCTGTACAACAGTCGACTGTACAAAATATATTACTTGCTTCATCGAGTGTTCCAGCTGCTCAAGTGAGTAACATTCCCTTAATAACACCAGCTGTTTCAACAGGACAAGAAACATCGGTTCCCTCCTTGCCCCTTTCTATCTTTATGCCCATGACAAGTACCCAGTCGGGTCCGTTATTGACCAGTACAGCTAAGTCCCTGGCTACTCAGCCTGTCAGCTTACCAGCCGTTGCTGATCTAGCAGGCATCGTGAAGCTCATTGGAGCAACTTTGAAACAGACTACTGTTCCTGGACAAGCACCAACTGGTGATGCACAAAATACCCAGACCACCACTGCACAGGGTTTAACTACCGGTACTGCACAGGGTGCAGGCACTAGCACCGCTAGGGACCCTAAACATGATTACCCAAAGGGTTCCTCTGGTCCACATCGAGATACCCAGTACAGAGGGTCTGATGGAAGAGCCGACACGTCTCATAGCAGCAGTGCACCAAAAGGGTCCGGACGTCCTTCTGGAGGGCCACATCATGATGAGGGCTCAGAACACAAAGACCGTTCTGCGCCAGGGGGAAATTATTCCGTAGCTGATCGACAACGAATTGATAGAGAGCGCCTTGAGTGGCGAGAGCGTCGATACTCAAGAGATGGTCCAAGAGATCAAAGGGGACATAGAGATGTGGGCCCTCAAGATGACAGATGGAGGGACCAAAGAGACCCACGTGGGCCTCCCATTCGCCGACCATCGGATGATCGATACCAGAGCCACGGCGACCATTACGGGCCCCACCGGGGGGATCACCAAGACCGGGGTCGGTACAATCCTTCCCATAGAGGGGATGACCGTAGAGATCGAAGGGAGGATCGCAGAAGCGACCCGAGAAATAGCGATCGCTGGAGAGAAAGATGGCGACGATGACAACATAAAAAGAAATACCTTTTTAAACGTTAAAAAGTCTATAAGAACGAATAATCGTGACCTATGGACACGAGAAGATAGTGTTTCCTTGGGTAAACGTTTGTTATACATTTTGGTATCGTTTTAGAGATTTGCTTATTGGTTATATATTTTGAAGGTGCGCTCTGATTTGTCGGCACATTCCGAAGTAAGAATCCAGATAATATCCTTATTTTGCACCAAATCCTATATTTTTGCCCAATTGATCTATTGATCATAGTCATTAATCGTTACATTTAACGAACCTTGATAGAATCCTTTATTATATAAATGTTATCCAACATGGCGGGTGTGACGTCACTCGCAGTAAAAATTGATTGGACTTAAAGATTTGTCTTTTTCTAAAGCTTTCTTATTTCGGAATCCGACCATCAAACGAATCGTCACCGAGTGACTTGATTAGGTTATGTTTACGCACTACACCTGATTTGTTTTTTTAAACGAAAGAAATTTTTTTCCTGTTACGATAAAATGTGTCGGAAGCAATTTGATACTACTCGCTACGAAACTAATTTGCTCTTGATCCAAAATAAATGCTAGCGCAACCTCACGATGATAAGGGTCAAAAAAGATAATTGCCTTAATGACATCGTTTGTAGCTAGAAAACCTAATCATTTATCATTTATCAAACCTAATCATTTATCTTTTTTTTTTTTTGTTTCCTTTATTTTAAGGTTTTTTTTGTCATTTTAAGAGCCAGCAAGTCGAGGGTACTTTCAGCGCTCTCTCCTCATCAAGCATTCATTACATACCTTTTTAAGTTGGTGTATTTCCGGGTCCAACTGCCCACAAAAACCATTAAAATACAGCAGAAAAATGTTCTCAAAGACTTTTTAACCTCCGTCTGAAACGGTTAGAACTTTGGATAAGGAATCTTATCATGAAGAAAAACTAAAGAAATCATTATAGACTGCCTTTTGTTTTGGACCCGGAAGTGATTGTCCATACGATGGACGTCACACTTAAAAGCTCCATTGTTACTTTAGCGAGCTTGATCCAAGGTACGCGTTTTCATTTGGAAATTTTATGGTAAGAAGTTTTTAGAAAACTTACGTTAATATATTAAAACAAACATTTTAGAGTCTATACGTCTGTGTTTACTTGGTACAGTTTACTAAGCGCTGAGCCCGGACGATTCCAGACAAGCACTATTTTTTCTTGTTTTGATTTCTGTCCATCAGCCAAAAAAGTAGACGTCTGGAAGTTTTCGAGGTCACAGAGCCTATGATCTATGCACTTGTCAGATATGAAAAACCGGAGTGTTTGTCTTGTGCGTCATTTGAATTGATTACTGGGTTTTTGTGTTTCTAAATGTTCACTCACTTCGATCAATCTTATTACTCATGGTTAAGCCTGGACAATTGAACCGTTATTGACCATTTCATGCCATTTTCCCCCACTTGAAAGAAAGTGCTCAAGGGCTTGTCATGCATATTTGGTAGAAAAGCCATTCGAAAGTTGTGAGTGACAGGTAGTTTAATCAATTTGATGGCGTGGTTTCCACTTGTGGTTAAAATTCATCAAATAAAGCTTAAGTGAGGACAGTTGCTATGTCTTCAAGATGAAAAAATGACCACACTAACACCACAGCTGCAATGTAGCGTCATTTCTAACTTTAGGTGTACTGGTCCTGCTTTACAATTCGGTCTGTAACGTTCAGTTGACTACACAAGGGCATAGAGTGGTTAACAACTAGGCGTTCCTCTTCTTAATGTAAATATATCATTTATAACAAAATCAAAGATTAGAAAATAAAAGTTCAAGATAGTAAGTACAAAGTGCATGAATTGTGTTCACTTTTGGTGCTGTATATTTCAGCATTAATGTTTTTATGTTAGTCTGGCATTTTATAGCTAAGGTGCCTTAAATTCCAGGTAACAATACTTATTTACTTCAATTGAGGAAAACAGACTGTTTTGTCACCGATAGTGATACTCCCCAAGGCATTTGATATGCAAACATGAAGTAAAAAACATTCCTCACATTGGGTGAGGGGCATAAATTAATGGGTGGGGGTTGGGGGAGGGGGATGAAGTTGATTCTAAGTTTAAAACAACACTTTTGGTAACACCCCTTTACAAACTTAAATGCACTTTTAAGCTCTTCCACTAACTCACATGTTGATTTTTGTCAGAGGAAAATCGGAGAACCCTCCTTGTAGGGAGAGAGTAACACATCAAACAAACTCGACTCACGTGGTGAGGGGGGTTCCATGTTCCAAGTTCTTCCTGAGTTTCCTGTCATATTCAGGTTTTCTACTTTCGTATTAACCAAAACTGGTTATTGTCGTCAAAAAACAATATGCGAGCTGACATGATAATTGAAACAGGAACTCATAGCAATAAATTTTATCTTTTGTGATAAACAGGGTCTACAAATTCGAGTCTATTTTTGTCATAAACAGGGTACCCCTTTCAGAATCCCAGCAGAACACCCCTAACTAAATCCTGGCAATGTACCCCCCTCCCCCGGAAATTGAACCCACAACCCAAGATATAATTACTATGCAGGGGTGAGAAACAGCACTACATCAGCACATACCACCCTTTTCATAATTGATAGCTCTCTAAATTTTGATTGGGAAAAAAGTCCGCCCCCAGAACAAAATCATAATGCCAGCTTTTCTCCAAACCATTAATTATAAAACTGGATAGTTGGATTGTAACATCTCTGGCCTTTCTGTAAAGCTATTTGGGGTTGAGACAAAAATACTATTGACAACAACAACAGTAGAGGTGCTGCATATATTTATTTCCTATTGTCACATCACTGGATAGAGTATCTCTTGTACAAGTTTGTGAAAAATGCCAGCACACAACACCATTACAAACAAAAAGATGACAACATGCAGAAAAACCAGTTTCAGTGCATGAAGTTAAAGTTCTGTGACACAGTGACAACCAAAACTTGTGCAAGAGGGTCAAGACAATTTTTGCAGCAAATTGCTCTAGAGTATTAACTTTGTGTGAAAAGATGTAAGAAAGAACCACTGCATGTCGTATAGCAGCACAGGTTTTACAAGGAACCTTCTAAAAGTTACTCTGCCATATTGCACATAGTTTTTCATCATTATCACCATGCATAAAATGAAGGCATGGTATGTTATGCACACAGCAAATTGACATACTTGTACAACCATTTACTCCAACTCAAAATAGAAATTGGCAGTTAACCTTTACAAAGGGAAGAATTAAACTTAAAAATAAAAAGTGTTCTCGATTAAGATATTTTAAAATGTAAAAATAAAGATATATAATGCATCTAAACGACTATTTTTAGACATTGGAATACATTGGAGACTTTGCACCATCACGTGCCAGAACCCATTATAAAGCCTGAACTGATTACTTGGCATAATGAATCGAGGAATTGAATCGAAAGTTTCTCATGTAAAAAAAATGTATTGTTCCTGCCATCTAACATTGCTGCTCTCACATGATGGTGCAAAGCCTCTATAGACACAGAGCCCAATTATTGTTCAATCACTCTATCAATTGTGTGGCAATTTCTATCTAAATGAAATCATTTCAATGATGTTATTATGTACAAATATTTCACAAAAGATTGGTGAAGGTTCGCTCTAGGTGAAATTCCCTCAAATTTCTGTTCCTCTTTCTGGTATAACTTCTTCCAACATATTTACATAATTTAATTTATGAATATAATACATTTCAAGTTTGGTAAACAACATGCATCGAATCCTTCACCAACCTTCTTCGAAATAGCTGTATATTCAGTTTCTTGATAAATAATAACTTATAACTTTAGTGCACCATCACTGACTGCTTGTCTGAATTTACTGTTTTTTGTCTATGGGAATTCAAGGATTTTGTTATAATTATAATATGCTACTACTCTGATCATTTATGAGTGAAAACAAATAAGAACATACGTAATACTTATAGGTAAATTATGAGCCTTAGATGAAAGGACTAAAGAAGAGTGCCATACAAGCCTTTCACAACTTCTAGTCACATGAGTGAAAACATTTACAACCAAGTGAATAATATTCTCAAAATCTAAACAAAATGAAGATAGAGTACAAGAATAAAACGTTTTGCTAAAACTGTGCTGCCATAAATACTATTTTTCTAGATTAAATTCCAAAGTAGTTTCAATGCGTAAAGTTGGGTGCTGTTTTGCTTTCGGATTTTGCAAAGTTAAGCTGTAACAGTCCTATTTTGCATGTTCACCTAATAATATGACACATTTCAATGTTTTTCAACAATAAATTTATACAGGTACAGCCTTCAAACAAACAAAAATATTATAACTACATTATATGTACAGTCTACAATCAACAAGAATCCAGTTAAAATGTGCATGCTCTTCTATTTATAAAATATGTGCTTTAACATTTCTTGAAATATTGGCATCAATCTCAATTTCCGACATATTTGTGTGAAGTGAGTTTTTAATAGCTATTAACTAATGCTTGGTTGAAATTGGTTTTCCTATGCTGTCAATCAAAAGCATAAGCACTTAATCAATAATTATTAATGAGAGACAAAGACATCAACAATGGTATCAACAAAATATCACAACCATGGCCAATGATTATAGGATTCAAATTAAAAATTAACAGACAGATAGAAAGTTGGTAAAACTTTAGTCTAATAATCACGAGATTCTAATTGCTTTGGAATTCCTTGCCTCAAGCTATAGCACACAACATTTCAAGAAAAGTTAGAAACAGTACATACTCATTCCCACAGAGGAATTTTGAATTTCCTGGGGGGGGGGGGCTCGGGGTTGTATGGAAGAAAAGAATGAAGAAAATTGGATTTTCCAAAGGTTGAAAGGGGTCTTTAATAAAATCCTCCATGAGGGGGATGTGGATAATTATTTCTGGAACTACACAATCTCTTTCTATATAGACAATTATATATAACTAGAGAGTTATGGACTATACAATGGGTCATCCATAGCTAGGAAAATGAGTGTGATGGATTTGTTTAGAATCTCTAATGCATACAATATTCTAATAATATATATTTCATGCTTGTGTAACTACATAATTGCATAGTGCAAAAATGTGCAAACATCCTGTGGCAGGCTCTGCATGCCTGTCTTTCTTGTCAAATATGCTTGCCTTAGTAGCTCTTCTTACTTTATTTGATATTTCAAGTAGTAAATTAACTTCCAAAAAGTGGATGGTTTGGAGATAGGCAGGCTTAATCTTTGGAAGAGTTAGAGTTTCATCCTGAAGAACATTGGTGGCATTATATACATAGCTCAGTAGTTAGCCCATTTTTTATCATTCCCCTACCCCCACCTCCCACCACTCTTAGGTTGGGTTCTTGGGCTCAGTTGCATAAAGCTCTTTTAAGATAAAAAAGCTAAAAAACACTTGTAAGTATTGTCTTAGTACAATGGCCTTGGAACAATATTTATGGATGCTCTTAACTTAAGAGAGCTTTATGCAACCGGGCCATGGTCTTTCCCTTAAAAACCAGTAGTACTGTGACTCCTGTATCCTCTGGACCAATCAGAAGCCATAAAAATAGAAACTAGCCAATCAATGAATACTTGATAATACCTGCAATCACCTACAAGTTCCTTCAAACCAAAAACTATTTATATCTGGGGTAGTGTACTGAAACCATCTCACAAGGTTTACAATCCAATTAAATGAAAATAGCACTTTATGAACTCCTAGTTCATGGAAGTGTCTAAGTTGGTAGAATATTTTATACCACAGATGTTATACTAGTTTGCTCCAAGTTTTGCTTCTTGTTGGATGATGAAGATGATGAACCACTGTCAAGCATTCATGAAGAACTAAAAACGAAGATAATCCTTTGTTAATGAAATTTAAACGCAGGTGGTGGTGATGCTTTGTGATGGTGGTGGTGGTGTTGTTGTTGGTAGTGTCAACTATGATGTTGATGATGGTAATGATGGTGATGACGATGATGATAAAAGCAATGAGGAAGATGAGGAAGATGATAGTGATGGTGGTGGTGATGGAGAAGATGCCAGTGATGGTGGTGGTGATGATGATGATGATAACATTATTTTGCCATTGTGACAAACAAAGTAGGTTTTGGTGGATGTCAATCAATGCATTTCCATGACATTCCATAGGCACATGTGCTTGAAAACTTTGTCTTTTCTGAAAATGCTGGGAAACACTTTAATGAGCGTCCACCAAAACTTTATTATGTCTCGAAAATGTTATTTCACGATTTTGCATGTGTGATTAAGTGCTGTAAGAACTGATACAATCATGACATGTAGCCAGACTGGCCAATCATCGCGTACATTACATCTCAAATCCTTCGTAATTATCACAACTCACTTACATGGGCTGCATCTGCATTCTTGATGATTTGGTTGGTGGGTGATATGCCGAGTAGCTGTCAAATCCTCCAATGTAATCAACTGATAATAAAAACAAAATAGATTTCAGTAAATGAAAATCATAGACCTTCCAAAGGGAACCCAATATTGGTTTTGTTTAAGTATATTGTTACACCAATGTCTGTTGTAAATGAACAAGCCAGTAGCCATGTTGACTAGAATAATAAACTTTTCCCACTGAGCCTCACATTCAAGCACTGGAGGATGACGTTATGTGGGGCAGGATTTTCAAAGGCCTTAATTCTAATGGGAATATATCCCCCTGCATGATCAAGATCCAGGATGTACATGTTTTTTAAATTTGTTGGAAAATTCAAAAATGTTTTTTTATCTTCTCAACTCAGAAAAAAAGGATTTGTCATAAACCACATAACGATGTTTACAGTAAATAAACTGTCATAAAAAGCTAGCTTGGGCTGTCTGTGGGTGCTCCAGGATCTACAATCTTCTGCAAAATAAAATGTGCCACCTAGCATTCTGGAGGATCATCCCCCCTCTCCCCCCGTAGCAATGTTGTCTCGCATGCATTTTACCAGCCAACCGCTTCACAGCTTGTAGAAAACGTTCTTGACCAACATTGCTAGGGGAAAAGGGGGGAAAGTGGCACAATATTTTTGGAGAAGATTGTAGCTGGAAAGATAAGTACTTAGAAATAAGTCAAAAAAAGTTCATACTTACAGTGATCATCATCTTCATGATATGTTCTTACAAACCAACAACCAAGCCAGAATCCAATGAACTAAGACAAAATAGCAAACAAATGAATCACTTTGAGGCAGATCATTTCATTTAGATGTGAAATAGACAGATTATTCACATTTTTTCCTCATTAGCATAAAAATGCTACAAGCAATCAGAAATTTTTAAGGACCCTTCTGTAAATCACCGTATGGTGAAGTTGGGGTCCTTATTAAAGATTATTATTATATTATTATTAATCAAAAGTGAATGTCTTACTTAGTAACTACTGAAACTTTGAGAGTAATTTGTTCAATATCTTTTTGGAAACACTATAAATTACAAAGAAATGTATGGTTTTGTAACAAGTCTTGCCACACGAACAAACATTTCTTTGTAAATCATACCGCTTTCAAAAAAAATTTACTCCCAAAATATTGAACATATTATTCTCTTTTTTTTTTCAGTAGTTACTAAATAAGACATTCTCTTTCGATTTCTGGAGTCAGTTTGCTTGTAGCTTGAATTTGTTTTATGCTAATGAGGAAAAGACGTAAATAAAAATTGCCCTATAATGTAATTAACTTACAGCCAGGATGCATTCTGTCCCACTCTGAATTGACTCCACAAACTAAAAATAACAAAAATTGAAACCATAAAATTGAAATATATATATTTTATATGCTGGAGTGGTTTTAATGTGAATAATAAAGATACATTATTGAGCATGTTACAGAACATACACAGTACAAGATGCTATAACATTGAAATGGCTTCCTATTAGTTACAGTATAGTCATATCATTCCCCACTGTTCCCACTCATATGAAAACCACCTAATTCAATCAATTAACAAGTGGAAATAGCAGACATTTTCACATAGACCTTTTCTGATTAAAAAAACCCAGGATTTTTGGTGAAAAATGGTCTGGCTTCAGTTCAAAAACACCTCATAAGGCATATATTAACTAAGATATTTTTTATTACCCAACGTAGACCACAATACACCATGTTCACTATCGGAAACAGTTCTGCCTAGTTTGACACCACAGTTAACCCATACCTCAAATCTGATAAGGCAGCCATCAGGCGACATGACAGTAGATGTTGCAGTGGAGTTAGAAGAATTTATGCTTCCACATCCAATGCCATTTTTCGACCACCAGCTCTTGTGGCCTGTCTTTAAACTCAGCCAATCTTCTTTCTGCATAAGACAATAGCAAAAGTAGATGTAAAACATGAGGTTAATATGTACTATTAAAATGACCACTATAATTCAATTCAAAGGTCTCAAAAAAAATAAAGGTTGTCCAAATTTCACTGAAGTATGCTTAATTGCTTATGGCTTTGGGAACAGCAGCAAAAAAGATTTTTATTAGGCAGACATTCCCCTCTCTAAAAATAATGCTCTATTTTGAGAGTTGCTAAAACAACCATGAAAAATCCGGCCATAATACAATTTTGTTATATAGCTATGAAATTTCCCAACATTAATGAACACTCTTATTGGTTGAAAGATAACCACATGACACTAGCTAAATCTAAATGTATCCCGACCGGGAAATAATTACAATAATTATTTGGATCTAGCATCAGATTTTTTCCTAGGGGTGTCACATCATGTTGATCTACAAAGTATTTGTGGCATGAAGCCCATTGATAGTAGATAAAACAAAAAATCTGAAACCGCTGTTTTTTTTCTTTGAAAAACAACAAATCGAAAGAAATATCATGTGAGTAAAGCTTGTTGTGGGCTTTATAGTAAATTAAAGTGTTTCTACGAATGTAGCACTTTGTAGATCAAAATGATTTGACACCCCCCGGTAAAATTCTGACACTAGATCCAAAAATCTGACTCAAAATCTGACTTGAACACCTGACACCAACTTCACTTTGGTACTAAAACCATGTTCCGGAATATTCAGATATGCAAATCAGGAGTTCTGATACCATTAAGTATATGAGTTAGGCCGCTTATCTCACATAATGTCAAACTTCTCTATAATTTCGTTTTGGGAATTTTTGAAGCAAAAGAATGTGATTTTACACTGGTAAGAAATGTAATAGTTGAATATTCAGGAGCATGGTACAAAAGGAAGGTACTGGCTGTTACACATTTTAACCCTCTCATTAATTCTTTAGACCGTTTACGTTAGGTCATAGATCCAAATAGTGAAAGAAAAACAAAAAAGAAAAAGGTTCAATTAGGAGTTAGGAATTAAGGCTTAAGTTGTGTACTTACATGTGAGAGAGTTCCAATTTCTAGGTATAGGGCAATAATAGTAAGGTTTATTGCAAACCAAATCAAGTTCCACACTGAGTACTGCAAATTAAAAGGGCCAGCGTATTATTACACATCGATAGTATATGTATGTGTGCATGAATACCCTTGGTTCAATGAACTTACAAGTGTTGGTCTTACAAATCCTTGATATGCATGGGGTAATCCTTTAATCAAATGCTTATGTTGCTATTATTTAATTTAATATTTTTTTACTGCTCATTTATTCTTCTATGTTGGATTTAACTATTTTACAAATTGTCGTTTCCCAGATTAAATACTCTTGTTAGATTAATATAGTTTAGAAAAAGACTTGAGCCACATCTTTAATCATTCGTCTTTCAACAGAAATATTTGATTGACAGCAGCTAACGAGAAAGACCCTTCAGGAAAAAAATATGTTTTGAAAACATTGCTGATCACCTTCAGCGAATAATAGTTGGAAGTAATCTTAGATTTGACAGTGAAAGAGCGCCTAAGTAGTCTCCATATATTATTTTATTGTTATTCATACATGTATGTATGAAAATTTATTGACTTTTGACTTGGGATAAAGGATAAAATGCCAAATCAATGACTCTTTAAATATATATTTTTGTTTGAAAGACGGCATGAATTGCGGCGCCCAAATAACAACACAAATAAAGCTTGACAGCAAATGATAAACACAATTCCGTCCAAGAAGGCGTTTGAGAAGTGAATAATTTTCTTTATAACTGAGGTGGAAAATTTCAAGACAGCAGACGTGAACACCTGCTGGAAAAAATGTGTTTACTGTTTCAGAGAGTTAAGCTGCAGCACAAGAGAGCCTTGTGAAGGATAAAAACCAAGATAAAATCTCCTATGGCTTCTCAAATTGAAAGACCAAACCCAAATAACAACGATTACGATATACAAGACATTTAGCAACCCACTATTCAAATATGCTCAAGTAAAAATTTCTTGTAACGCCTCTACAAAGTACGGTTCGGCCTTTCAGCAAAAGATCCATAGTATGCAAAGCAAGAAGAACACAAGCTTTGCAGTAGTTTGGATTGAGCAGAACGCTACAAGCGCAAGGGGAAGCGCTAGTTTCGATAAGCTTAAAACTCACCGTAATTATATAGGGAGCTCGATACTGATGAACCCCGAAGATCCCCACTATCAGAAAAGCGATGTGGATAAAATTGGTAATAATCGGAGCCCACATAAATCCGAGGAAGTCAAATACCAAGCGCTCGACTACCAAGAGCTGTGAACAAAATACAACGTTCAATGTCAGAATACAGTTCAAGATACAGGGCTTCGCTATGTTGGATTAATTAGAAAATTTCTAAAATTTAACCCCGTGAAAGATTGTATCTTGGACACCGAGTAGGTAAAAATTCTTAACCAAAGCTGCTGTCGATCGAAAATTATTTTTCTCTAAAACAAATCGTTCCACGACATATTAAAGCTTACCATTTGAAGAACGAGAATAAAAAAGAGAATATTTCTAGACACACAACAAGCCATTTTCGTCGAAGAAACGGCTTCAAATTCAGCGTTTGGGAAAATAGGAGGAAATCTTAAAGTGACAGTAGGATTCTGCCACTACATTCCAAGGCAGAGACGCGATCGTTTACTTCAGATCTTGGATCGTTACGCTCCAAACTACATCTGAGGCTTTTCGTCTCGACGGAAGTTACTGGGAGGAACCCAGGGATCTAAGGGACATTTAGGGACTAACAGGGACATTGCGGGACAAACGTCATCGTATATTGAAAAATTCCAAAAATGAAAATTAGTCCTATAGAGAATTTTCTTATTCTAGCTTTATCGTCATGACAGCATTTATTGTTCATAGTCCTATTTGTATAAATTGAAGTTTAAATGATTGACAAGTCTTTAGTTTTACTTTAATAGAGAGAGTTGGAACCGGAAATACGTCACGACTTTAAAAAAAGCTCTAAGGTGCATCTTGGGTCATTTTGATGTAACCTGCTTCAATCCCTGCGCCTTGTTAGGGAAATCAAGATGGCGGCATCTCGTGCAGTAGTTGGTCGTCTTTTTGCTCTTTCTAGACCAGTTTGCTTGGTTAGAATGATGAGTGGTGAAATGGGAAGCGGTTCTGGAAGGGTAAGGCTTTTGGGTCTGCAGCTGTTGTTTTTTGTTTGATAAATCGTCATAAAACCTGCGCTTGTGAAACATGCAGTGCGTTGTGACTATAGTTTATTGTACGTTTAGTATAAAATTTGTACTTTTTGTGCCTATTAGTTAAAGTATAAGGTATTGCGAATTTTCCTTACCTACTTTAATCTTTTAGTTACTCAAAAAGTACGGTAGACCAAATTAAATTGTTTATTTTATTCATTTTCTCTCAATGTGATACAAAAGATGTACATGTTAGATGAAGATTTGTTAAAAATTATCGGATTTTCCCAGACTAGTACCTTTACCTTGTTATATTTTCTGATGTCCCTCTCCTCTTGTGGGTAGGACATGTTTTTAATCATGCATAAATTTTCTTAATAGAGGGTCCATGAATTAAAAGAAGTGACCTGGCCTTAGAGATTCCAGAGGTCTTCACCCCAGCGTAAACATGTGCGATTAACATAAAAAAACAATATATCCCTCGCATTCTAAATTCAGATTTGTTCTGAGGGTCATCCATCCATGACGCATGTCAGGTTATAAGATACAAGGTTGAGGGTAAATCCCCTAATTGACTGTAAGCCTAACGTTTACTTCTCATATTTTGACAGGGTGGAGGAGGTGGTGGAACTATCAGGTAAGCAAGAAGGAATTTAATGCCATCGGTTGCATCTGCCTATAATGCATGTGCAAAAAATATGTTTTAACATGACATCAAACGTGATGTCAAAATTAAGTTATCTTTAAATTTTTTTAAATTATTTTTTACCAGTAATGTTTAGAAAGGAATTAGTAATGACTAAGCTAAAACCAATTTGGCTTGTAATAGTGACTGGCAACTGATTGGCTATTACGTTTTGAGCCCTAGTGATTGGTATTTATTTGTAAACAGATAACAATGTGTGCTGCAGTTTGAGTTGTCTGTGGTGCTGAAGCATGAAAAGCCTCTTTAATGACTTGAACTAATACTATTGAATCAAAAGTGATGATAAAAATATTGATGTTTCAGAGATGCTGGAGGCGCATTTGGTAAAATGGAACATGCACATGAGGAGCAGTACTTCAGACAACTGGTAACTAATAAAATTATTTTTACTGTGTCAAGGCTAATATGCTTACTCACACGACAGCTATGTTGACTACAACAATAGATTTTCCCACGTATAGCCTCACAATCAAGTGCTTGAGAACATTTTTGCAGGTTAAACAGAGGTTTTTGTAAAATTTCTCATGAGAGTAAACATGGATTGTGCAATACAATACAATACAATATAATTTATTTGCTCATACAAGAAAATTTACATGAAATGTGAAAAACAACTATAGAAAACAACTAAGAAAATAAAGAATAGATAATTGTCAAAAGAACATAATTCAGAGCCTGGGGTCTAAATTAACCATAAGGTTTTGTGAGTAAGGCCCATAATGAGCACTTGTGAGTAAGGCCCATAATAAGCACTTACATACTACTTTTGATTCAGACATTGTTCCAAATTCAGTCAATCCAATTAGATTTTTCCAAGTCAAGCATTTTGAGATTAAATATAATATATGCATTAACTTCGGTTCATGAACCAAACCTAAAACCCTGAAGATCAACCACAGATTGTGGTTCAGACATCGTTCCAAATTCAGTCGATCCAATTTGACTTTTCCAACTTCGGTTCATGAAAAGTTTGTCGTTTGAATCAGAGTAGCTCCGAAGTTGTTATTTTGCGACTGCTTCAGTCAATCTTAATGATTTGTTCCAATATTATTGTTGAATTTAATTGGTTCAGACGTCGTACTTTCATGGTCTTAATTCTTAGCATTTGGTTCTGCGCATGAACCAGGCCTTAGACTGCAAACATCATATCTATGAAACATTACTACATTAACACAATTTTACTTGGCCAGTGAAAATATAGTACAGATTATACATAGTGTGAACAAAAAGCAAAAGAAAACAATGGAATTTGTGTCTGCTATTATGTATTACGATAACTATTCTTTCACAGGCAAGGTAAAATCACTCTAATAATAAGATGCTAAATACAACATTGATAAAGTTTAGTTTATTGAGTTCATCACATACAACATGAGTACAGTAGTTTACATCAAATGGAAGAAAGAAACTATTAATAATACAACATTGATAAAAGGTTGAAGATAGAGAAGAAAAATGGGTGGTACTCCAATTGAAATTGGACCCCTTTTAATCCATTGTTATCCAAACTATTCCACAGGCCAATTAAAATCCCTTTATTATTTAGTTATATTACAAAATGAATTTAGTACAGCTTCCTAGATTGATTGTTTGCTAAACTGAGGTGCTCATTCTCTTGTCTTTTTCTTTCTTTTTCTTTCCTTTCTTACAGCAACAGCAACAACTTGAAGCACTACGAGAGCAACAAAAACACATGATTGAAACAATTGAAAAAGAAATAGAGCACCATGAAGAATCAATCAAACGCAACAAGGAACAGCTAGCAAAATACCACAAATTAATGCAGAAATCAGATTCCAAGGGTAGTGGCAGTGATTCAGATTAGAAGCAGAGTTGACTATTTGTCATTATTATTAAAGGAAATTGGTTCTCTGATCTGCTGAATTATTGTTGTTGTGAATCAATGAAACAGTTTCAAGTTTGTCTTCAACTGCTTCATTGTTAAATGTTTTATAACATTTGGTTTTAATTGGTGCTTTTTGCCATAATTTGCATATTTATGTATTAAAAAGAGTGTGATTTCCATGCTGTATGTTGAAATAATATTTTGTTTTGTAAAGCTAACAGTTAAGTAAGTAAAACAGTGTTTCTTTAACAAATGGAACCACACCAGAATTCTTTCAGAACAATTGAGCTTTTAGAGCACACTAACTCAAAAGAGCAGCAAAAAGAGCTTACTTCATAGGTGGTGGGAGAGAGTGCAAATAGGGGGAGGGGAGACACTCTGGTAAGAGATTGGCAGTATGCTTAGCTTGAAACATTTGAGGGCACTTTTGCAAAATTCAATCAAGTTACAAAGGTCAAAATTGAATCCAACTTGCAGCTAGAACTGTTGGCTTTTATTCACTGGAGTGAATTCAGCAAAGATTGATTGTTATGGGGACATAAGCAACACGTAGGGGGACAAATTGACAATGATTAAGGGGGATCCCTTATCATCTATTCAAGTCTCCTTGGGCAATCATGCAATACTGTCTAACAAGCATGATCTTATTTATGTGGTGGAGACAATGCCCTTGTTCATTTTTTAAAAAAAATGGTGACTGCTCCTGCTCAGGGAATGTCCACTGGCAGATCTTGATGGCTTACTCATTGCCCAACTATTTCAGCTTCAGTAATGTTCTTATTTTTGTTGGATTTGTTTGTCAATACTTTTCCAAACTTGTTGCAATAAAGGACATGGTAAACTTGTAAAGTATGCATCACTATTCTCTTCTCACTAAGATTAGATCTAAAAAGATATAACTAGCTAAAAACTAGTGTTAGCTGCGTCGGTGTTTCTAATGAAACAGTAATGACTTACAAAGTTTTTTCATCTTTTCACGGTGTATAATTTACCTTTTCATCATTAAGATTAGATCTGTCAATCATGGTTTTAACCCAAAAAGAATTTATTTTCGTTTCAAGTTCTTTCGGTTGCAGAGTACGTGCGTAATTAATTACAACGCCTAAATTTAATGGCCCAGATCTAAACGTCATCAGCTGAGATTGGACCAGATGTTTCCTCAGTAGTGAGATCGGAGCAATAATACTTACGATGACGTCTTTATGCCCAGAATGCCCTTGGGCCTTCACTAATCGGAATTTTTAACCAAGTACCTAGTGACGAGGATTCAGCGTGTTTTTATCTGCTTGTTTTTTGTATTTCTTGGTACTTAACGATCAATATTATCTTGAAGATCATTCTAGAAGTAAGTATAGAATCATATATTTTATTTTTGATCCGTTTTTTTTTTGCACATCAAGAGGTGTCTGGCTCAAAACACAGTTTTTTTGTCGTGTTGAGGTCTTAGTTTTTCTCTCTCGTCGAGTTGTTTGTACAATTTTGCTTTGATTATTACACATTGAAAACTTTCAGGCCACGTAAACATATATGGAAATCATAATATCTAAGTTCTCCTTGACTATTTTTTAAATTGGTATCTGATTTAGGTATGTATTCGAATTTTTTCTGCCTTTTTGAATGCTCCAAGCAAAAATATATATATATGTTTATATATAAATAACTCTTTACGTTCAAGGTTTTCTTACGTTCAAGGTTTCGATTTATATCGCAATCTATTCAAATGTACGCAAGCTTATTGTTTCAAATTTATTTTTCAATGTATTAGCTTATCGCATTTTTTAATCACCCAAAAACATTATTTGTGATGTGTGCAGCTGGGTCTTCGTAAATGTATCCTAATGGACATTTTATCAATACTTGATCATTCCCTACCATTTTGTAAAAAAATTGATATGGAACTTAATTATCACGAAGGTGTTTGCTCAGTACTGATTATTTTACTAGTATACCATTCTAAGATACTGTATTATATTTTTCTTGCACAGCTTATCGGTCACCACTGTGTTCCTCCAGAGGAGTAATACTATACACCCCTACTAGTTGTAGGATAAGACCTACTTGTTGTAGAATAATGGCCGAATGTGATGTTGTAGTCCACGATTTTGTCAGTACAGGTCGAACTGGTCGACGAAATGCCATGCCAGATGTAATGTCGGCACAACATGCTCAAGTCAGTACAGCAGGACTAGCAGAAGTATTAGATTCAATTAACTTTGGGCCATCTACTTCTGGACAATCATGTCAAAGTACCTCTGTCGAAAGAGTTTCTCAAAAAGCTACTAGTCCTTGATTGATTCTATTTATTATTATGGATTTAATATGATGGCTCAGTTAAGCTGTGTATTTTTTGAAGTGCCAAAAGTATTTATCCTATATACTGATCCGAGTATTTTGTGAATTGACTTGCAACTTGAGCCAACAACGTCCAAGGTTTCCCCAGATTTGATAGATACTGATAAAGGTGCCGAAAGTATTTATCCATACTGATGCCTGTCCTTGTATTTTGTGAATTGACTGGTAACTTGAGACCAACAATGTCAAAGGTTCCCACAAATTTGTTTGATTCTTGGTCATTCTACGTGTACTGTACATATAACTGTTCTATAAAATGATGCCAATTTACAATGTGATAAACAAATCTCAAGGATATAGACTCAGACTTGACCATCTTAATAGTACACTCTTCACTTTTCATCACATACCAGAAACGCGTGACTTTAGCTTGTTGCTGATATATAGCTGACCAACTTTATTGAAAACACTATTTAACAATATTATTCGCTGAAGGTGAAGTGAATATCTGGGAATATTTACTGAGACGTGTGTCTTCGAGCGGCGAGACAAATATTCCCGTATATTCACTGAGGCCGAGGCAAATGATAATATTGTTTTAGTATAAATACACAGGTGATTCTTTCAAAAAAAAGAAAAAGAAGAAGTTAAAGACATTTCTTCTGGTAACAGCAACAAAGCCATTGGCAGCCATTTTGGATTATCGCTGGAGGTGATTATTGTGCGATAGTGTGAGTTTCTTGATCAATCAGCACGCAAGATTTTCAATAATTGCCTGTGTATTTTTACTAAACACTGCTAATGTACAACAAGAACAATATGTAATATACCTGGAATGCATACCCTTCCCATAAGAATAAAAAAAGACATGGTTGTCATGTTCAGTTGACTTCAAATGTAATTATAACCCAATCTTTTGTTAAACACATCCAACATAGCGGCCATAATATTGCATGTGCACCTCAGTGGACATTTGTCACTCACAGGCATGTTTATTCCCAACAGCCAATAATTTACAGAAACTTTTGTTCCTGTCTGAGCAAACTCATTTAACATGGGTGCGGCATGAGGAAAGTCTGTGACTAAATTGATCAACTCTGCTATATTATAATACAAATTGCTAACATGGGTGCGGCATGAGGAAGGTCTGTGACTAAATTAATCAACTCTGCTACATTATAATACAAATTGCTTGATTTTGTATGATGCCACATGCAGTGAAAGCCAACCTGAAGAACATGGACTACTCCAGCAAGACCAGTCCAAAACATTTTACCATATAAAGACCTTAAATAAGCATTTTAACAGCTCATATTTATTATTACAACTGCAGTTTTTTAAAATGTAAAATTAAGATACATTTGTTAGAACTTGTACAGCTTCTAAGTATCAATAAATAATATTAAAGTAAAATGTTTGCTGTAAAGAAAAGTGTCTGTTTATGGGTATAGCAAACAGAATTTTAGTAACATGAATAGTATTTATATTTTTTCAGTCTCCTATCCTAAACATTGTGTGCTCTTATTGGCTATGTGAGCACTTCTATCTCTGTCATGAATGAATTGCAAACCTGAAATGTTTCTTTACAAAACAATATATTTACTGTAAATTAATTAATTAATTGTTGGTCCAGGTCCTACCAGCCAAGCAGTAAATTTTTGTTTCAGCCAATCAGAACGCATTTAGATGTTTTGCCGACAACCCTCATTAATACCTGTAATCCAAATTTTGCGTATTTTTCCTACAAGAAGCAGAAATATGGAAAGGGAGTATATAACCAATTCCACTTTAGTGCCAAATTTGCTTTGTTCTTTTCAAGCTCCAAGAATGCTTAGGGCTGGTCATTTTGTCCAATTACTGAGTTCTCTTCTCAGCTGACAGGTAAAAATGTGCTCTCGGCCACTAAGTTTTTACCTAAATATTCAGATCTCCTAACTGGTAAATAACCTTCATTTGAAAGAAGTATGTCTTGAGCTGTTTTCACTATCTCTGTTTCTATGCCTTTCTTCTTTTCTTCGTTCTCTGTAGTTATCATGATCGCTGCTTCTTTCTATTCTACTGGTGTCCTCATCCTCATCCTGATCAAACCTTGTTCTTTGACCTTCTTTGTTACTTTTACTATCTTCATCCTGGTTAAGCTCCTCAAGCATTTTCATTTGGGTTTCAATTAGATCCCGCATGACCTATATGCAAAAGGATTTACCATAAATAATTCAGAATTAAAATTGACCGCTTTTCTCTGTGCAGTAAATAGCTTCCTATACATTGTTCAGAGGCTATGCTATAAGAAGTGTGAAGAAACATGAGCTGTCAATAATAGAATGCAGTTTTCTGGTTAAACTTTCTTTGCAAAGCAAGAAATACCTACATGCTCATCTTAGCTATATAATAAAAACATATTTGTACAAACTTGTACGGTTACCTCAATGTTGGATCTCTTTGTCATGTGCACATTCTTAGCACGGTAACTCTGACGGCGTCGTTTATAGTCTCTCATTTCAGCAAGAGTATCCAGATGGGACTTTGGTACTGCTGCACCACCTAAAATAAATAACATAGCATTCAACCCAGATATTAGTCTGCTTTGTAGCATGAGGGTTTATCCGTGTTGTGTTGTCTTATCATGAGCAGAGGTTTTCCTGACAGTGTATGGGAGGACCCCATTATAAGACAAAGCAACAGGGGGAAAAACAGAAAGTGAGACTACAATGCAGCTTAACCCAGAATAAGCAAATAATTAATGCTCCCCTTGCAGCCATTCTTAGTGTCTTTATACGTTGGCAGCTTTCTGATGGGACTGTGAATGACTTTGGAGGAGACTAATATATTATCAGCCGTTTATAAATTCTGAATCATAACATCCTGACACTTTACAGATTTCATTGTAAAATTCTTGGCAATAAAAGTGTGGCTGTAAGTGAGCCTACCTCTTTCATCTCCGGTATTTTCTGCTAAGTTCTGAAGCTCTTCTAGTTCATCTTCTGCAGCACGTCTTTTGATAGCTTTAGCCGTCTGCAATCATAAAGGAATGGCCTTTTCTTTATCATCATTCCCATCACCATCATCATCACCAACAACAATAGCAACACCAGCGATGATAATGATAATAAATAACGATAATGGAGGGATCACAATCTTCTTGAGCATTTTACAATAATTATGATCGGTTAGAAATTTGTCCAATTTATAAAATCTTGGTTATTGCTAAGATTTAATCAGCCTTGTCTCAAAATATTCAAAGATGCCAACTAAGAGAAAGAATGTACAATATAGACAGTTGCACGAAAAAGATTCCCTCATCAGTTGTCTTCACGCAAATTATCAAGGAGGGGGGAGGGGGAGAGTTAGCATTATTGGTATTACATTACCTGAACAACATAATCATACACTGCTAATCTTTGTTCTGAACCCAGGTCAAATTGAACTTTGGGCATTGGTAATTGAAGGGCTGATGATGTTTGCACCTCTTGCAGTGAATCTTCACCTGTATTGTTCAATGAAAAGTTTAGAAAAAAAAGATAAACTCAAGGGCTGTGGCATAGTGGCAGTGCACTTGCTGCTGGGGTCTTGGTTTGATTCCTGTGCTCAGCATCATATGTGAGGGGATCAAGGATGGTGTAGCAGTTAAGTGTAGTTGCAGCTGGGATTTTGGTTCAATGCCTAGTGGTGCTCGGCATCATGTGGCGGGATCAAGGATGGTGTAGCGGTAGTGTAGTTACAGCTGGGATCTTGGTTCAATGCCTAGTGGTGCTTGGCATCATGTGGGGGGATCAAGGAAGGTGTAGCAGTAGTACAGTTGCGTCTCATCTGGGTTGGGTCGCAGGTTCAATTTCTAAACTTGACATCACATGTGCGTAGATTTTGTGAAGTGTTTCTGTCAAGATTTGATTTAATGGTTTTTCTCTGAGTTCTCCAGTTTTCATCCCTCCACAAAACCCAGAGATATTTGGTCATATTCCCTACAAGTTGATTGGCCCAAAAGTCAAGTGACTCGTTTTGCCTGATGTTATTGATAAAACCAGTTAAATTCCTTTCGAAAAAACTAAAACTTGAAAAATGAAGGCAACATTATTGTGTTTAGGGAATTATTCATTTCATTATGTACCATCACAGGGTGTTTTTCCTTGGGCAGCAGTGGTTATTGCTGATTCAGCATGTGGCCTCGTGTTCTAAAGATAATCAACAGATAACTTTATCATCTTAGTGGTAGCATCATCATTATTGCATCAACATTTTAGCACAAAACCAATGCAATGAATGTATGGATGAATGAATCAATGGATAGTGGATGGATAAATGAATTGATAGGTGGGTGGAGGTGGTCGTTTGAATTGGTGGAGTGGATAATTTGATGGATGGATAGATGAGTGAGTGAGTGAGTGAGTTTTTTCATCTTTTCACAGTGTATAATGTAACTTCTTATCATTACTGTTAAGTAGTACCAGCTGTTACGTATTGACAGTTTTGTACTCTACCTGTATATTTGACTGTTCATAATTAGTTGTCAGATGAGGACTACTTGGTGCGCCCTCAACTATATCATCCAAGTTTGATGGTACGCACTCCCAAGGCTAGAAATAATTCACAATTCATATTAAGGATCTGGAATAATTCCATTTGGTATGCAGTCTTCCTGGATATCATGTGTACTGTCCAGGGTTACCTAAAGACTAATTTTAATGACCAAGAGTATACCACTACTCCACCAACACCCTATTCACACTCCATTGACACCCCACTTTCATTCCACCAACACTCTACAAACACCCTTATTACATCCTACTTATGATAACCTACAGACACCCTTCTAATACCCTACCAACACCTTTACTCTTACCAGCACTCTACAGAGTTACATAATATGCGAACTACCCACCAACCACAAGTTAACACTGTTCTGACACCCTACTGGTTCTCTACAAACACTACACCAACACTCTACCAACCCCCATACCAGCACCCTATAGATACCCTACTGACACCCTACCAGCACCCTACCAGCACCCAACTGGCACCCTACAGATGCCCTACTGACACCCTACCAGTACCCTATGATGCCCTACTGACACCCTACCAGCACCCTACCAGCACCCAACTGGCACCCTACAGATGCCCTACAGATTCCCTACCAGCACCCTACCAGCACCCAACCGGCACCCTACAGATGCCCTACTGACACCCTACCAGCACCCAACCGGCACCCTACAGATGCCCTACTGACACCCAACCAACACCATTAATCTGTTACCAGTACCCTACAGACATTACACCAACATTCTACCAACTTGTACCAAATTACCAACATCTTACTGACTCCCTACAGACATTGTACAGTAATACAGCAATACAGTTAATGAGAAAAGTCAAATATAACTTAATGTTACCTTGCTTCCATCTTTTGCGGCACTGGTTTCCCTATTGATTTAAAAAAATCAAAATTGACTTACATGTCAAAGTTACCTATTCAAAAATTAAAAAACAAAACCATAACAACAAAGTGCCCAAAGTTGGGTTCTTACTTCATATAGAGGACACAGTCTTTGTAATTTAATAGCCGTGACAAGAAATTAATGTAACTATAAATGTACTAGAACAATTTTTTATGGATTTTAAAAGTCAATGGTAGGGTTACTGTGTAGTTTGTTTCACATACCTATCAGGTTCTTTTTTAATGCATTTAAAACTTTCATACTTTTTCTTATCTGTTTTGATTTTTAAAAAAATTAAAAGTTAATTAAGCAATTATATAATATATGTTATTGTGGACATTGTGGGACGTCCACTTTTGGCAATCCATGTTAGTGTGGAGGCAGTGCAGTTGCCTCTCACCTCTGGGGTCTCAGCCCAGGAGGTGACTCCAGGGTAAAAGTATCACATTTTATTGAATTTTTTAGAATATTAGAATATTGAATTTTAGCATATCTTTTCTTGCTTCTTTTAAGGTGTCTCATAGGGTTAAAAAAATCATCCAAGCCCCTTATAAAAGACCTTTGGTATTGTATATCTTTTAGGAGTATCCGCAAAAATTTCTGATCAGAATACACAATATTACTGTTAACCCAGAGTCCCCCCCACCTGGGGTCTTGGGTTTGATTTCTGAGTCACATGTGGGTGAGTAGAGTTTGTAAGGTCCCCTCTTGATTAATTGAGAGTATTATTCCGTTTTCTCTACTTTTCCTGCCTCTCTCTTGCATGTCTAATATTAATATTATTACTATGTACCTATCAATACTGGTACAACAGCCAATGAATTTTTGTAAAAGAAGTGGGAACTTGGGCAGACCTCCTGTGAACAAAAAATAGAGACATTCTTTTCTTGTTGTTTCTCAAGATAAGGGTGTAGGAAAAGGTGGTATTTAGAGTGGGTAACCAGAGAGGAAGTGTCCTACACCTCTCATCCCTGGGGTCTTAGGTTTGATTCCTGGACTCTGAATCATATTTGGGAGTTTGTTAAATCTCTTCCTTGATTTTAAGAGTTTTTTGCTGACTTATGGTTTTTCTTCCTCTGCAAAACCTATCTGACTCAATTCTAATTTTATCAGTGAGTTAGTCCAAAAAGTTCAATTTTAGATATCAACAATTTCTTTATTCAATCATGTAAAGAATGGACTATTCTCAAACTTTCTTGAATGCTAGGCTAGCATGAAAATACTGGTAACTTAACAGAATTCGTAGCATTCCTATTGTATTTCCATGCTAGCTTCACATTCACGACAATTTTAAGAATGGTCCATGTCACCATAACCTCATAGCATTACCTTTGGGTCTACATATTCTTTCTTCAATCTACATTTCTCTACATGGTTAACTAAAGATGAACTTGGCATGACATGTGAGCTATCAATAGGACAAACAGCTTTCTTTGCATCCTTTTAAAATGAATACAGTTACAGTCAAATGACATGAAGCACCTGGAGGGGGAGGGGGGGTACTCTTGCCCATTTAGGATATGGACGTGCTGCTGAGCCCTCTGAACCCTGAACCTGTTCTAGAGTAAAAATCACTGAAATTCAAACCCTGTTCCAGAGCAAGATTACTGAAAACCCTGTTCCAAAGAGGAAAGATCATGATTTCATATACCCTGTTCTAGAGCAAGCCCGATTTTATATACCCTGTTCCAGTCAAGTAGAATCACTGAAAATCATACCCTGTTTGGCAGCATGTACATACCCATGGAAAACTCCAATAATGAACCAAATAGTGCAGTCTTAATTAGGGGTAAACGAATTATGTTCTTTGACTGTAATAATTATAAGTTAGAGCAAGTACACATGAGAAAAGCTCAAATTATCACTGACGACCCTCTTCACTGAAGCCCCAGCCATCGCCACAATAAAAAGTATCTTTTCTAAACTCTTTAAGCTCCTTTTCTTATTAGGTAGTCCTGAGATATTGAGCTAGTTCTTTGTCGTTCTTTCTCCACAACACAGCTGTAAAATACTGTTCTCATAAAATGTCAAGCTATAAAGTGAAATTATTTTAAAAATCACAGCAGAATACCTACTTTCTCTAATCCTTCTTTATCCCATCCTATCTTGTCTAAAATCTGGTAAAGATCTTCTCTTGATTTCTCTAAAAACGTCGAAATGTCATTAATTGTTTGAACTCTTTCCATCTTCTCTCGTCCACCATGTTGATTCTCAGTATCCTGGCCTACCACAGCAGACCCAACATTTCATTTTGAGTAAGAATTAACAGTCCGGAAGTGGTAGTAAATGACTTCATAATGCAAATGCCCTATTAGCACGAATATTGTCTCACTATTCCCATGAGGAACTACAAATTTGAATAAGAAAGCAAATTCACGAAGCATTTTGGTAGTGGTAGTAAAATGAAGCCATAATGCAAATGGCCTATTACAAGAATTCAGAGTGTTCAGTGCAAAGTTTTATCTCAAAATCGCGAAGCCACAGCAATTTCTTATACATTTCTACGCCAAAATTATCGGTACCTAAACCGTAAAAACTGCAGGTAAGATAGCTTAACAAACAAATACTTAAAGTTGTGATTAATTTTCTGTCAATTCTTTATTTAATATGCACTGATAATTCCGAAGGTTTTATTGGTCAATAATTTACTATTAACTTTGGCTGTTCATAAGTTATTATAAACTGTCTTTTTAAGAATGGTTCATAGAGGCCATATACGTTTGACCCATGGTAAAACTCATTGTTTGATCTGACCTCGTTTGTCATAACTTACTTGTTAAAATTGTCTCTCAAACTTCTGACTGTAGGGATCCCTCTATAAAAGGGTTTCAGTCAAACAGGGCTCTATCCCCTTTACTAATAGTATGAGAAAGGATATCCCTTATTTTCAAAAAAACCCAAATTTTACTATCTGTTTACAGTAAATAAAGCGTATTTTAATTTTAGATTATCTCTAAAGACAAATTCAATTATCGATTTATATCCCTAAAAATGTATTTCAATTTCTCAGTCCTCAATTATCTCTAAAACTCCTGTCCATTAGTTATCATTATTTATCCATCCCAATCGATTTTAAGGCCTCACTTTATGGACTTTCCCAAAAACTTTTAATTATTCTAATAACAGATGTCGTGGCAATGTTTTGTGAAGCGTGAAGGTTTTTATTTGCCTAAAACAAAAACGGTTTGGACAACTCTAGTTGTGCAGTGATTTTGGCTCGATTTAGATGGTCAGAATCGTTAACTGTTGGGTGAAAGTACACAAAGAGGAAAAATGAAGAAAATACAAAGCAAAAATTTACACTTCACTCGATCAATCACATGTTTAATTTTAAGAGCTAATTGATTATCATAGTGCGTCCATTTTATTTAAATATTTAACATCTATGTAATTGTTTTTGGTAAAATAAATGTCACAACATATGATGAAACCATTATTGAAAATTCATTATTCCTGGTTGAGAGTCAATATATTTTAGTCATTCTGACACGATGTATCCGTTAAAAGTGCATGTTGATATTTATTTTAGTATTATTCTTAGAAAGTAAAAGTTTTGTTATCTACTAAATAGATTCATGTTTACACATTCATAAATTACGGACTTGACTCAATAATGGGCATTTTGTTTGTCTATCGTTTTTCTAAAGTTACAGGATGCTATTAAACAGTTTTGCGATAAAAATTGCAATTTTCTGGTCGTATACCATACAACTGAAACTACCGTCATGATCAATCTTTAAAATGCACAAGAAATTTTAACCAAAATCATAATTAAAATTGAATGTTTACTATGAATATATTTTCAAATTTGCGACGGTTTGAGGTGCGATTTTTGCGGCGATCTTAACAATTTTTAAAAATATGATAAATTTGGATAATAGTTAATCTTGGTATTCGGAAGATAAACTTTACAAGTTAATAACCTTTACAGCTATAGCTTTTAATAGCTGAAGACGTCGATATGAACTCAGCGAACGAAGACGAATCGAGCAGACCACTTTTCGACACACCCGAGGTGGCCGTGGTTCAACCAGATAAAGAGAAAAAAGGTTTCGATTCTCCCAAAGAGGTAAGAATCGGCATAATATTTTCCTATTTCAGACCATAGTTAATAGAACTATGTTCAGACGACGTGTCGTTCTTCGTCGTTCTTGAGAATAAGATTCCAAGCATCCATATTCATTTTTGGTCTGTTTCTTTCTTTTTTTAATTGTTAAAACAATTTTGCAAAAAAATATATATACTCTAGAGAATGGCACGTGATATGAAAAAGGAAAACAGTGGATTAAGACTATTTACATTACAATAGTGCCACAAGCGCCCAGTTTATTTTTGAGATACAATTTTCAAATTTATGATTAAGCGAATCATTACTTGCTGTATGGGTGCCGCAATATGGGGATTTAGCAGTGGTTCAAAAAAATGTATGCTGTATGCTCTTTGCATGTATGCTGACATGTTTGCGTATCAAAATGGTCACTATAGAGGTCTTTTTTTATATTTCTGCCCTCCGTTCTTGCGCTACTCAGCTCTAGGGGAGAATAAAAATGACTTCTGCTCGATGAGTACATGTCTCAATTGAATGGAAGGAACTTGGGCTTTTTCGATATTTATCGTTTCTGGTTTTTTTTTTCTTGTCGTCTTAAGGGTATGGCTTTTTTTTTTTTTTTTGCCTTTTTTCTTGTTGTTTTCGTTTTGTTTTGAGTTGTTTTATTTTTATTTTTTCGTTTAATTTTGTTGGTTTTTGTGTATATTTCTGTGCGAGGCGCAATCCTGGGCGCAATCGACAATTTCTACTCAATATATTAAGGTCATCTTTTCTTGATTTTTCAGCAGAAAGAAGAAAGAGGGAAGGTTCCTCTGGAAGAAGAACTAATAATTGTAAGTTTTTTCTTAAGGCAGAAAGGCACGTTGGGCAAGTAATGGGCCTCTCTATTGACGACTCTTAAAACTCCAGATTCTGTAGAAAAACTCCAGCTTAGCCTCGAATCCAGCAGTTGCTTGTTTTGCTATTCTAATTTCTGCTTTTGCTTACCGACGTACATCAGAAACTTAAGAGTCGGCAATTAACTTTCGGTCGGCCTAGAATGGGTAACAAATTATCAAAAACGTTTTTTCTTTCATCCTATTTCAGCCTGAAGATGCCGATCCTATACAGAAGGTAAGTGCATTGCACAGTTTCTTCTTGGGGACCTGTCAATATATATTGCCTTGGAGGGGGGGTGGGTGGTGGTGAAAGGGGAGGATCGAAGGATTTAGGGGAGATCACGTGTTTTTTAAACAACTGGAGGGATAAGGTCAATTCAGGAATCAAACGGGGATCACTCAGTACTGAGCGACCACTATCAAAGGGAGATCTATGATAGTAATGATGATGATGATGATGATTGTACAACAGCATGTGTTTTAAGACATCTTCAAAAGAAACTTTAATATCCTGCCTTGGCTCCAGGAGTAAACAAAATAATGCCTTTAGAAATTACGAGGTTATCAGCGGGAGACGATGAGGTTTGCCCACTATTTACAGCACTATGGTATGTTTATGGAATAACCGAAATCTCCTTTTTATATTTCACTGACAATTATGTTTTCTATTTTCCTTCCTCACAGATGGTTCATTGTGCTATGGACTCGGTAAGTTTTTGTCAGTATCTTTTTGTTATATCATCTCGTGATGTCATTTCTTAAGACTAGGAGGATACGCTCTCTGTCGCTCCAGTACTGTCGTACATTTTGTTCCTAGCTTCTGGCTTCAAGCTCCTTGGACGATAGGGGAATCAAGGGTTGTGGTTGGGAGGGGGTGGGGGCAGGGGCAGGGGCAGGGGCAGGGGCAGGGGCAGGGGCAGGGGCAGGGGCAGGGGCAGGAGCAGGGGCAGGGGCAGGGGCAGGGGCAGGGGCAGGGGCAGGGGCAGGGGCAGGGGCAGGGGCAGGGGCAGGGGCGATTTGTCAATTTGCTATTCCCAGAATTAGATCAACTGAGAGGTTGTCCCAGTGTTGAAACCCAATTTGGGGGGTGGGGAAAATGAGGGTGGATTCAACATGGCCTCTGGCTCGGTGGGTACCTGTTGCATCTGTAATAGAGGGTGGAGGATGGCGACATTGAGTACCCTCCTCTCCCCCTTCTCTCCTTAGTGATAACCATAGGTTTATTTTAATGGTTTTTTTGTTTGTTTGTTTGTTTTGTTTGTCGCAGCCTTTAGACTATTATTACTATCCTGACCACAACGAATTTGATAACGAGTCACTGAACTTGGTAATGTACAAAACAACATTAATATAAATGATCTGTAAGGTTTATACTGCATGGTTTGAATACTTAAAACAATAACGACTTGATAGAATCCAAACTGCAGAGTCAAAATGCAAACGTGGACAGCTGTTTCGACCTTCTAGGAAAGTGTCAATGGGGGTATGCCCAATTGTCAGTTGACTGCTAATTTTTCGACCAAATGTCAGTTAACTGTAACTAATTTTATGAGCGCTCAGGTCATATTATAAACCAAAATAATACAAGAAATACATGCCCTGTCAAAGAGCGAAATCCTGAATAGTCAGGTGCGCAATGTATTCTTTGTTACAACAAAAGTTTCCAAGTGCTTCTATTATCTCCAGATAAAACGAAAAATTTTCCACTAACGACGACAAAATATGTACTTCTAAAAGTAATTTTGAAAATCTTTTTAAGGATGCGTTTTATTGTTTATATATTCAAGTTAAAGACATTTTTTTAGTCAAAAACCTGGAATTATGAAACGAACAAAACGAACGTTTGCTGTTTGGCTATTTTTTTCTGCCTGATAGAACCGAGATCACCTGGTAGGCATATATGGGAGTATCCCCCCCCCCCCCCCCCCCGTTTTCAAAATATAGTTAAGCGTGAATTGAAAGCCTTATTCATTGCTTCTTCTCTTAACCAACTCTTAACCAAATATTTTCTTTTTACTTTTGTTCCAGGTTGTGGATGATCGTGCTGAAATTCCTGTAAGTTTAGTCGTTGTTATGGCAGCAGAATACGTTGATGCTTATATTTTGACATAGTGCTCGCGTTCTGATTGGATGCTGAGGCACGTGCTTAGGGGAGAAAACCTTCAAATGTTATCAATAATCCTGAAACAACTTCTGATCTGATCATAGTCAGGGCATGGCTAACTCACAGATGGAATTGGAAATTAGTGTGTTTTTGCGATGAAGAAATGTCGGAAAACCTGGAGAAAAACCCTCACGCTAATTGACATAGAGTCCTTAAAACTAATCACATCTGTTTCAAAGTCAAGGAATCGAACTTAAGACCCCAGAGGTGAGAGGTGAATGCTCTAATATATTTTGTCAAATAACTAATCTTTTTTAATAAAATATTTTTCAGGTTTATGGTTCTTCTCAAATACCAGTAAGTTTTTATGATAAGTAACATAAAATTAAAACCAGTCCGTGACTATTCAACCCCCTCTTTTTTAAATAGCACAATTTCATGCAAATTCCATTGTTTTCTATTGTTTAACTAGCACTATTTTGTACTATTTAGTAATTAGTGTTTCACGGATTAATTGTTTGTACTCTATTATCCTTAGGAGCCGGGGGGATGGAAGGGGGGGGGAGTTTGGGTAGAAGGGGAGGGATGAGTAATATAAAAATTCCTAACCAAGTAGCAATCCTTGGTACTCCTCCCCCCTTCCTAACTACTACCACTACTACCATCACTATACCACTATACCTACCGAGGCCATACACTTGTTTATGTTTTTGAAGATGTGTGTGTGTGTATCGTTGCAGGCCTTACACCGTCTCGCGCCGGCACCCGAAAAAGTCACCATGGTAATGTATATTTTGTTTATCAATACAGTCTTTTTACCGGCATCCGTTGCTGGTTATATAGATATAATATCTACCATACATCCACTCGCGATCACAAGTTTACTGCGCGTACTAAACGCAGTACTTGCTTTCTATATGAGATGTTTTGACATAGGAAATTTGTTTTCGAAATGAAGCAGATTTCATCGAGAAAGAAATCCCTCATTAATAAAAGTTTGTTCTTTGCCTAACCTATCCATAAGCAGTAGTATGATACTTTGGTAATTCATTTTCTGTTTCATTGAATACTAGGTCATCCTTTGTAGTCACCATTTTATTTATGCATTTCCCCCTTTCTTTCCCTTATAGAAAAGAGTGCGAGAACCGGTAGGTATTTTCTTTGTTTTCTTTTTTCGGATTGCCCGTTACGTCGACGCGGCCATGTTGGTGCTATTTAACAAAAGATTTCTCATAAGCATCCATTGTTAACGGAATTATTAACGAATGTTTTCAACCCATCATTCTCTTTTGTTTAGTCGATGTTTGACAAAAAAAAAAAGGCTCTAACCACCTAATTTACTATCTAGTAACGGACCCAGCTATAATAACACGACCCAACGCAAAACTACTTATATTTTTTATTAAAATTTATAAAGACATATTTCTATTACCTAATACTTATTACCTGGACCCCTTCGACCCCCCCCCCCCCCTGGATCCGCCACTGCAGCCATTAATTATGATTAATTATTTGATTCGTAAATCGAGTTTAAACTAACTTTGAATGTCTTTTTCTAGGCAATTGAAAGACCAGTGAAAGTACGTACATACATAGGTTTACATGGCCTTCCCTATACTTTAAGCCCTTTATGTAAAATACTATTTTCGCGCAATCTGTGATCCGAGATATGGATATCTATGTGAGGGAATCTGGAATTCTTAAAAGACGTTTGCATAATGACATCATTTGACTCCCACTACTAAGATGCTTAGCTTCGCTATATTTTCTTTCTTATTTAAAATGTATTCCCTCGTGAGAATAGTAAGACAATTGGTGCTAATTAATTAGAGTGAGAATCGAAAAAGCCGTGAGCACCTAGAAATATTCTAGGAATGTTCTATAATTGCTTACTATCAATCACGTGACTTTTTGGAGTTGACTGGGGGACAACAAGCGGATGCTAAGTCAAAATATATCAAAATAAGTCCTCAAACTATTGTATTTGACTATTTTCATGACATCAAACCAGGAAATAAGAGATCAAAACAACCTCCAGGATTTTACAAGCCATCAAAAAAAAGCTATTACCGGAAGTGACGTCTATTGATAGCAACCTATAAACTTTCATGGGGCATAAAACAAATTTCCTGTACAAAAAAAAAGCCCAAACCGCCCCCCCCCCCCCCCCCCCACCTTCCAAAAATCTAATGGTCCGTCCCTAAAGCTATGGTGTGGCTGATATCTATTAATCTTGTTATTCTTTGTTTTCATATTGTAATAGGAAGAACCTATTATCGCAGAAAAAACAGATGGCGGTTTGGAGAGACAGACTGATCTCAAAAGTAACTAACCAAGTATTAGGCTGCATTCATAATGTATGGTAGTGGGGGGGGGGGGGAGGGCAGGTGAAATTGAGGGGGGATCGAGATCATTTTGGTAGAAAAAAGGGGGGACGGGCAAATTGTTATGAGAAAAATGGGGGGATGCACAATTTTTGGAAGAAGCTACAAGCTTTGCTTAGGGGGATAGTATTTTTTGCATGAATTTCAGGGGGGTGTTCAGAATTATTCTGGACATTTCAAATTTTCACCTGCCCCCCCTCTCCCTCTGCCATACATTATGAACCTACCCATACCTAATAAATGCGACGCAATGGACTCCTAACTGGGGAGTAACGCTTTCCCATTTTAGACGTGTCATTCTCAAGAGTATCATCATTTCTTTGTTTAACGGTTGGCACATGAGAAGACACATGAATATGGTTACAACTCAAACAAAGAATGTTATTCTGAAGAAAATGACACATGGTATTGAATACAAAAACGTTACGCCCAAGATGAAGTCTGTTGCAAACGTTTGAGCTTTATTAAAGGTTTCCAACGGTTCTGACTTGTTTTAAAGACCCCTTTTCTTTGGTTTATTTCGCAGAAGAACAAGACGACAGGCTAAGTCTGCAAGACCGTAAAAGTAAGTTACCTAGTATGGGTCCCTATGGTATGAAACTCATACAACAACAACAATAACAACAACAACAACGACAGTAACAACAACAACAAAGACGACGACGGCAACAACGACACCAACTACAACAACAACAACAACAACAGCAGCAGCAGCAACAACAGCAACAACAACAACAGCAACAACAACAACAGCAACAACAACAGCAACAACAACAGCAACAACAACAACAACAACAGCAACAACAACAACAACAACAACAGCAACAACAACAACAACAGCAGCAACAACAACAGCAACTTCAACAGCAACTTCAACAGCAACTACAACAGCAACAACAACAGCAACTACAACAACAACGACAACAGCAACAACGCACGACAGCAACAACAACAAGAACATTATTTGCACTCTCAGTGTAATTACAGCAAATAATAAAAATAATTTTAAATATATAAAACATTTCATACATTTCAATCATCATTCTGAGCTATCCTAGTGAGCCGAAACATCATGTTTTTACCAAATCTACTACGCGTCTTATCGGTAATCTTACATTCAACATATGAAAAGAATATTGAAAAAATAGAGCACAGCTATCTAAGATACGCGTTTCCTCCAAAAAACCCTATTTTCAAGGGAGGTAAAGTGAAAAACATACCCTGTTCACACTTACTAAAAATGCCAGTTTTCCTTGTCTGTGTCTGTAAAATGATAACGTTAAACAGATTTTGAAAAAGAGATGGATGAAATATTGAAGGCTGGAGATTTGGATGACATCAACGAATGGATTACCCCGGAGAAACTTACTAAGTGTGCCACGAACTGCCTTGAAAAGTCTCTAGAGGTAAGTTTTGTCGTGAATTGGATTTGCTTAACTCATATTTGACCCCGTTGAGCTACGCCACTGCAGTATTTGCTGTCGTGATTAGCGATAACAATTTCGTAACTGAGAAACGATTTTTCTGCTCTCCCCCCTGTAAAAGTTCTGGTTACGGCCCTGGTGCGTATACCTACCTTTTATTTGGGCCTATTGAAAGTGTTCCCCAGGCTCGGTCTTAGGACCTTTTTTATTGAGTGGTGTGCGCTTCACTCAAACAGTGCTCAGTTTTTGACCTTTTAATTTTTCTCATATCAAGTTTCTAAAAGTGGAAAATACTTACCAACATATATCAATTTCTCTTTTCATTGTTATATTCGATTTAGCAGAACGATGATAACCTAACTTTAATGACTTTAAAAAGGTGTTCCCCAGGGCTCAGTTTTGGAACCGTTTTTCAAGATACGTTCCGGAACACCTTTTTAAAGTCTGAAGCTGTAAAATTTTCATCTACGACTATCTATCCTTTTATTTTTTAAATGGGCTAGACGGTAAACTTGTATTAATTAATTTCAGGAGGTGTTCCTCAGAGCTCAGCTTTAGGGCCTTTTTCTACGTAGGCATTTTTCAGCTTTTTAAAATATTTTTAATTCTTTACATATCAATCTTTTCGTTGATTTACTCGACTGGTAGATACGACAAATAAATTCTGGTCAATAATCATGAATTTCCATTGTTTTGAACTAATCCATTTAAGGTCAGCCACACGTTGAAGTGTCTAGCTAAAGCTAAAGGTCCTGATGCAGATGATCTATGCGCACTTGGAAAATCAGTCGAAGAATTTGCTGTTCAATTGCTTGAGCCTCTCAAAAGCAATGAATTGAAGAGGGCTATATTTGAAGGAGGAGACTTTGATCGTGTCGCAGATAAAGCTGTGAAATATCGACAGAAAAAGGTATATTTCTACAAAGGGAATAGGATTCAATATTCCTGGGAGGTCCCTGTTTTATTTTACTTTACTTTGTTTCTCTTCTCTTATTCTATCCCATAATATACCACTCCATTCAATCCCACCTAATCCCTTCTTATTCTTACCCACCCCTTCCTATACTATCCCACACAATACCAGTCCATCCCATCCTATCCTATCCTATCCTATCCTATCCCATTCTATCCTATCCCAGCCTATCCTATCCCATCCTATTCCACTCCACTCTTTCTATCCTATACCGGCATCCCGTCACCTATCCTTTTCATCCTATCTCATTCCATTTTACATATCTTATTGCATCCCATCCCATTGTATCCTTTTTCATCCTCTCCCATCCTACCAGTCCATCCCATCCTTTTTCATCCAATTGCACCCGCATCCTATTCTATCCCAATCCATCCTATAGTTTGCTATATAAGCTAATATAAAGCTCATCATATTCTGTTCTCTTCTAGCATACTCTTCTTCTTCTTCTTCTTCTTCTTCTTCTTCTTCTTCTTCTTCTTCTTCTTCTTCTTCTTCTTTTTCTTCTTCTTCTTCTTCTTCTTCTTCTTCTTCTTAATATTATTTACTTGGTTTTTGTCAAATTTTTAGTTCATCTCACATCCCGTAGTCTACAATTTTCTGACGAGACAACGATGGAAAGGTTACTTTGACCAAATGAGATACAGCAAAATCTGGTTCAAATGGTTTTTACTTAACTTGTGGGTTTTCTTCGATGTGTTCCTTTTTCCTGTGGTCCATGCTTTGCTGTGGGTGATACATTTGATCATCGAATATGCCAAGAAAAGACAAGGTTAGAGAAAGTGTACAAGAGTAGACCCCGAAAAAGCGTCGGTATTCGGTTACCCATCATGCTTCGTGCTAGAGATTCGTTCTCGTGCACATTGGCTATTCTGGTCCCTATTTTGGACTCACTTCGTTGACCATGTCTCCAAAATTCTCATAAGTAATTTTTTCGTACTTTGATTTATAGAAATTCGCGTTGTTTTCCTGTTGAACGCATCGTGGAAATATGCAGATACACAGTTCCGCGCAATGCAAAGTACTGCAGAATACATCATGCAGCAAAGAAAATCTGATAAAACTCGGTATGCTGCGGTAACACGTGACTATGATGGACCAATAGTAAGGGAGTTTACCAGTTCTGGAGAAGCCATAGGAAACATGCCAAAGCCGAAGGACGTGAAACATTCCAAACGTGAAGTTAAAAAAAACAAGGATGCAAAGGACGACGTAGGGTTCTTAGACTGCTTGAAGGAGGCAAACGATCTTTTCGAAAAAACTGAAAAGAGCAGGAAGGTATGTCTACAAGCAAAGCTATATCATTCGAGTGACGGATTCAGGGGGCGGAGGATCTAAGGGTGAGACAATAAGGGTGGTGGGGTTTTCAAATGTGGATTTAAAATTTGCAAGTTTCTAATATTATGACGATGAAATTTACAAAACAATAACAAATGGGTTCCGGCAAACGACGGTACAAATATTTCAAATGAGGGGAAATGAAACGTTTTACATACGACTGTGGTCTTTACTATGCCGACAGTCGTGCGGACACGCTTACCCGAACCACTTGAAGAGAACGAGCAAGCAACGAAACCTAGATATCGGACGAAAAAAATATTGATGCTAAAAACAACTATGGAAACAAACATAAACGAAAGAATGTGATTGGCTGAAGTCTGATTTTTCTCTCTCCTGATTGGCTAATTTGTTTTATCTTAAATTTTGTTCAAGTGGTCCCGGTTAGTGCGTCTTCACAGTAAAAAGCAAACTTACATTGCTTGTAACACAAGTTTTAATTGCAAGATTGCACCATCTTTTTCCAGCAAGGAAATTATTTTAAAAAAAACATTATGAGAGCCTGTCTTACATCATTTTAACTTAAGGTGCTTGTCGTTATGACGGATGATAAATTTGGCGCTCCAAACAACAAGCTTCTGAGAGCTGCGGAATCCTTAAAACAGCAGAACATCAAAGTGATTTCTGTCGGCCTTGGTGTACATCCTGAAATCAAGGAGTTGGAAACCATGGGAACGAGTAGTGAAAATGTCTTTTTGATGTTCAGTGATAACAGCGACACGGATGAGAAAAAGAAGCTCAATATTCTCGAAAGTGAGTTGAATTTAATTATGATGTTGATAATAATAATAATAATAATAATAATAATAATAATAATAATAATAATAATAATAATAACAATATGCGCGTTACATTGCAGTGGAGGACATTATGGGCTGCATATTAAGGCGCTATTAGCAGTCGTGCAGCTTACGATCATGAGTGATTTGTTAGTACATTAGTGTTATGCCTCCAAATTGGGATAGGCTGTTAAGTTTCTCTGATTTTTTCCTATTATCATAATAATTATTAGTATTATCCAACGCCTACATAAGGACTGGTTTCCTGAATCTAATTATTTACCAGTAAATAAAATGAATTTTTTTGCAATGTAAATAGGCATCAAGGAAAAAGATATCTATGGTGAGTCTACGTCCTGATTAACGTCATAACCACCCTCGTGCACTATTTACCAATAAAAGAGATTTTACATCGAGACGCGAAAGGCAAACACGACGGCGCAAGCGTTTTTTCGTGCGCACGCAGTCTTTAATTTGGTTCAAGTCGTTGACGCCCTCGACAGGACCTGGGATGCCATTTGCAGTAGTTTGACGTCCTGTCGAGATAGTCAGCTACGTTGAGGACAACCGCGCACGAAAAAAATGCGCTCGCACAGTGGTCTTTGACGTTCGCGTCTTGATGCTAAATCTTTTTTACATGTCCACCAAAACAACCTCCACTATCTAGTACCCTCTCTATTATCTCAACCAACAACTCCATCACCAACACCACTACCACCAACACCAAATACACCATCTATTACCACCTCTTTCGTCTCCACAAGCACCAACACCATCAGCAACAACACCACTACCACCAAATACACCATCTAGTACCACCTCTTTCGTCTCCACAAGCACCAACACCATCAGCAACAACACCACTACCACCAAATACACCATCTATTACCACCTCTTTCGTCTCCACAAACACCAACACCATCAGCAACAACACCACTACCACCAAATACACCATCTATTACTAGTACACCATTTCTACTACTACTACTACAACCTTTTATTAACATATTACTTGTGACAGATCGTTATGTCCGGTATTTCAAGACACCCTACTTCATTTTCTTCCGTGACACCTTGAGTTACCTGGCATTACTTGGCCTTCACTTTACTATGTGTCTGCAACCGTCTACACTCCATTTCACTGCTGTCGAATGGATCATCTCCGTATTCTTTCTGGGAAGATTGTTGATGGAAATCAATCAGTTTATCATGGAGAAGAACTCGGACTGGACAGAGAACAATGATTTGTCGCAACAAGAACATAAAGCAGAGGAAAAGCCAAAAGAAGATGATGAAGAAGAAGAAATGAAAGAAAAAGAAAAAGAAAAATCCACATCTGCTGAAGATGGGGAGGAAGATAAACAAGACAAACAAGATAAGAAGGACAAGAGAACGCAAGAGCTAAAGAAATTATGGAGAATTATGTCAAGTTATTTTGAGTGAGTGATCTAATTTCAAGTTTATATTATTTGATGCCTTGGTGGCGCACCATCTGACTAAAAGACAGTTAAAAGTTTCTAGCTGAAACTTGATTGGTTGAAGGGTATGTCGTAAAAAGTATTTTAGCAGAAGACAATACGCACCATCTGACTAAAAGATAGTTTAAAGTTTCTAACTGAAACTTGATTGGTGAAGGGTATGTCGTAAAAAGTATTTTACTGGCAGACAATACGTACCATCTGACTAAAAGACAGTTAAAAGTTTCTAGCTGAAACTTGATTGGTGAAGGGTATGTCGTAAAAAGTATTTTAGCGGAAGACAATACGTACCATCTGACTAAAAGACAGTTAAAAGTTTCTAGCTGAAACTTGATTGGTTGAAGGGTATGTCGTAAAAAGTATTTTAGCGGAAGACAATACGTACCATCTGACTAAAAGATAGTTAAAAGTTTCTAACTGAAACTTGATTGGTGAAGGGTATGTCGTAAAAAGTATTTTAGCGGAAGACAATACGCACCATCTGACTAAAAGACAGTTAAAAGTTTCTAGCTGAAACTTGATTGGTTGAAGGGTATGTCGTAAAAAGTATTTTAGCTTAAGACAATACGTACCATCTGACTAAAAGACAGTTAAAAGTTTCTAGCTGAAACTTGATTGGTGAAGGGTATGTCGTAAAAAGTATTTTAGCTTAAGACAATACGTACCATCTGACTAAAAGACAGTTAAAAGTTTCTAGCTGAAACTTGATTGGTTGAAGGGTATGTCGTAAAAAGTATTTTAGCTTAAGACAATACGTACCATCTGACTAAAAGACAGTTAAAAGTTTCTAGCTGAAACTTGATTGGTGAAGGGTATGTCGTAAAAAGTATTTTAGCGGAAGACAATACGCACCATCTGACTAAAAGACAGTTAAAAGTTTCTAGCTGAAACTTGATTGGTTGAAGGGTATGTCGTAAAAAGTATTTTAGCGGAAGACAATACGTACCATCTGACTAAAAAATAGTTAAAAGTTTCTAACTGAAACTTGATTGGTGAAGGGTATGTCGTAAAAAGTATTTTAGCGGAAGACAATACGTACCATCTGACTAAAAGACAGTTAAAAGTTTCTAGCTGAAACTTGATTGGTTGAAGGGTATGTCGTAAAAAGTATTTTAGCGGAAGACAATACGTACCATCTGACTAAAAGACAGTTAAAAGTTTCTAGCTGAAACTTGGTTGGTTGAAGGGTATGTCGTAAAAAGTATTTTAATGGCAGACAATACGCACCATCTGACTAAATAAAAAGATAGTTAAAAGTTTCTAGCTGAACGATAGTCTAACGCATCTGTTTATTTGGAAGACGATTGGTGTTGTTGAATGTTATTGTCATCTCATCATCTTTCATTTTTTTCCTTTAGTGACTGGTGGAATATACTTGATGTAGTTACACTAATTGTTTTCCTAGTTCTCGTTGGTATACGTGCCTTCACTTGGTCACAGAATTCGTCCATATCAAAGAACCGTCTCCTTGCAGTTGCTGGCTATCTTTACGGCTTGAACGCCATGCTTCTTACACTAAGAGTGTTTGGTCACATTATGGAGTCTATGAAATCTACAGGATCAATCCAGATAGCTTTGTTTCAGATCATTACTGCTGTTATTGCGATATTTGGTCAGTTTGTAGCAGCAACCGTGGCTTTCTCTTTGGTTATTACGAAGATTTATGTTGCAGAGGTGTCGTACAATTCTGGGGCAAACGTCACTTCTAGTGGGTAAGCATTTCTAAGTATATTCACTTTTTTTAAATTGAAGTGTCTAGTCGTTCTAGCGCTTTCGCACTAATTGGCGACACAGCGGAGTGAGGTTGGTACCGAGACACCAATATTTAACGATTATTTGCCTCAGGCTCAGTGATAATCGGGGAATATTTACCGACACGCGAGTAAGGAAAAAAAAACAAAAAAAACAAAGCGGCTGGCCGCCATTTTGGATTTTCGCTCGAGGTGATTATTGTGTGATAGTGTGAGTTTCTTGACCAATCAGCGCACGAGCTTTTCTATACTCACCTGCTTATTTTTTACTAAACCCGATTATTCCCCTCTGTGATACCAATGAACCCAGAACATCGTTACATCGTTGGAGATACCGAATACTGGGGTTAAAAATACCCTGATAACAATATGAAGCAAGCATAAGCCAAATCTAGTTATTCCAATTGTTTCTGTTATCTCTGTGCTTTTCAGGTTGTGTGGAAGCCGAAACGGATTTAATTGGTAATTTTATTTTATTTTATCTTAGCGACGTGTAACTCTTGTCGTTTGTCAATTGTCATTGTCATTCCTTGTATTTTTAAATATAAATCTTAGTTTGTGGAGTTCCACAAGGCACATTACTTGGTCCCTTTTAGGGATGTGTAATGTGTTACTCTTGTCATTTATCTATAGTCATCTATTATTTTTGCAGGAGTTCCACAAGGAATTTTACTTGTTCCTATTTAAGGACGTGTAATGCGTTACTCTTGTCTTTTGTCCATAGTAGTTTCTTTTGATTTTGAGTCTTTTTTTAATATAAATTATAGTTGGTGGAGTTTCACAAGATATCTTACTTGGTCCCTTTTGGGCATCGCTGAGCTTTCGCCTCTGGAATCATCAGACGACACTTCCGATGTTCTAGCTAAGATTTTGTATGGTCTGTTCTTGATAATGGGGGTGGTGATGCTAATGAACATGATGATCGCTTTGTTGTCAAACACTTACCAACACGTGGAGGTAAAACAAATAAATACCATCTATAAAATATGTAGGAATAAATAGGGAATCGAGACAAATTCATCTGACTGTCAAATTGGGCTCAGTCTACGAGTCTTCGAAATTTTCCTTGTCCAACAAATTCCTTAACTGGACAGCACGGAGACCTATGACATATAAATATTATCAATTCCTATAGATATCTAGAATATGTCCTACGGAAGTGCACTCAAATCTCAGGTTCTGGACTCGACATCACATGGAAGTAGATTAGAACGAGTTTGCTTGATTCGGAGTTTTTTCTCCAGGTTCTAGAGCAACACACGCGAAATACCAATTCGATTTGGAGATTTATGTCCTGACTTATATCAGCCCAGAGGTTGTTTCAGGATGCCTAAAAACTACTAAGATCATGAATTACTTTATAGAGACCAAAAAGAAAATGCGCGAATAGGTTATAAAGATTCTGATTGGTTTGGAGCGCGTGCTTTATGAGAGCACATTGCACGCGCGCGCACTATTGTAATTTGTATTTCATAAAAGAAATAAAAAAACTTGCTTGCTACGCGTCGTGCTTATCCTAACACTTCTCTCGTGTTCTGCCAACCCCCGCGTGCTTTATGACAGCACACATTTCTTCAATAAAAGGAATAGCCATAATTTGTGGAAACAATATCACGGTTAAGTCATAGTTAATCACCTAATATATAATACCTATGGTTATATATAACGTTGATATTTTCTTGCATGATTGCAAATTTCGTTTCTTGAAAACTCTGCGAAATCTTCGAAAAACACTGAGATCTACGCATACACATCGTTGTTTTCTGTAAACATCCATATATCCTACTAATCTTTGTTTTGTGTTTCAGGACAACGCCTTCTACGAGTGGTCATTCAAAAAGGCCACAACAATTAGGACTTACAATAAGTACCATCCTGTTCCAGTTCCTTTCAACATCATCACCCTGACTTTCATCCTGCTGCGACACATCTACACGACGATAAAATGCACCAAATGCAAGAGGAATAAGCCACGTCACAGGGCTATGCCGGTAAATCTTCTACAACAGTTTTATAAATATTTTTGCACAGTGCGATTCTGCGTGCGCAGCTGAACATTTTTTTTGTAAGATTCATGAATGATTGATTAATTAATTAATTGTAATAAGGTTAAAGCTAAACTTAAGGGTAATTCTTTCATATTGTGTTTGTTAATACAGTATTAACAGTATTAATACAAACATTCCTTTTCTCACTCAAACTCTTCAAAATTATTAGAAAACGTGCTGAAGTGTACGCATGCGCAAACGTTTTCCCCTGGTGTCACATGGACTATATGATTTGATTATTACACTAAATTATTAATTACTGATATAATATTAGTACATTAAAAATTAATGCAGCGAGAAACAAAATGTAATGCAAGTTATTCGTCTTTAGCCAATAACCGCTGTTGCTGAAACATCGATTGAGATGATTGAGATAAAGGTGTGTATTGATCACAACGTACATTAGAATATAACACACGACTTTAAAACGCTGAAAAACTATTTGCATGTGTCCAGCCTTTCCATGTATCCAGCCTTTATTATCGTAGGCTAGTGTGATCGTCCAACCACGCAGGGGTTCTAGAAAATTGAATCGTTTTTGCTGATTGTAAGACCTTCTTGACAGTTTGAGAAGTGAAGGGCACACCTTCGAGAGCTTTATCAAGATAGCCGCCAAGCCCCTTATCCTTTACATTTTTGCATTGTTTAGAACAGTCATGTAGAAGAAGAATTTCATCACGAGTAAAAAACAGAAACCCACGTAACCTCAGGGCATGGATGGGCTGTAAAAAATTACTGCGCTTATTTCAGTCGTTTCATCAGTTGTTTCATCAGTTTAAATAAATTATAATTAATATTATTTGTTGTTATTTCTCATAGGAAAAGAGGAGTAAAAAGGAAGCAACTAGAAAGTCCGTAAGTTCTCTCACTCAGTAACTTTGTTGATTGACGCAAAATCATTCAATTATCATTTTCTTTTGAATCTTACTTTTACAAGAAAGCATGATACAATGAGATAGAATATCATTCTACATTTTACAGCTATTTGACTCCTTGGTCGAAGATCTGCAGTCTTTTTACTTTGCTATGTATGGCTATACCTTTCCTTTGGCAGGTACGTATAAAATTCATGGTTATCTCTCAGACAATAATGAACCAATCACCCTCGCAGCAGTTTTCCCAGTGGAATGAAAATCTTGTCCCACAAATAACTACACAGTATTCGTCTTAAAGAGCACTACGAGGACTACGAGACAATATTTTATTCTTTTCACAGTACAGTAAACTATTGAAAAAATTTATAATTAATTTTCCTCGAACAGATTTTTAAATTATGAGATATTCTAGATAATTTGTTTTGCTTGTGGGACGCCATAGCAACGGTAACTAAGGGGAGTCGAAGTCATAAATGCGCACGTATATAAATGCGCAACGGTAACTAAGGGGAGTCGAAGTCATAAATGCGCACGTATATAAATGCGCAACGGTAACTAAGGGGAGTCGAAGTCATAAATGCGCACGTATATCTTGAATAAACTTCCCGTAGACTTTTCATTGTCGCTACGTTTTTACCGAGGATCTCTCAAAACCCCGTTTGTTTTGCAACCATTCTCTGTTTTCCAGGAGGTTGGACATATTATAGGGCTCCGCAAACAGGAGATAAGTCGCTCCACGTCTAAAGAAATAGCGTCATTAGCTGGATTTTCTTGCCAGTCTCCTACCAACATATCGTAGCACAAGAAGTACGATTGTATGACACTCATGTATCACGAGCACTATTCCGGCACATTGACACGTGTTCTAAAAACCATTTGTCTTTTTAACTCGCTTACGCTAGATGACAACAAAATGGATCGAGTCTTGAAAGAAACCGAAGGTTGTCATCAATTATTTGGGCACATTGCTGAACGTACTTTTCGCTACGATCATACAGAAAGGAAAAGCCTCGAACCACATGGGCATCCTGTGAGTACATGTGAATATTGCAGTTTTCGGGATAAGCCAGGCAAATCATATTGCACGAGAATTTACTCTCCATCCAATCAAATACCCGGAACATGGCATAAACACGGCGCGGACTAGGTCACGCCAAGATCATGACCAATCATATTGCGCATGAACAAAATCAGCCAATAGAAATTCTAAAAAGTATCACTCATACGAAAACTGCACTATGCTGTCTTATAGCACATATAGCACGGTGATAGTTGTCTGGGGGGGGGGGGGGGGTTATCATCGTATCTGTAAGTGGTTTGAAATCGTAATTCACTCCCTGACTTAGGGGCGGAAAAGGAAAATCTGTTGCAATTGATTTTTATAACGTCTCTTGGTTTGAATGATTTATCTTGTGTTTGTGTTGTTGTTGAGGTATAGAGCGGTAGAGTGTTTTTCTTGTTAACACGACATCAGCAACTTCCAGACGTTTAATATTTGTAGCTTCCTTACGCAAAAAACTAAGGATTAGACTATTGTTATTTTTCCCCTGGAGTTTTTGGGTCTGCTACAGCGTTAAAAGGCACTTCATTATGGCGACACATTGATCTTTTGTAGGACTGGAAGACAAAAGGAATAGATGTTGTTGGTCAACGACTTGTACACGTTTCTTGTCAATGCACAACTTGTCTTTGCAATGATGAAATTATGCATCACGGAGCGAAATATCTCAATCCTCTGTCTAAAGAATACCCAGAGTTCGAGGTAAGAATCATGCGTTTAACACTTGTTATACTTGTCTGAGATGTGCTCTTAGTATTAAGGTACTTGAAAATAATTTGTAATGGGAGATTATTTAGGAGTGAGCGTCAAATAATTTGTACACAGATCCACGGTTCAGTTCTCAGCACCTCGACGTCTGTTTCGACTTTCTCCGTTCTTTGTAGCTTATAAAGGGGCACTTGGATGAAAACGCCCCAATTTTTGAAATTCCAAAAAATTGAAGTATTTGAGAATAATATGACTCAATTACTATCATAAAAATTAGATTAGTGAAGATCTTCGCCTGGGAGCCACTTGTTGTTGAGATATATTGGGTTAAAAGTGAAAAGAACAATAGGGTTCGGTAAATGACGTCCGATTTGCTCACAATTTAGCCTGATGAGTAAAATTGATCATTTCCCCCGCCACTTTTGACTGTGAAGGAAACCTATTGCTTGGCTACTATCTGGGCCATATCCATAAGTTTAAGCAAGTTCCAAGTCATTTCCAATTTTTACTAATCTTCATCCAAGGCAAGTGCCTCCTTAAATGCACTTGATACTGGCTTAACCTTCTTGCCTTTAGCTTTTTTTCCTCATTCCTTAGAGATATTAGGAATCATGACATCTTTGCTATTGCGTTCATTTTAAGCTTTGCGATTAAACTATCCTTCATGAAAATATCTTTTTAACTTTAGGTTTTGATTCAAGAGAGTGGCGAAAGACGCTACATTGCCATTGGAGTTGTGACTAAAGAATACGAGCTTCACAAATTTCCAGGCTGGGATGGAAATACTGCAGGATATCACATTGATGACGGCAAAATCTTTGATAGTGCCCACTCGATATTAGGGAGAGAGGGCGACGGTAAGTTTAAATAGTGTTCTAAATAAAGATTCAAACGTTAGGGCGAGGGTTTGCAGGCCCGTGGTCTTGAATTCCAATGCAAATCCGAGCACATGCGTTTTAACTGGTTTAAAAAACAACCAAGCCCTATTTATAATGTTTGATGTCGGGTTTGAATTTTGATTGAAAACCTGTCCTGATTTCAGCCCCGCTCTCCCTTGTTAGTATCAATGCTGAAATCAAAACCGGGGACAGGTTTTCCACCAAAATTCAAACCCGACATCAAACATTATAAATAGGGCGTGGTTGTTTTTTAATGCAAAATAAAAATCATGAATTTGTGAAGTGTTGCAAGACCATAGGTCAAAATGTATAAAGTGGTATTTTGTACGACACCATAATTAATAGAGGGGAATTCCCCTCTATTAACTATGACAACACTGAAATGTGGTCATTTGCTACCACAATTCAAATCGATTTGAATTTAAATACAAAACGAAAAAAAGGAAGCACGTGTGGTGTACCGGTGAGAGCCATTACGACCCGCGTTTGATACCCAACTCAGTGTCGTATATAAGAAGAGTTTTTTGTTGGCTCTCTTCTTGAGGAACAAGTTAGGAAGTGCGCGGCCTTCGAAGCTAAAGGTCTACGATTCGATCCCCAGGATAGTCTACGTCTATTTCAGCTTCTTTCTAATCGTGTAGCTCCAGCTTTGAATATTCTTAAGCAGAGCACTGATGGAGATAGGAGGTAAAGTGTGCACCGTCGGCTTCCTGGGATAGCAGCCTTGTAGCTGAAGGAACTACAGACGTTAAATTAAGTTACTTTACTTTTACCTTTGCTTCGAGGGTTTTCCCTCCACTGATCCGCAAAAATAACTTTTAAAGCTGTAAATCCCAAACGGGTTTTTAGTGGACGAAGGCTGCACTGCTAAAACCCGTTGATGTTGATGATCATAATTGTATAATTACAGATGCCATGGCTTATAGAGGTGATCTCATTGGCTGCAAAATACTTTATGATCAACAAAAAGATGGTAAACTGCCAGTGTCGTTCACTTTGAATGGCCGAGTCGTCGGAGAAGCTAAACTCACCCGCCATACTGGCTTTGCCTCTGGTCCCTTTTACCCGTACGTTGGTATGGGAAGTAAAGGAATCGTTTTGCTGTTCAGGGTGAGTAGATTATACTGTACTGAGGAGGGAGGAGGGAGGACCATATATCTGATGGGTGCATGGCTATCCTGGTCCCGTTTTGTTATCTATCTTTTTTGCAAAGTCTTTTTACTTTATTGGCTTTCGTTTTTATTTTTTGGGTAGCTTGGATGGCGTTCGCGGCTAACGAGTTGTCTTTTATCGCTGTGAGTCCAACGGGGCGTAAATGAGTTTGTTTGATGTGTCGTTCTCTCCTATGCTACGAGGGTTTTCTCCGGGTTCTCTGGTTTCCTCCCTCCTTAAAAATCAACATGTGAGTTGAGCGTTGTGTGCATAGAACATTTAATGTAGTGGTAGTGCGTGTGAGCGAAAAGTGTCCCCAATTAGTGCGAAAGCGCTAGAACGACTAGACACTTAAATAATAGTGATTTATTTTACTTATTTTATTTTATTCTACGTAAAGAACCTCTTCCTGATCTCGGCAGTTTTGGGTTTGAGCAAGAGCCCATCGTCTAACAACTGATAAGACGCACGCATAAACTACAAAACGTTCTCTGCCAAAAATTGACCCCCACAAGCATACGTGCGCATATTTTTACAACGATATAACCAGTCACTATTAAGCCCATATCCTTACCTGTATGTTATCATGTGACATACCTGAGAGCGCATGCTCAAAGGGAAATATACCGAGTCCAGGTAGACGAGCTTTTCCTAACGAACGAAAACAACAAAAATATAAGCCTGTAAAGGGAGAACACTCGACGAAAAACACGTAAAGGAACCTTTGATAGCAAGGTACTGGGTGGCATTTTTATCAACGATTAGTGTTTTTTGGGGGATGATAATGATATGATATTGGTGTCCTCTATTAGTTCACAATTTATCGTAAGCTAGAAAATTTTTGACACGTTAATAAAATTATTATTATTATTATGGAGTTCTTGTATAGCGCATTTCACATGGCAGTGGAGGACTTCACGGGCTGAATATTATTAAGGCGTTATTATTCTAGAAAACGATTTTTTAATGATAAAGTTGGCCCATAAAATAACCATTTTCTGCTGTTTGTTTGTTTATTCGTTTAGATGTGTCCTAAAGTGTCCTTGCCTAGTACGGACTCTGACCATGTGATTCAGATGCTTGGATGCATTTCTGAGCAACTGCAGAAGATGAGTGAAAGGCAAACCGAGCTCGAATGGAAAATAGATCATCTGTCAAAATCATTAGCACTACAATAAGAAATCATGACTGGCTGACCAACAGAGGCTGATCCAGGGGGGGGGGGGAGTTGGGGATGCAACACCCTTTCACCTTTCAGAATGTACTGTTCCTTCCCCCCCCCCCCCTCCATTTTAAAATTTGTCTTCGCGTTTTTAACGAGTGGTATTAATTTAAGTCGTAACGTTTTTGTGTTACGATTAAATGTTTTTTAGGATTGTCAATAAATCAATTTCTTTTTAGTTTCAAAATTGCAAAATTCCTTATACTAAACACAACAACAAAAAAGTTCTCACGGAAGAGGCTATCTCTTTATTTTCTCAAGACGGTTGTTCTGTTTACACAGAACCAGATCAAAATATGTAAAGGTCTTACTACATCGATCTATGCAAAGAGCTTGAGAGGAGGAGAGGAGTACAATCATAGCGTTAATTGTACTCCGTAGGAGTACCGAATTAAGCTCTTTATGGAAACACGGCCAAAAGAATGTCAACAGCGGCAAAAAAACAAACAAAAAAAAAAACGGAAAAACTAATGGCAACTTATCTTTTTATGCATTTCAGTTGCGCAATGGACTGAAGGCTCGCCTAAAGGCTCGTGCAATTACAAGAACTTTCAAAACATTACTCGTGTCTATTAATTTCCAAATTGTCCTCGAGATCGTGCGATTTCCTAAACTAAAACCACTCGGCTACGCCTCGTGTTCTATAACCGATAAAACACTTCTGCTCGTAAATTAAACATTACATAAGATATGATAACATTTAAGGTATTTTTGATCATTACTTTTTAATTTGTTATATATCACCAGACGATATTTGATAGATTTAAAATAATATCAGTTTAGGATAATAATGTCACAACATCTTCGTACGAAAATAAAGTTCTCACCTTCTGTCTTGCTGTCAAGGCCTAATTATCCATTAATATCCATCAGTATCCATCAGTATCCATTAATATCCATCAGTATCCATCAGTATCCATCAATATCCATTAATATCCATCAGTATACATACCATCCGTACAAGTAACTGATACGGCCTTTTCCCCCCTATATCATAAGAATATCAACAAGGCGGCACCAGTCGTTAACATTTTGTTCCTATCCGTTGGGAAAGTGAAGCATAGTTTTGAATAATGGCCATAACAATGAGCCATTGCATTATATTATTTGGTGTCGTCTGAAGTATATGAAATAACTGTTGCCTCGTTCCCAGTCTCTTCCTCAATTCCAGAAAGGCGAATTGATGTCATATTAATGGTATCAACAACCCTATCTTGCACAAGGACTATCGGTACAAGATTGTAGTTGACCCCACCCATCCTCACTTCTCATTCATCTGTTCAGTAATCTGTAGATATCGAGAACGCGTCGGATGGATGGATGGATGGATGGATGGATGGATGGATGGATGGATGGATGGATGGATGGATGGATGGATGGATGGATGGATGGATGGATGGATGGGTGTGGTGGTGGGATGGTATAACTTGGAATAAACTTATAATCAGTATTGTACAGAAAAAAGCAGGTATAGTATAAATTCAATTAAGAAACCTTTCAATTTGGGACAGTTTTTTGATTGGTTACCCCCCAAAAACGCAAGGCATTATGGCCATGTGAAAGTCGAGAATAAGAGTCTTTGAACTCAGATCATTGTACCGGGTGCATGTACGGAAATTACAAACACCAATATAATCATACTCCTCCAGTTATTAGCATTTTTATTTATCGTATTCTATAAGTGATCGATATCGTACGTGCCCAACACAAGAACAGTAATTTTATTGTTCATAAAAACTAAAACATTCCAGAAACATTCTTTTGTTTAACGATTAGTTCCGGTGCTTCATTCAGGCGTAAAATACTACACAATACTCCCTCACACTCATGACTCATCATCCAAAAAACACCAGCCTTTTGTCGTAATTAATTCATCATTTAAAACTGACTGAAGACTGAAACAGCTTCATTCAAGCGAGAATCTTGACAGTTATAGGGAGAAAGAGAGAGATGAATCTAGGACAGAACGGTTCTGAGTACAGAGGACTTGAGAATAACCTTCACAAGAGGCACTTTGGTTTGGTAGTGGTTGAGGTTTTGGGTCTGCTGACCGTCAATGTCTTCGCCTTGCTTGGCAATGTTTTGATATGTGCAGCCGTGTATCGTAAGCCTTCACTCAGAACGATAACTAACATGTTTATCGTGACTTTAGCAATTTCTGACATTATAATGGCTATTACTGCAATGCCTTTAAGTACAGGAGCTCTGATAACGAACGGTTGGCCTTTTGGACACGTCGCTTGTCAAATTCAAGGATTCTTGATACACATTCTAGTGTTTCAGTCCGTACAGGTCATCACACTGACGGCTATCAACAGAAATCTTTATATAGTGAGGCCTTCCTTCTACAAGAAGATTTTTACAAAGAAGACAACATTATTCATGATAGTCGGAGTTATTATTATTTCTACTGCTGTCATGGCTGCATTGATATTTTCCTTGACGACTTACTTTGCGTTTCATCCTGGCAAAGTCATTTGTGTTGTTACCTTTTATTCTCTATCTCAAAGCAGGTTTTTTACTATAATATTCTCTCTAGTTTTCATAGTAATTCCTTTTCTCGTAATATCATTCTGCTATGCAAGAGTCATGCAGAGAATACGAACACACAAGCAAGAATTCAAAGCAACAAGAGGAATCCTAGACTTTAACTCAAGACTTGCCCGAGAGGAAGACAAACTGTCGAAAATTATTTTAGCAATAATTTTAGGCTTCGCAGCGTGTTGGATTCCCTGTGTCGCGATAGATATTGCTGACACTACACGAGATGGTTGGCTACCGAGGCAAATATATCTACTTTATACTTTTTTCGGCTTTGCTTCGTGTGCTATCAACCCGATTCTTTACGGATGTATGAACAAGCAAGTTCGTAACGAAATTATGCGTATTCTGAAGTTCTGGAGAAAGTGAAAATCTATGACACTACTGTAAATAATCTCAGCTACGAAACTTCCTTAGTCCCTGATATATAAATAAAAAAGTTCGAGAGATTTGAATTTGTATTATTATCTAATAAAAGAATTGAAATTGGAAGATTTAAATATCTTTTCTACGGCTACAATTAGAGGCAGTCGGTTGTCTTGTTACCGTGAAGACAATACTTCATTAAATCTCTTGTTTTTTTTGGTGTCAATAGTTTTGAAACCAAAATTAGAAATGCTATGATAACATCATATCACCACAGGAGAAAAACACCAGAAACTGGAAATTAAAAAAAGCACGGTCTGACTTCAGCTGAATAGGAAGATTATTATACTTCTTTCTATTTTTTATTCGTTGAAATTGAAAACGTGCATATATTTTTTTCAAAGCAGTGCTTAAAATATAATGAATATAAATAGAAGCATTTTGCAATCAGTGACACAGGGCTAATTCCATGTTTTGTGTATAATTATTTAGGAGAATTGGCGATACGAAAATTGGAAACCAAATGCGACATACTTTTATGAAGAAGACCTGGTTAGGATATTTAATTAAATGATTTGTCTGCAAGGGTAGGTTCGGGGGTTATTTCATAGATAAACTTATGATTTTCAGTTGTGAAAATAATGCTAAAGTATGTACCAAATTTGAAGAATATCTTAGGATCAGCATTATCGTTGGTGAGGGTAAATATTCTACTTCAGTGCAAACTGCGGCGTTTGAAGAAAATAGTCAATCGTAAATATTTATATAACACTCTTATAAATATTTGAAGATCTCAAAAATGAAAAAATAAGGCTTCTATCTTTTTTCCTCTCGTCTAAGTGTTCGAATCATAAAATTCGTTGATCAATGATCTCAGGCAAAGACGATTGCTCCATCAAAACAAATGTATTTGTCTAGCATTTTTCATTTCCTTTTTAAAAATTAATGTGGATTTTCTGAAGCGATGCACTTCGGTCTGCTAAACGAGCTGTGGAAGCTTTCTAGATTACTGTACTGAATTGATATCTGACTAAGTAAAAGGGATTCTCCATTCGAAAAGTCTCTCTCTCTCTACCTTTCTCTTTCTCTCTGGTTCTCATGATGTCCCTTATCCATGTCGTCACCCTTATTTATTAAAATTGACAATGAATATTTCATATGAAAATCGATGGCTTACAGATTGGCTATTAGTGTGATATCGATCTTAGACAAATTTCAGCTGTCCACAACTTATTTCCTCCCGTCTTTGACTTGCAAGAGATTAGCGCAGTTATAAATTTCGAAATTCATCTCCTACCTTTCAACTCAGAGTTCAAAGTTTCTCATATAATTTGTGATTCCAAAAAGCTTTAGAAGAATTTTTTCAGCTTTTTGAAAGAATCAGGAAAACCTTCAGGATGGGAACAAGACATGACTGAATTACAGATTCGGTCTGCGCTTATTACCAGCGTCAAAATATTAATATATCATGTGAAAAGAAGAAAAAAGTAAAAACAAAAGAAAATAGGAAAATTTAAACGAAAAATAGGAGAACAAAGAAAGAAAAAGCGAAAGTTGAAAATGAGACCAAAAAAACTTAAGAGAAAAACCAAAAAAAGAATGAGAATGAACAGGAAAAAAAAGAAATAAGAAAAAAGAAAAAAGAAAAAAGAAAAAAGAAAAAAGAAAAAAGAAAAAAGAAAAAAGAAAAAAGAAAAAAGAAAAAAGAAAAAAGGAAAAAGAAAAAAGATAAATGATAAAAGATAAAAGATAAAAGATAAAAGAAAAAAGAAAAAAGAAAAAAGAAAAAAGAAAAAAAGAAAGAAAAAAGAAAAAAGAAAAAAGGAAAAAGAAAAAAGAAAAAAGAAAAAAGAAAAAAGAAAAAAGAAAAAAAGAAAGAAAAAGAAAAAGAAAAAAGAAAAAAGAAAAAAGAAAAAAGAAAAAAGAAAAAAGAAAAAAGAAAAAGGAAATAAAATGAAATAATATAGGAAAAGAATGATACGTAAGATAAAATTGAAACTGAGTCTGTATCTCCTAGAGCCGGACGGCGGTACATTTAACACCAAAAATACTAAAATTACAAAATGTAGTTTCATATTTGGAAATTCCTTTCAACTTTGAGACCGTATTGACCATTTTGATTCATTCAAACGGATATTATATTTCCTACTTTGAATGTCGGATGCAACTCGGATTGTCTGTACGTGAATGTTCTGATAAACAGGATGAATTGAGCATAGTCAAACTAGTTAATGAATTTAAAAGGAATTAAGTCATTTGTTTTGATATATGCCGGCAATGGATCGTAGGAAGGAAAGACAAATAATGACTTCCTTTACATTATTTATGTTTGGGATTGGCTGAATGTTTGGGCTGTTTTCCTAACACGAAGCTGTTTTCTGAATAACACAATTCTCGAGTATTTTTGCCGTTAGGTCAAATAAATGCATGAAGAAGTGTCTCGCGTTGATTAGTTGACGTCATTGACATTTCTAACCATTTCTAAAAATAATAGTTCCTTGTGAATGTAATGAGATGTAACATTAATTAATGAATATTTATCAATTGTTAATTATGTATAAATACAGCTTCTCATTAATCCCATATAGGCAATTGTCCAATTATTTTCTTAATTGGACAGGTCTTGTTGATATGGGATTAATTAGGCAGCTATATATTTAATAGGTAATGGGATTTCATGCTCCCCAATCAAGAAATAATAAGACTCGAAAAATTCCTCTGACTCCCAAATTGGACTCGGCCTACGGCCTCATCCTATTTTATCAGTCCTCGGAATTTTCCTCGTCCAATTATTTCTTAATTCATGGACAGCATGGAGTCCTATTACATATACTAATGCGCCGAAATTGAAATATACTGTATTAACCCTTTCCGAAGGTTGAGTAAAAAACTGGGTCGAGTTTGAATTACAATGCATTGTGGGTATCTTTTAGGGGACAAGTAGGCCGACGCCATCTTAGAAATGTGTCTCCTTAGACAACCCCAAAATGCACTGCAATTTTGAGGGTGTGTTTTAAGGGTTCGATCTGTGAGTTCGCTTTGATCAGCTCAGAGGATGTTTCAGGGTTTAATGAAATTGAGAGAGTTTTCAAAAATTTACCATCGCCAGAAATTTCGAACATTTGAGCCTGCAATGAGTAAACAGCAGATTTGCCCTAAAACATACGATTTGCCGACAAAATGGCGCCTGGAAGCGGTAAGTGTAGTCGTATAGGAAATCTAAAGGATTTTATCTCTAGTTTAATGATTTTTCCACTGCGGATTTTGTTTTTGAAACTCGCGCGAAATCTGAAACCGCTGAACAGCGAGTCGTGGTCTCACAAGATAAGACATTTACCGCTAAAATATTAGCTGAATGTAACTATTGGAGGAACAAGCTTTCAAACGATGGGTTTTTCGAGGGATTTGAAGCATTCTTTCAAAAGTTAAAGTCTTTTGAACTCAGCCGAATTCATAATATTTAGTCTGTAGTTATGAAGGATTTCAGTGGATGGATTTATTGGCGTTTTTCAAAAGCATAAAGTATACATCAAAGTACTTTCGACACGGAAAAGGAAGGAATGGAGAGTGTTATGATCATTTCAGGAAAGAGTTCCAAGGTATACATTTGTAATTTTTTGCTTTGTTTCTGCTCAAAACCATAATTTATGACTACACTTAGCGGCTGTGATGAATGGCCCGCCCACAGTCTCTTGTATTCAGAGCGACTGTGAGCACGGTATTGTTTTCAAAAAAGTATACATGGAATTTTACCTCTGATTGAAATGATCAACATTCTCAAGTTGCTGAAGCTTCACTTCATCGATTTCCGCCTGTACATTTTTGAAAATGTCCCTTTTTATCAATAAAATTAACAAAAACATTTCGATTCACATACATTCTTTTGAACCGTACCAACAAATAATACTACTCACTAATGATTATTGGTCTGAGGATTGCCCCAACGACCGCAGCGTTATTTATACGGCGCATTAGCAGCGCTAACACACACCACGTATCAACATACCGAATAACAGAAGTTCGATATCATGTACAGTTGAACTTCTATAAAGCAACCAGCCTCTATATAACGACTACTTGACTATTCCGTGAGTGTGGTCGTAGTAAAAGAGGTGTTTTTTTTCCCTACTTGATAATGTGAGTACTCTGCCGGCTCTACTTGACGAGCACTGTTTTGCACCCAGTGATCTGTTTAACCTAGAATAACGTGTGAATGGACACACCAGAAGAGATGTACTTAACAACACCCTTCACGCCGCCCATCCACCACTTATCTGTATTCTCTCACATTACATGTTACTTTACCGTGGAATCCCAATTATGCTGAGAGAAGGGTATCAGTTTATTTTAGCAAGAGTTTGAATCTTGATTGATGCTTTTCTAGGAAACTGAATCAGTGGCCGTTTCTTGAATCCAGCGTATTGCTTTCCACATATAAAAAACCGCGTGGGAGACTGGTAATATTAGACATTAAAACGAGGACAATTGTCCTAAAGTATATGGAAAAGAGTGCTGCACAAGTAAGGGAAAGGTAAAGTTGAATGCAAATGCAATTCAATTTTAAATGACATCTAGCATCGTGTTGATGTTATTATCACCGGTTTCTCACTCATCGTCTAGATATAAGAATATAGTGCCGTGGTGAGGATTGGAAGGAAAAGGCTGTAAACCTTTTATATGTCCACGTCCTAAGCAAACATATCATAGGGACTGCAATGGTTCACTCTTGACTAAGGACATTTGCGACATGCAGAATGAAAGAGCGAAAGTAGCAGAGATGGAGCGCAACAAAATAGAAAAAAAAGGAAATTTTACGATTTTTAGTCAATAGGTCACACAGCTTCTGCTGGAACAGTAATACGTTACGCAACGCCATTGCACACACAATTTCTGATTTCACTGAGCTATTTGAATCAGGATGCTTTGCGGCCAACCCGATTATTGGAATCAGAAATCAGGAATTGTTCCAGAGTTATTTTAGATTCCTGTTTCAGAAATCAGAAAACTTACTTTTCGGCACTGACTAGGTTTATTGCATGGGCGAAAATACAAGTTTGTAGGAGAGAATCTGGATTTTGGATTTCCGTTTTCCGAATCAGAAATCGCATTTCTGTTTTCTGAATCACGAATCAGAAATCACAATCTCGCTGACATACGACAAAACACCACGTGTAGGGGAGGGTTGACCACTCGAAAATGCTCTTACTTCCGGTAACATTATCTGCGCTCTATCACCCCACCCCACCCTCCCAGTCCAATAGTTGTCGCTGTTGTTGAACTTCCGCTAAGACAAACATTAAACCGTGAATCTCCCCAGACGGGAATTTATGTTGCTTGATTACCAACCACGTGAAAAAGTTATACTTTTTGTTAGGATATCTCTCTTTTAAATACCTTTCCACGTCCCGTAAGAATCGTCCAGCATCGAGAATCTTTCTAATTTTGTCTTGAGACATATTTTTCGTGAGAATATGAGGACCGCGTGGCACTTATGAAATACATGAAAATATAGAAATATAGATAAGTTGAAGTGCTTAGGAACGAGGTTATTCCGGACGAAAGCCCTTGGAATTAAATTCGGAAAAAATGATTTCCGACCTCGCTGGGAATCATTTTTTTCGTAAACACTTACAGAGCACCTTTACAGAGATCTTTTTAGCTAAGTTTGAATTTATCAGTTTGGCACAATTTTACAGAAATATACTTCTCAGGGGATCGCGGTTTAATGTTTGTCTTAGCGGAAGTTCAACTGAGAGGGTGGGGTCGGGGTGATAGAGCGCAGATAATGTTACCGGAAGTATTAGTATTTTCGAGTGGTCAACCCTCCCCCACACGTGGTGTTTTGTCGTATGTCAGCGAGATTGTGATTTCTGATTCGTGATTCAGAAAACAGAAATGCGATTTCTGATTCGGGAAACGGAAATCCAAAATCCAGATTCTCTCCTACAAACTTGTATTTTCGCCCATGCAATAAACCTAGTCAGTGCCGAAAAGTAAGTTTTCTGATTTCTGAAACAGGAATCTAAAATAACTCTGGAACAATTCCTGATTTCTGATTCCAATAATCGGGTTGGCCGCAAAGCATCCTGATTATTTGCCGTATTATCAAGGCCTAGCCTTTGGCAATGAATTTGAAAATGATTTGCAACCGCTGCACCCTGTCTACACATTTTCAAGTCTTCCTCTTTTGATCTTCTTTGCCGGATGGGAAGGATAAAAATAAAGTATCCCGTTATCACGAGAGGCACTCGAAACCGTCGCTGGCTGACCTATACGAAGGAAAAGTCAACTTCCATTGCTTTTTTAAAAAATACAGCAAGTGTTTGTTTTCATTGCCTCTAGAGGTAATTGCGTATGGTAAGTACTAGTAACACAGTCATGCAACCCTTGGTCCTTTCAAGTCGACTTTCAGCATATAGGTACCACTTCTTTTGTTCTCTCGTGGCTGTGTCGGATCCGCTGTATCGACTCCATCAACACTATGGACCAACTACAGGGGATTGACAAGCTCTAGAAGATTCATTAATAGTCATTTGCACGGCTTGCATCAACATTAACAAGCTGTTTATTGTAAAGCAAGAGAATCATTGAACAGTCCTGGACGAACGAAGCTTGTATATTTACACGCTCATCATGCGAGCACAGTGTGACAACTCGAGGGTTGAACAAGTAAGGAATAAAGTTGCAAAACTCAAGAGGAATTTGCTAATCGCCGAGAAGAAGCTCAGAGAAGCTCGAGAAAGTTTGTTAGCTAGCTCAGATGAAAGGTTAAAGAAAGCCCTTGGTTTTCGATGGAGATACGAACGCCAGGTTAAAAGCCGATCTTTGGTTACAGAAGTCTTTCCTGTGTTTGCTCCGGCATGCAGGAATATTGCTGTGCAGAGATTCCATGACCGCTTGGGAATTCGAAACATAGGATACGCCAGCACGAAGCCTATTACTGAAGACAGATGCTCAATGTACCACTCAGTGGTCACAGATTGTTGTAAGAGCATCGTTAAAAAAGAATTATTGAATTCATCTGAGCCTAGCAATAAACCGCCAAACATCGCGAATAGTGGTTATCACTTACGACGTCTGACCTCAAAGGTCTGTGCAGCCCGAAACAAATCAAGCAACGTCCAGATCAAGTTTAAAACCCTGCGTGAAAGATTGCACTACTTGGAAGCAAAGATCTTAAAAACAAAAACTAGAGTAGAAATTGCTGACAGTTCTATCAAAGTGTTGAAGGAAAGACTGAGCTTTCTTGGCGAGCGCGTCGAAGCTCACGAGGCCAATAGGAGATACCGACGAGAATCAATGTTGAAGATTTCTGATCTGGAAAATCGAATCACTCGGAATTTTCCTCGTCCAATTATTTCTTAATTCATGGACAGCATGGAGTCCTATTACATATACTAATGCGCCGAAATTGAAATATACTGTATTAACCCTTTCCAAGGTAGAGTAAAAAACTGGGTCGAGTTTGAATTACAATGCATTGTGGGTATCTTTTAGGGGACAAGATGGCCGACGCCATCTTAGAAATATGTCTCCTTAGACAACCCCAAAATGCACCGCAATTTTGAGGGTGTGTTTTAAGGGTTCGATCTGTGAGTTCGCTTTGATCAGCTCAGAGGATGTTTCAGGGTTTAATGAAATTGAGAGAGTTTTCAAAAATGTACATATTAAACAGTACTCTTTACCGACAATGGAGCCCAATTTCTAGAATTCCTTTCCTTTTGAAAACATCCGAGGATATTTGAAATATAATGCCACCTAATGAGAGAAAATTACGAAATTCTTATCATTTCGTTTTTGTGACGGAAGAATATATGATGAATCACCCGGAACTTTGCACGCAAACCCCCCCACGCAGACTGACCGCCATTCTGAAGTGATTGATTATCGTGATATTTATTAGTTAGTCTTGTTTTCTTCCACTACATTATATATTAACAACATACAACACTCAACTTGATGTTTACAGAGGGAGGAAAAACCAGAGAACCTGGACAAAAGACCTTTGGGTCCGGCAAGGAAGTTAGAGAACAACACATCAAACAAACTCAACTCATAAATGATCCAGTCTGAACAAATTACTGTATACTTTATTATTACCGTAAATCCCCGATTATAAGCCCCGTGCTATACAATTTTGTAAGAGTTTTAGGGTGGGCTTATAAAAGGGAGGAAAACCCGTCTGAAATCTGGAATGCTAAGGTATTTGTAAAGCTCAAGCCAACATTTACACACCTTGAAAGTTGAGGAAAATTGACCCGCCTTTCGATAATTGATTGTGTTTATACAGATTATCGCCAGGTGTGCTGACAAAAAGGGTAAGATATCTGAGGTCGGTCACAAGGGGAACGATGCGGAGGCGGGGGGGGGGGGGGGGAGGGGGGGGGGAGGTGAGGGGGCGTCAACCCTCGACGCACAGGAAAGAACCGTACCAACAAATAATACTACTCACTAATGATTATTGGTCTGAGGATTGCCCCAACGACCGCAGCGTTATTTATACGGCGCATTAGCAGCGCTAACACACACCACGTATCAACATACCGAATAACAGAAGTTCGATATCATGTACAGTTGAACTTCTATAAAGCAACCAGCCTCTACTTAACGACTACTTGACTATTCCGTGAGTGTGGTCGTCGTAAAACAGGTCTTTTTTTTTTACTTGATAATGTGAGTACTCTGCCGGCTCTACTTGACGAGCACTGTTTTGCACCCAGTGATCTGTTTAACCTAGAATAACGTGTGAATGGACACACCAGAAGAGATGTACTTAACAACACCCTTCACGCCGCCCATCCACCACTTGTCTGTATTCTCTCACATTACACGTTACTTTACCGTGGAATCCCAATTATGCTGAGAGAAGGGTATCAGTTTATTTTAGCAAGAGTTTGAATCTTGATTGATGCTTTTCTAGGAAAATCAGTGGCCGTTTCTTGAATCCAGTATATTGCTTTCCACGTATTAAAAAACCGCGTGGGAGACTGGTAATATTAGACATTAAAACGAGGACAATTGTCCTAAAGTATAAAGAGTGCTGCACAAGTAAGAGAAAGGGAAAGTTGAATGCAAATGCAATGACATCTAGCATCGTGTTGATGTTATTATCACCGGTTTCTCACCCATCGTCTAGATAAGAATATAGTGCCGTGGTGAAGATCTGAAGGAAAAGGCTGTAAACCTTTATGTTCACGTCCTAAGCAAACATATCATAGGGACTGCAATGGTTCAGTCTTGACTAAGGACATTTGCGACATGCAGAATGAAAGAGCGAAAGTAGAAGAGATGGAGCGCAACAAAATAGAAAAAAAAGAAAAAATTTACGATTTTTAGTCAATAGGTCACCCCCTCTCCCCTCACATCACCACCTCCCTCCCCCTTCCCCCCCCCCCCCCCCCTCCCCCCCGCTTCTGCTGGAACAGTAATACGTTACGCAACGCCATTGTACACACAATTTCTGATTTCACTGAGCTATTTGTTGTGATATCAAGGCCTGGCCTTTGGCAATGAATTTTAAAATGATTTGCAACCGCTGCACTCTGTCTACACATTTTCAAATCTTCCTCTTCTGATCTTCTTTGTCGGATGGGAAGGATAAAAAATAAAGTATCCCGTTATCACGAGAGGCACTCGAAACCGTCGCTGGCTGACCTATACGAAGGAAAAGTCAACTTCCATTGCTTTTTTTAAAAATAAAGCAAGTGTTTGTTTTCATTGCCTCTAGAGGTAATTGCGTATGGTAAGTACTAGTAACACAGTCATGCAACCCTTGGTCCTTTCAAGTCGACTTACAGCATATAGGTACCACTTCTTTTGTTCTCTCGTGGCTGTGTCGGATCCGCTGTATCGACTCCATCAACACTATGGACCAACTACAGGGGATTGACAAGCTCTAGAAGATTCATTAATAGTCATTTGCACGGCTTGCATCAACATTAACAAGCTGTTTATTGTAAAGCAAGAGAATCATTGAACAGTCCTGGACGAACGAAGCTTGTATATTTACACGCTCATCATGCGAGCACAGTGTGACAACTCGAGGGTTGAACAAGTAAGGAATAAAGTTGCAAAACTCAAGAGGAATTTGCTAATCGCCGAGAAGAAGCTCAGAGAAGCTCGAGAAAGTTTGTTAGCTAGCTCAGATGAAAGGTTAAAGAAAGCCCTTGGTTTTCGATGGAGATACGAACGCCAGGTTAAAAGCCGATCTTTGGTTACAGAAGTCTTTCCTGTGTTTGCTCCGGCATGCAGGAATATTGCTGTGCAGAGATTCCATGACCGCTTGGGAATTCGAAACATAGGATACGCCAGCACGAAGCCTATTACTGAAGACAGATGCTCAATGTACCACTCAGTGGTCACAGATTGTTGTAAGAGCATCGTTAAAAAAGAATTATTGAATTCATCTGAGCCTAGCAATAAACCGCCAAACATCGCGAATAGTGGTTATCACTTACGACGTCTGACCTCAAAGGTCTGTGCAGCCCGAAACAAATCAAGCAACGTCCAGATCAAGTTTAAAACCCTGCGTGAAAGATTGCACTACTTGGAAGCAAAGATCTTAAAAACAAAAACTAGAGTAGAAATTGCTGACAGTTCTATCAAAGTGTTGAAGGAAAGACTGAGCTTTCTTGGCGAGCGCGTCGAAGCTCACGAGGCCAATAGGAGATACCGACGAGAATCAATGTTGAAGATTTCTGATCTGGAAAATCGAATCACGATAGCTCTAAACAAGGCCATAGAGGTGGAGAATCTTGAAGGAGTCTTAGAAACTAGGGTGCTGGAGATCGAAGATAGTATTGAGGTTTATAACATGAAAATTCAGAGAGCGCAAGACGTTTTGCATCGACTGAACCAGGGCGAAATACCAGCGAATACCTGCACTGTGACAATGGTATTCAGGAGGATTAGTTTATCAAACCAATTTAGCTTCAAGCCGCCGTTGCCTGTGCTGCTACAAGCAACCTATCGTGAGGAATCAGATTAATTAATTCAAGTCAAGCGATCGGCAATATTTTTAATATCTCAAGCTTTCCTGTATTTGACAATACACATTGTTGAGTGTAGCACATTTGAAGCCAAAGTTAAATAAATGTATAGTATGTACGTAAAACGTTAAATTTGTAACTTTTGACTAAAACTTCTAAGCAACAAAATTAATACTACGTTAATACTACGTAAGACATAGTTGGGATCACTTTGCGAGACTAGTTTCCTGGAATGACATATATTGAGGAAACTACGTCCGTTGCAGGCTCATGCAATCGCGCAAAGGCTTCAACTAAAGCCTAAGGTAATGTACGCTATTCGAGGCTTGGGAGATTGTGCGTTAGACATTTGCATTAGTTGCTCGTTATAAATAAATTCCTGGTCAAGCTGAAATATTTTATCAATTGATGATGATTAGTCAAGTATTTGCTTACACCTGTCAGCTGCTGCATTGACTGCATACATGAACGTTAAGTTATTTTCTCATTCATATTTATTTTTTTAAACGAGCTAAAACCCTCTCTTCGCCCCACACGCGGTACGCGTTCACAACGGCCGTCGTGAAAACTGCTGTTGCTTGTAGCAATTCCAAGGCTTCTTTCTCTCACACCAACGCCGGAAGTAATTAATTTTTGTTTCTTTTTCGTACAATATCCTGAATATGGCAATTCACTTCTTATCCAACCCGATTATACCGACCAGGCCAACGATGGAGTACTCCCAAACACAGGAAGGAGATGGGTGGGGAACTTGTGGAATTTATTTTTAAATGTCAAAAGTCAAATAACGCGGCTAAGAGATTACTTATAGGAATGTCGTATTTTTAATACTCTAAAATGACAGTTGAATCGCGAGTATTAAACCCACTCCCTAAAAAAGACATAATCATTGTCATCCAAAATGTTTATCATGTTAACGTCAAGTGACAACCTCCGTTTCTGGTGTAATTTAAGCCATGCCGGCAGACGTTCTGTCATGATTTCTTAGGGCTTACGAAGGTTTCAAGTTTTGAATTCCTAATATGGCAACTACTGATTTACTTCTATCCTGCCTTCCCGTTGACCCGCACTAGAGCACCCTCCCTTTGACCCTCATTCATCGTACCATTTGAAAAGTATCGTATAGTATAATTTATATGAAGACTCGCGTCTCGGTAAATATTCCCCGATGAGTACACCCTGATTCAATTGTTTTCTCAGCTAATTTGTGTCTATTTAACCATTACACATTGAATATATATCACGGATTGATGAAAATCACTATCTATAATATCTTTTATAGCAGTAGAAAAGGTCGATCCTCTATTGCTGGTTTTCAATCATTCCCAAGAGAATGAAATAACAAAAGACACGG